>VBSM01000483.1:16815945-16892564 GCA_008086735.1 Cheirogaleus medius
TCATAGAGTGACTTTTGTTCTCTTGGGTATATGCCCAGTAATGGGATTGCTGGACCCAAACGGAAAGCACACCACCAAAGAGACCACTAAAATATTATTTAAAAAAAAAGAAAAGGAATTTGGGCAGATGGTAAAAAGATTATGAATCTCTGTTTCAACTTTTTGATAATAATAATTTAAAAAACCCTTTCCCTGATGAACCTATTGCTAACTGAAAAAGACTGGAGGGGTGGTCAGAAAGAGAGAGAGAATGAAGGGTGAAGAATGATATGAGAAAAAACAAGTTTTTCTTCATTTCCTGCTTACAAGCATGTGTCAAAAATATCTAAGGAGAAATTATGCTGCCATAGGTCTAATGTGGGTCACTTACAAAATGATCCATTAACTTTTCTTTAAGCCACAGTCATCTAATGGAGACATTAGTTTTTTGATTTCTAAGTCAAGTGGCAAAATATGCGAGAATTATATGTAGGTCAGATAGGGCACAACTTGGAGCTGTAAGTCACTTGAATTAAATATTGTTACCAAAGTCCATCTCTCACTTTGTCTCATGATTATTTTCACATAAGCCTACTGCCTAATTTGCCGTCACCATAATGATGATGCATGAGACCAATATTCAATTAAGACCTATATCCTATTAATTAATGGTTGAATTTGACACTTTATGGTTGTATGCTAACAGGATTGAGATTTTGCAAAAGTTTTGGCTGAGATCCAGTCATCACAGCTGTTCTTATATGATCACTGCTTTGAGAAAACTGTTTTTGCCACTTCTAAATACCCTATTTTCAAATGTAATTTTGCTGTGAGAACTTCTGTTATCTTCTTTTATACATAAATCATTTTCCTTTGAGGAAATTCTTAACATAGGCTACTGACTGTTGTTCACAACTATTACTCATCTGTGATATCAATATAAAGTAAATCACCAGAAACTATCCAATCTCAAGTATCACAGGAAGAGCTGTATTTTACTTTTAGAAAGTTAAAGTAGAGAAGCTTCTAGAAAAAAAAACACATATCATGAGTATATTTAATTAATTGATTAAACTAGGATGAAACTGTTAAATTTATGTCTCTTGATAGCATTTTCTTCACTTGACTCTTAATGCTAGAACACAAACATTGGAATAGGAAAGCAAGCCCGTGTTATTCCGGATGTGTATTTTCTTTTAAAAATGAATATTTAACACTTCTTTATATGTTAAAAATGTGCTTCTTTTTATCCATAGCGTACTTCAACTGACTACATTTGCTAATTCCAGATATTGTGAACATTCAGAAGCACTACGCACAGAATCGAATTTTATAATCCTGGAGTGGAGGTGTGAAAAAAAGTGAATTTCTTTTGGAGTGGCACTTAAAGTGATTGGAATAAATCCCGGGTGAAAATGTGACATTATACAACTAGGTTAAATATAGCTTTTCATTGGGATAAATGTAGTTTTAGAAAATATTAAATATACCTATATAATTATTATAATTGGCATTTATGGGATTGTGATTATATAAACCCTAAACTCTAGAAAAGGATTTTGAAATGCATATGATAAAATTTTGTATTCTGGCCCTGCTAATTTCACCTCTGTATGATATGCCAAAGTGCTTATAAAAAGGATGCTGTGCTAGAAGAATTGCAATTATGACATGAGCACCAAAAGTTCTCATTTTATCCATTATATCTCATTTTGTCTTGGGCCACAGTAATGAGTCTTGATCAACTCTGTCTCGTCTTCTGCCTCGGCAGTCCTGCTTGGTATATCAATTGTCTTCTCTGCAATCTTTCAATTTTCAACTTTGTTCCCTAAAATTTGAATGATGTCTAATTATACCAGTCCTGGCTGTCCTCTGGCTGTTAAACTGAGATTAACTACCCCTACAGAGAGAATCACCAACAGCTATTGGGGCTTTCCATGTCACAGACCAACACGTGTGTAGTGTTGAGATGTATTATTAGTCATACAGAGGTTTAGTATTAACATATACTTCACAGTGATCTTGGAGAGTGCACACATTTCTTTGATTTGTTTTTAGTACGTTTACTTTAAATGGCATTAGTACTCTATCCTTCTTTCCTTGTAATCTATTCCTTCTCTATGGGTTCAATTCATATACATCACTTAAACAAGTATCCCAAATTTTATCTGTTTTATGGTAGGCTGTCTATAAATAATGGCAAGTTTAGGAATGTCAAAGAATACCTTTGTTTCCTTATTGGTTGTATCAAAGTCTAAACATAAAAGGTTTTGAATAGGGATGGCCTCACAGATGTGAAATTTATACAGTTGTCAATGGCCCCACACTCAGAAGTACTTGTGCTTGGTTTAATGTTCTGCTATTTTTGTCTTAAAACTCTTAATAATTTTTGAAGAATTTCATTTTTCACTGGTCTCAACAAATTATGTGGCCAGTCTTCTTTTGACATTTGGCAAAAGCAGTAAGAAATTGATCATAGATAGTATGGGAGAGAGGAACCCTCAGAATAAAGGTGGGAAAGCTTCAATGCAGTAAGTATTTGTAAAGTGCCTACTGTTTGGCAGGCACGATTCTATTAATAGATATTGAGGTTATCATAGTCAAGAAAACAGACAAATCCTTTCACTATGAAGTTTATGTTCTAGAGAGGAGATGCAGATAGGAACTAAAAGGACTACTATAGAGTATTCCAGATGGCAAGAACTATGGAGAAGAATAAAGAATTTTAAGAGGAAAAGAGAGAGAGAGAGAGAGAGAGAGAGAGAGAGAGAGAGAATGAATGACTGGGGTTGGGGGAGAGAGAGAAAGAGACAGGTCCCACCAGGACAAAGATGAGATAGGATTGTAACATCAATCTTCCTCTGCTGAAATTATCTTTGCTTTAAGACAAACTCTCTTCCCTCACTCTTTAATATAAAAGGGGATTGTTAATTTGTCATGCGGGTGGGAAAAATGAAATTGGTGGGAGGTTTTACTGAGATGTTATTAAAATGTGTAGTTGATTAAAATCTTTTCTGGCCTGGAACAAATCTCTTTACTATGGCAGTTGGTGAAAGTAGGGATGGGGAGCCAATGCAATCCCTTTATTTATTTATTTTTTAGTTTTAGTTTTAGTTGATACATAATAATTGTACATATTTATGGAACACAGAGCATTATCTTCATACTTGTATACAATTGTAACAATCAAATCAAGGTAATTAATATGTTCATCACCTCAAACATGTATCATTTAATTGTGTTATGAACACTCAAAATCCTCTCTTATAGCTTTTTTAAAATTCACAATAAATTTTATTTAACCATATTCACCCTATAGTGCTGCAAAACACAAGAATTCATTCTTTCCATTTTGCTGTAACTTTGTATTTGCTAACCAGTCTCTCCCCATCCTTACCTCCTCACTACCCTTCATAGGTTCTAATGCCCACAATTCTATCTACTTCCATGAGCCCACTTTCATTTTCTTAGCTTCCACACCTGAGGGAGAACATACAGTATTAATCTTTCTATTTTTGACTTATTTTGCTTAACATAATGTCCTCCAGTTCCAACCATGTTGTCACAAATGGCAGGATTTCATTCTTTTTATTGCTAAGTAGCATTCCAATGTATATGTACCACACTTTCTTTAACCATTTGTCTTATGATGGATATTTAGGTTAATTCCATATCTTAGCTATTGTGAATAGTGTTGCAATAAACATGAGTGGACAGGTATCCTTTTGATGTACTGATTTCCTTTCCTTTAGATAAATACCCAGAAGTGGAATCACTGGATCTTATTGTAGATTTATTGTTTAGTTTTTTGAGAAGCTCCATACTATTTTCCACAATGACTGTACTAATTTACTTGCCACCAACAGTGTTTAAGAGTTCCCCTTTCTTCACATCCTCACCAGCATTTGTTATTTTTTGTCATTTTGATAATAGCCACTCTAAGCGGGATGATATCTCATTGTGATTTTGATATGCATTTCTGTGATGATTAGTGATCTTGACCATATTTTTAATGCATTAGTTGGCCATTTGTACCCTGTCTTTGAGAAATGTCTATTCAGATCATTGCCCACTTTTTAATTGGATTATTCTTTTTTTGCTGTTAGGTTCTTTTTATGTGCTGAATATCTGTCCCTATTTGGATGAATGGTTTGCAAATGTTTTCTCCCATTCTATAGGTGGTCTCTTCATTTTGTTGATTGTTCTCTTTGTTGTGTCAGAAGCTTTTTACTTTCATATAGTTCCATTTTTCTATTCTTTTTACCTGTACTATTAAAATCCTAGCCATAACATCTTTGCCTGGACCAATGTCCTGAAGCATTTACCCCATGGTATCTTCTAATAGTTTTATAGTGTAAGGTCTTATGTTTAAATCTTTAATCCATTTTGAGTTTATTTTTCCATATGACAAGAAAAAGGAGTCTACCTTATTCTTCTGCATATGGATATCCAGTTTTCCTAACATTGTATATTGAAGAAGATAGCTGTTTCCCAAAGTATTTTCTAGATATTTTTGTAGAAAATCATTTGTCTGTAAATACATGGATTTAACTCTGAGGAAATTTCCTTATTTCTGCTAGCTTAATTGTTTTTGTCTTAAGGAAACACAACCAAAGAGGTGATGTGTCTTGGTGTTTGTACCAGGTACATCACACATTTGAAAATATATATAAGAGCTTGTTAGGGTCATGTGTACAAAATTATCAATTCCCATGCCATCTGCCACTTTCATAATTAATAACAGAATATTAGCCTTAAAGTGTTATGTATTATATACTTCTCTTAAGAGCATATTTTTTATTTGCAGAGATGCAATATCTGTGCGTGTGTGTGTGAATATAATGTGCAAACTATGCAATTGGGCCATGATGAAAGAATAAAGTTGTTATGTGCAGTAATCTGTCCATAATGCCTTGTAATTATCATAGCATCTTTACTATAATAAAGTCCCTTCAACTGCATTTTAAATGGAGTTTCACACATTCTTACAATACATGTAAATAATTTATTACTACCATGCTTTAAGAGCTTATCATATAGACCCTGGAAAATGAACTAAATTTAATAATTTTATATAGTAAATGAGTAGGTCATTTGCTAAATGTGTGGCTCCTCAAAAGATTGAACTGCTTCATTTTCATCATAAACTTAATTATGTTTATCCAACCTTAGCATCCTGAAAGTTTATAGACAGAACTAAATTTAATAAAACTGCATATCACCAATTAGTGGCTGAGTTTTGTAAGTTAAATTTCTATTCATATTAGCAGCAGTGTCATCAAAAGTAGTCATGTATACTTAAATGTTAACAGTCTTCATTAAACACTATTGCTTGTGGCTGAACATGTTGCCACTGTCATAGTGTCTTAACCGGATACAATCACCACTGTGTATTACTGTAGATGTTTTATGCAGATTATATGCCCTTATTTCTGTAATCAAATTTATGTATGTTTCTTTGGTCATATTCTTTTTGCTGTGTTGCCTTGTGCTAAAAAAAAACCCACAATTTTCAAATTTTCAAATCTCTACTTCTCTTTAACTTCTATTGAACATCTCTTCAATTAGGATTTGAAGCAAATTAATTAGTAATTTTATCTATTCTGGATATTTTTTATCCTGTTAGCCAAGTAGTTTCCAAGATATGCTTTTCTTACCATCTGTTTCAATAACTGAGGGGAGAATTTTTAATGGCTAATGATGTATGTGTCTTAGTGTAAGACATTCTGTCACTTGGATGGGCTCAGTGATGCTAATATAATAATCTAGATATTGAAATTTAATTTTAAAATCTAAAAGTGATGGGGACAGAATCTTCAAAAGCTAAAAGAAATATTTTTTGGTTTGAATTGAATTGGATACATGGTTCCAAATTAGCTTCAAGTCTCTATTATTATTCTTTGTTTTGATTCCAGCTGTAGAATATAGTAGACTAAAATTGTAACTATTTTTGAAGATCTGTAGTGGTATCAATGCATTTGCAGACTATGTATCTTTTTCCAGTGTCTGAGTAACTTCTATAAATCTATAGCATTTAATGTGGAAAAACTCAGAACATATTGCATATGTTGCTTACTTCGCAGCCCTTGAGCATTTCAACAACTCAACTAGTAAAAACCCTGGGTAGGTTGATTATTACCATAGTGAATACAGAGTACATTTTGTTCAAAATCAGAAGCACCTAGTTAAATAATGAATATTATGAAGTAAATCAAATTAACAAATTCATATTATTGGTAACACCAACTTAAAGCTAGAAATATGAAAGTTAAAATAATGTTAATATTTTTTCTTTGTTGTTATTATGTTTGTCTAAACTTTTAAAACTAAGATGGTAAACAAAAACCTAAAAAGTAGGATAAGTAGAAGGAAAAATGATAAATTCTTGGCAACACAAAATCATTAAAAAATACAATTTTTCTTGCCTAATTATACCATAAATCATGCATAAATAACTCACATACTTCATTCATATTTAAAAGATCAGTTAGGAACAGTTGTTTCATGTGGTGACTGCCGTGGGTAACAGGCCTTCCCTAAAGCTCTCATCGAATATGTGGCTCTCCTACAGGGAGGAGAAGCAGGGCTTCTGGCCAGGACTCTGTGTCTAAAAATTATGACTGTAGCTTTTCATCAAAACTCAGAGACTATTCAGAATATGGTTGTGATAAATTGTGTACTTGCTCTTTCTCAAAGTGTTTCGGTATCCTATGAACCCACATTAAAAAAATTCATCAGTCTGCATCAAAACAAACAAATTACAATAACAACAACAACAGCAAAAGTTTTAGGGTCAAAATATCCAGAACAGAATAAATGATAACAAGTCTGAGCAATTCTGTGCAATCTTATACAAAGTGTCTACTCAGTGCCATGCACTGTCTTGAGGGTAGGAATAAAGAGATTTCTCTTTCCCTGTCTGCACCATACCTACCACACAGAGGGGAAATATATGTACCAGTTAGAAGGAAGAGAATATTTAAAGATTTGGATATAAGAAAAAAAATGAGACTATTAAGGGACTAAAGTAAATTCAGTGATAGTTACTAGATTATGTAGGGAAAAGGATACTAGTTTAAGAGCCAAGGCTGGAGAGATAAGAAAGGACCAAACCATAATGGAACTTGTAAGTCAGGTTTAGGAGTACAAGCCTTCTCCTTAAAGGAAATGGAAGACATTGAAAAGTTGCAAACAGAGAACTGTCAAAATCAGATGTTGTCTCCTATGTTAGGCAACTGATTAGACATCAATAGCATTCACTTAAAGAGGGACCACTGGGGAAGAGGCAGGTTTGGGAGATAATGAGTTTAGATGTTCAAATATTGAGTATGATGTGTCTGAAAGGCACTCAAGGGTATATGCCCAATAGGCAGTTGAACCTATATTTTAGCAAACAAGGCAATTGTGTGGTTTGAGATGTATAGCTTTGTAGCTTTAAATAATTAAAATTCTACTTTAAGAAGGATTCAGGGATCAAAAGAAACATACTGTCAAGAGGCACTTGCAGGCAAAGAAAAAAATCTTCAGTTAATTTAAGGAAAAGGAATTCAATGATTTTGGATATTCCAAATTCAGAGAAATTATGGGGACAGAAAATTGACAGCAATCACTTAAAGAGGAAAAGAAGAGAATGAGTTATTGTATTATTTCAAGAAATTTAGCTTTTTTGTAGAAGACAGAAAGAACCAGCTATAAGGATGATTAATCCAAGCCTTCTTTAAGAGAACAAATTGTAATATATAAATAATGATGAGAATTAGCCAGATGCAAGGGATCTCTGTTTCTATTTCTTTTCCTCTCTCTTTGCCTAAATACAAAAAGCTTGAGGAGACTTGAAAGGACTATGTAAGTCTTGGGGACAGATATGTTAGAAAAATTGTTGTGCTTTTGTTTTGATCTTAGTTTGGTCTGGAAAAAAAGAGATACTTTGATCAGACACAAAGATATTTTCAAAAGAAAAGTGAATCATGTTCCTAATATCAGGATACTTTGGGGAGAAGTAAAGGAGAACTAACTGTTCCTTGAGATTGTTAATATCAGGACAACCTGGCCTGACAATTTCTGCAGCTGACTTTCTGGAACACTCCTTCATTTATTGTTTTTGTTGTCTCTGATCTCTCAGTCTCTGTTAGGGCAGTTTGATAAAGTCATCCCAAGTAGTCAGTCCTTGGCAATTCTGCCTGTATCTCTCTCAGAGGTAAGCCTTGTGGATTATAGAATTGGCTCTCATGCCAAGGCTGGGAGAAGAAGGAAAGAAAATGAAAGGAGGAAGATTGGAGAAAGCCCATCAATGTTACTATAAGTCAGAATTTGGAATTTGTAAGTCACGTGATATGAGTATATGCCCCCCTGCCAAAACAAATAAATAAATAAAACCTAGGAAAGAAGAAATAAAAATTTTAGGTTTAATGCATGTTAATATAAAATGTCTTTTATAAAGAAAGATACGAGAGGCTGATCACTCACTCTTTTCCTGAGGAAAGTTACTGGGTTTATGATTTATTAAAATAAGAAGTATTGGCATAAATAGTTAAACACATGCAATCAATGTGGTTTGGAGCATCAAGACTTCTATAATAACACCAGAAAGCCTTAGTCTCTAACCTATTAAAAATTCTTTGGAATTGTAAATTGAAAACGACAACAAGGAATAGTGCTGTTGATACAACTTTTTTTAATTATAAAACTATGCAAAACTATTCAAAATTTAAGAACTTTATGAAAGGTATCAAAAATTTGTTGAAGAATGGAACTTTGAGTGAGTTGATGTCCTAATAAAAGTTGACAAACTTTTTGTTATTATAAAGAGGCAGATAGTAAATATTTTAGGCTTTGCAGGAAATATGGTCTCTGTGTAACAACTCATTTCCACTATAGTAGCCTGAAAGTAGGTATACATAAAAGAATGGGAGTGGCAGTGTCTTAAGAAAACTTTATTTATAAAACATGCTGAAGGCTGGATTTGGCCCAAGGGTAAAAATGCTAAAAATAAAAATGTGATGAATATTCTACCTAAATAATTGATATATGTAGCAACAATTTGCATTTTGTAAATATCAGCATCATTGCTTTTTCTGGGAATCCAGCTGTCATAAAACCATTATGAGACAAATGATGAAGAAAGATTTAATATGCACATTTTCCTTCTTTCTACTCAGGCCAATTTTGGTACTTTCTTTAGATATTTCTTCTATATATGTAAGGATGAGGGTTTCCATATTATTGGAAGAAAGCACAACAAAATAATTACTGTTTTCCTGGTTACTGGAAAAATACTGTGTTTTTCTGGTTTTCCAATTGCAGTTAAACAAGTTTTCAAGCTTAGAGTCTTCTCTTGACCACGGACTTTTAGACACCTGGTTATTCAAGAAAAATAGACTAAGTTCTTACCATGTGCTAATAGCCATAGTGGGGACTGAGGACTCATAACAAGTTAAGAAAGAATCCTCATCTTCAAATATTCATAAACTGTTCTAATATATGAGAAGGGCTACGATAAAATAATGTACAGGATGTTATGGGAACTCTGAGGAAGGAATCCACTCAAACTCACAAGAAAACTATAGAATATTAATTTTTAGGAAATTACTTATAAATCATAATACCTTAATTACCAGAATAATATGTTCCATTAAAGCAGTGTGCCAATGTTTTTACTCTTTTCCCATGAATTGCTTCAACTACCTTAGACTATACTAACACAAAGACCAATATTTTCTTCTTGAATTTTCAAAAGACCATAGAGAAAATGTTTTTCATTTATATTTTTATTTTTTAATTTTATTTCAGAATATTATGGGAGTATAAACTCTTTGGTCACATAAATAGCCTTTGCACTGCCCAGATAAAAGCTACAAGTGTGCCCATCTCCAGATAGCATGCACCGCACCCCTTAGGTGTTAATTTACCCATCCAGTCCTCCCCCCTCCCACCTGCCCCATTCCCCATGAATGTTACTCCCATATGTGCACATGAGAGCTAATCCATTAGTATCAATCTGATGGTGAGTACATGTGGTGTTTGTTTTTTCATTCTTGTGATACTTCACTTAGAAGAATGGGCTCCAGCTCCAACCAGGACAAGACCATGGGAAAAATTGATAGTCTAAAATGTTCCCGTTCCACATCTAAATTGAATGATACAAGTAGTCAAATCAGCTCACTATATCTATTGCTTCTACCTGTGAATATATTGTGCCATTATTTAGATAAATATAAATGAGTGGTGTTAATCTTTTATTTTATGGGTTATTTTATGAACCTCTCATCCACATGACTATATGTTCCAATGTGTTCTTCCACAGACGCTATGAGTTTCTTCTTTCTGAGGTCAAGAGTTTGCCCAATATTTGGTTTTCCAGTTATGCAGCTATTAACACTTGCATACTTCAGTCTCCAAATGCAGAAACTTTGTAGAGGGAGTAGTTCTGGAGTTTATCATCTCACATGCCCAGAACTACTGAACTCTTTCCTACTCCTTGTGTATTCATCTCTAATTATTTGGCAGCTTTTCCTTTTAAACCTTCATAAAATAAATAGTCTGATTATGTTGTTTTTACCAAATACAAAAATACTCACCTAAAATTATCATTCTTAAGTAAGTCACCTATGATTTTTTCAAGGTGTCCAGTTTTATTAATATTTCTCTTCTATTAAAAAGAATGTTCTTAATGAACATGAACTGGCACATTTTTTGCTGAAGACAAGGTGATCAAAACTTAAATAAATAAACCCTCACATGTACAATTCATCTCAAGTGTGCCATTCAGCTATATGAATATTTAGCATTCATTAGACAGGAAATGGTATAAATGTATGAGTTGTGATTTATTAGTATCAGTGTACACTATGAGACTTCAGAATACTGCAAAGGCTACCTTCCCCACAATTCAGAAAATCCAGCCACTATTTTGCTGTAGCCTTACACTGACACTTACTGCTTCTGAAGTCACAGTCCTAGTGACAGAAATGAGTCAAATAGACTTCAAAGTTTGTAACACTCAAACAATTAACTTGTATGCTCTCATGGCTATTTGCAACAGAGTTGTGTTATCAGAGCAAGGTGCTAGAGTCAAAGTCCAAGTACCAGTGTTCCAGTTTTATAGTTAAGATATCATCTTCCTTTGCAGAAAGTTTGCTGCTCCCCTGCCTCCATTCTCATTCTTCACCCAACAGTGTCTAAGCAGGAATCTAATGCTTAAGATATAAAATATAATTAATGTTATTCTTCATGTCTTTTTTATAATCTCTTTCTCAAAGGGGAACATATAGTTTGGAGGCTCTAAAGACAGGTGTGTCTTAGTTTGGAATTAGTTGTCCATGAGATAAAATATAGATATTGTATCATAGGGACCCATACAGTGTCTGGTAAAAACAAGTGCTCTATAAATGTGTCCTAGTTCTACTAGCTTTGGAGAAGGTAATCAAAGGTGCCTGCGGGAAAGAGCAACATAATTTTTTACTATTCTTCCATACTATTGGAAACTCTAGCACGGACTCCCTATAGGATATGGTGCAAGCTACAGGAATGTCTTTAATGCTAGACCAGAACTCCAAGTTTTGGATGATCTCAGGATAAGTCCATTATCCAACCAAGAAGCTCCTCAAGGTATTTGATTATAAATTCATTCTCCCTCATTGATACTCTTCTTCCTAGAATTAACTATACTTCCATTCGAAATACCCAACTGGGATTGACAATTAAAACTTCTTAATGGATGGTCCCTAAATGAAGTATAAATTAATTACCCAGAATATTGATAGATAGCTAATAACATAGACGTAATTGATAATCGTGTGTTCTCATTAGAGAATTATGCATGAGCTTAGATATTTTCTTTTTCCACAAGACCTAGACATTCTTATACTGCATGAAAAAATTGGTTTTCCCTTCAACCTAGAACACACAATTCAGCACCCTTTAAGTGAGTATCTTTTAAAAAGGAGCTTAATTGAGTAAGAAGAAGATTTTTGCAGTATGACACTTCCTCTTCAAGTGAAAGCAGTAACCCCAAGCAAGTTGAAGCTGAAGAAAGAAGAGAGAAGGAATGATGCAGTCAGCACAGAAATACAATATAAATTCATGTAGGCGTTTCTACAGCATGGCATGAGTCTACATAATTATATTTCGGTTTAAGGTATTCATCATCTATCGCATATTGAATATCTACTGTGAATTCAGCACTATACAACATACTGTAGATATGATGAAAAATATTTCACCCCTGTCTGAGAGACACTTGAAGCCGATAAAGGGAGAAAACTCTGGAGTAGATGGTGATATTTTCTGTGATCATGTAAGTATAGGAAGATACAAGAGTACAGGAAAGAACTCCTTATTTTCTCAGGGAGAGTTTGCTAATGAATGGAAGACCTTAGTGTTTGCTCTAATTAGGTAGGACAATCTTCCTCCCTTGGAATGAGAAAGGAAGATGTTTTTTATAATAAAAATGACCAGGAAGCCACCCCTGAAGAAGTCCCATTAAAGAAATGGTAAAACAAGGAAATAGAAGTTATTTTCTAACACGTGTGGGTAATTTTATTATCAAATTAGAGTGAAACATATCTCTTGTTTCCTGATGATAGAAGAAAATGCCATATATCCTTTTTTAATGTGTAAAACAAATGTATATCTGTATTAGGATTCTAGAGAAGCAGAACTAATACATGATTTTATTGAGAGAGAGAGTGTGAGAGGAGAGAGAAGCAGAGAGACACACAGAAAGAAACAGAAAGAGAAACACAGTAAGAGAGACAAAGAGAAAGAGATTTGTTATAAGGTATTGGAGTCTGCCATCCGCAAGCTGGCTCCAGGAAAGCCAGCATGGAGTTTGAACACTTTAGAACCAGAGAGCCAATGGTATAGATGCCAGTCTGGGTCTGAAGGTCTGGGGACCAAGAGCACCAATGGCAGAAGATTGATGGCCCAGTTCAAACAGTCTGTCAGAAAGCAAATTAAACTTTTCTCCAGCTCTTTGTTCTATTCAGGCCCTCAAAGGATTGGAGGATGCCCACCCACAATGAGAAGGGCCATCTGCTTTACTCAGTCCATCAATTCAAATGCTAATCCCTTCCAGAAACATCCTCACAGACACTCGGAAATAATGTTTCACCAGATATCTGGGCATCCCCTGGCCCAGGCAAGTTGACACATAACATTAACCATCACAATGTGCCCACAGGAATTATAGGGACCCTTCAAGCTAACATGAGAAAGCTAGCTTGAAGACAAAACTGATATTGGAATGGTGGCAATGGAATACAGCTAGAGTCCCAACAAACACCACTGCCTAAGTACTACCTTAACTCTAAAAATTTCAATAATATAAGCCAATGTGACTTTATTGTTTAAGGCAATTGAGTTATTTTTCTTTTAAACCAGAAGTATGACAATGCTTTTTAACTGCTATTCAGAGTGATAGTAACAAATGTCCTTAAAGATGTTCTGACATGATTTTTTATGTCAGAATGTGTCAGACTTTTTCTATTCAGTATTTGCATTGTACTGTATCTTTGTGTTACATATGTAAATAAGCCCTAGATATATGATGGCATGCTAGTATTCTCAGGAAGCATACACATTGAGACCTGCTAATTTATTTCACTTCTTATATCACTGTGTTCTTTTGTCCTCACATTGAAACATTGCTTATGTTGGTCACTGGCAGAGGCAATCTGCCTAACTAGATGGGCCAGAAATCTAATCTGGTGTGACAAATGAAAGAGACACATAATTGGCTATATAATTCTAGGGTGGAACTGTTATCAATTTTAAGCAATTGATGTTCTCAGAACAACATTATACACAGCACAGCCGATTACAATTACTGTGGGGAATTACTGAATGTTTCTGTAATCTTCTAATGGGTTATAAAAATTAACGGAAACTTTTGGTAACTGGCATTTTACTTGCATATGATGATCTGAGCTTACTTCCTTTGATGGAAAATGGTCCCAGCCATACAGCTATTTTCATCCTTTTGTGGAAAGTATCTATCCTTAAACATAATGTGACTGTTTATTTTCCTTTCAATATATAAAAACCTTTAATTTTAGATTGTGTCAAAGTCTCTTGCTGAATTACTTGCCAGGTAAAGATACTTGTTTTGTTGAGTTCAGTTTCTGCTGTGTCTACTCCCCTCCTGATCAAGTGAAACTTTCAAAAGCCACTAATATTATTCTTTGGATTTTCTATTGCTCACACTCTTTTACACTCACCCTAATTTACCAGAAAACGGAAACTTTTGAGGTTTGGAGGAAACCGAAATTGCATAGCTGAAAGTGAGAGAAACTCTAACTAGGCCATATACAGAGTTACATCCCAATCACTTCCTGGCTTGCATCTTAGGAACTGATGAAATTTAACCCAAACTTGGAAATGTCACTCTGAGCAAGAGATTCTGCTATACTACTGTTTATTTCTGGCCTTGCATTCCTCCAATATATCACATGTGTCCTTCCTAAAGCTTCTCAGAAAATTGGCTCATTCTCCATTTCACTTATTTTAGTAGGATCTGTATGATTTGGCAGATGGAAAAGCACAAATGAGATAGCTCTCTGTGTGCCCACGTACACCATGTGCTTACAATTAAACTACATTCTTCAGCATAGACAGAATTACAGAAAACAACTTTAACTACAATTTTCTAGGTAAATCTGAAGCTGCAACATTTAAAATATCCAGGAGGCATTAATTCTTCATTGTATCTCCAAATACAAAATATTACAGCAGGATATAATAAATGACCATGCCTATGTAGAAGTCTTAATATAGCAATGATTAGATAATCTGAAACACCCTAACAGAATGAAAATTCTAATAATAACAATAAAGCATATTAACAGATATCCAGTTTTTGCCAGGCACTGTGTTAAAAAGCATCACATACATTAAATTCTAATCCTTTTAACAAACCCTACAAACTTGGAATCCTTATCCACTTTTTAAGGTGAGGAATTTGGGACTCATTTAAGTCATTTGTCTAGGATCCTGGGAAAGACCAGGACTCAAATCCAGTCTTGTTTATCTTTAAAACTTGTGTCTTTTCACTTATAGCACCAATCTCTGCTTCAAAGTATCAGTTTGTTTAAAATTTTCTGTTACACAATGTATGATAAGAAAGAAATGGATACATTATGGGAAATACTATGTGGTGTTTTAAAAGGAATGATGAGAATATCATGACCCAAAAGAAGGTAATAGAGAGATTCTATATGTGTATTTCTAACAATAAAGAGATCTTAGTTCAGGGCTGACAGGCAAAGACACTAACACCAATTACATAATTTTTTTTTCTCTAAGAAATAAACTAGAGCCATAGCACTTGTCATGTGTAAGATAGTGCCCTTTTTTTGGTTTTCTAATTATTATTAACAAGAAATTTAGACATTAAAAGACATACTCTATTATCCAATGATTATAAAGATTATAACAATATTGGTACTACATAATAAAACAATTCCAAATGGCTCAAGATTATTTCTGGGGATTTATTTGAAAATATTTAACTGGTAGCTGTGTTCTGGACAGGAATTTAGTTAGTGTGGATATCAAAGGGCTTCAAAATAAAATTATCTCACCATTCTTGTGTAGCAGAGCTTAATCAGCCTGACAAGTTAAAGAAGACTTTGCTCACAGACAAAGGTTATTTTGACAAAGCCAAATTAAGGTCCAAGTAAGTCTTGATACACAGAATGAACATGCAGTCCCTAGTGAGTCTCGTGATAATTAACATCTGACTTAAGGAACCATTGGGAATGACTTGGAACGCTTTAATTGGTCCACCTTACTTGCCTGCAGGCTTTTCTGTTGTGGGAATGATTTAAGTCTCTTCTTGCTTTCAGCTAAATCTCAGCATGTCTCACATTTCTGAAGCCACCTTTATCATTTGAGGCCCTAAGGAAAAAATGAATTGTAATTCGGCTTTCATCTTACTTCATGAAGAACCCTAAGTGTTTCTATAACATTAAAGGGACAGCTGACTGAGAAAGGAGGAATCAATCACAAGGTAAAGGAATATAAGTAGCAATACATCTTTAGGGGTCTATTAATATACATGACCTACATTTTGTGGAAAATGTGTCAGATGAATATATATTTTAATATTAAAGAGTGATAAAGAATTAATTCACAAAATCACTGGGGAGGCAAACTAAGACACACTGAATCAGTGTATAGCCACTGATGTATCTACTTTCACCTATCAATATTGTTACTCCCAGAGGAAAATGGGACAGAAAATTACTGAGTGTTAACTGTATTGTTTATCTATGTGTATTATTGCCCACTTTGAATGACACCCGTGGGAGGGAGGTTATGAAAACTAATGATCTCCATTAAGGGTACGGATCTAACTAAAGTCATTATCAAACGTATTAACACTTGCAGCTGGACCACCATGAAACTAGAAATAAGTATACAGATGGTCCAAACCAGTCTGCCTGTCAATGAACCATTAAGGCACATTATCCCAGCTGTCAAAAATTTTTCTATTTATTTTGAGTTTTCATCTTTGCTAAATAGTAGACAGGCAAATTCATCTATTTATTTTTAAGACTATATTTTTATGAATTTAGAAAGGTTAAAACTATGTCTTAGTTTTTTGATGAAATGTTACTCTCTGGGAAGATTTTTGTCTTGGCTTGTTTGGACTTTCTCTGATTTTATTATAAATCGTACTATCTTGATTTCAGAGAATAGGAGAACGTAACCATTCTTGTTATATTAACAATGACTGGATACTTTCTGGACAGCCCTCATATGTTTACACATATTTAATTTACTTAATAATATCTGCCTTATTTTATTTTCCCATATATGTATATGTATAGTTTTCATGTGATTTTTTTTCACATAAACACTAAATCATTATTACGAAGAAGATTGTTATTAATTTGGTTTGGAGCTACTGTGTTTCCCAGAAAATAAGACAGGGTCTTATATTTATTTTTCGTCAAGAAGACACCCTAGGGCTTATTTTCAGGGGATGTGCTATTTTCCCCTCAAAGCCACAGCTTGCAGCACGCACAGGATGGCCGGGACCTGACAGGGGGAGCCGACCTTGTTGGTGGGGCTGCCCGCACCTTTGCGGTCACCTCTGGGATAGTAGCTGTCACAACGGGGTAGATGAGAAGGGCTGCTGATTTTCTTTACCGCTCCGCCACGAAATGCATGGGTTGTGCAGATACGCTGTGTAGCCACACCCATCACTAGGTCTTATTTTCCGGGTAGGGCTTATATTGTGCAAATGCTTAGAAATCCTGCTAGGGCTTATTTTATGGGTAGGTCTTATTTTCGGGGAAACACGGTAGGTGGTTGTAGATAACTCATTCAGAAAGAAATTTTAAAAATCTATTTAGATGCAGATAAAAATGAGCAGCAACATACTTTTGACTTTTTCCTACACACACACACACACACACACACACACACAAACACACAAACTTTAATAGAATAGGAGTTCCAGGATTTCTGTATGCAGAGACAGTATGCTGGGCGGGTAGAAAGTGGAGCCCTGCTGTACATTAGAGTACTTGAATCTCTATTTCTGAATGAGTTTTCTGAGTGTTGTCAGTGCAGACAAAGGAAAATTTTTGTCAGTGTGGGATTTAAGTGTATGAACTTCATTCTACTTATAATCTCTGAAGAAAAGACCTCTTAAACAGTGGACTCATAACACTTTTAATTAAGATACTGCCTTCCCAACCTTGCTTTCATTTACATTACAATGAGCTATTCTTGTAGGATTTATATGAACACATGGCATTAACATGAAATAATTGC
Source organism: Cheirogaleus medius (assembly GCA_008086735.1). NCBI lineage: Eukaryota > Metazoa > Chordata > Mammalia > Primates > Cheirogaleidae > Cheirogaleus > Cheirogaleus medius. The sequence goes on from VBSM01000483.1 coordinate 16,833,706, forward strand.
AACAAAATCTTTGTGAAGTGAATTTATATAAGATTGTCTTTTAGGAAAAGTTTTCCCTTAAATTCTTGTCACTCCTCAGTAATGTGTTCCATTTTTATGTAGGAAAAAGTTATTGTTTGTTGCATCATGTTTTAAGCCTGATGAAGAGCAGTGATGTTACAACAACATGTTAGTTTGATACTAGTAAGACTCAAACTTGTGATGTAAGATGTGAGGATGAGATTCTTAAGTTGCCCACAAGCCAGATTCATCTTCAAAAAAACAAACAATCATGAAATAGGTAAAAGAATAGGATTAGAAACTATTAAAAATAGTTGTATTATGTATATGCCAAGTGTCTAAAGACATTGCTCTCAGAAAAGTACAGAAAAGACTAGATAGATGAAAGAACCAATATGACACATGACCTGCCATAAATCACCTGTAAATTGGTAATGGAATTCTGAGAATTGGAAAAGTAAAGACTAGATTGGATCAGTCAGTGATCACAACAGCCCTTCCATCAATGCTTCTGTGAAGCCAGGAGGTGCCAGAGGCCATGCTCAATAGAGATCCTGATGTGATGGTTTGTCCAGGCTGCAGCTTAAAGATGGTGTCTGGGCCAGGCGCAGTGACTCTGAACTGACACCACTCATTTTCTGCTAGTGCTCCCATGCCAGCTGCTGAACAGCTGCCTCCAACTAGAGTCCAGGTGCTTCTACAACAAAGAAAACTTCCCAACCTTTCCTTCTTGTGTTTTCTCAACATCTTTCCTATTGTCAAATCTCTCTAATGACCAAAGAAGTTGCAGGAAATCTAAATGCTCTTCTACATGGGTACTTTAAAGAAGAGATGAAGATTCCCCATAATGTAGCAGAACCTATGTCAATTTGCAATATTAAAGTCAATTCCTCTTTGTGTTAAAAATGAGATGAAGAGAAAATTACATAACATACCAAAAAAAGTTTTCAATTTAAAAGAAAGAATACTATGTAAAGAATCAAAACATATCTTACTATGACAAAGAATTTTAATAAGATTCAAGAAAACTCATAGAAATGTATAATTTTATTTATTTGTATTATTTTATTTATTAAACTTAATGTTACTTCTAAAACATTCACTATGTGCTGGGTGTGCTCCTAATATTTGTTTCACAAATATTAACAAATCTTGCCAGGATAATAACTTTGTTATAATCCTCTTTTAAGAGATTGTATTCTTAAGAAAAATCAAGAGCATGTTTTATAAAGGAAGTAGAGATGGTAGAATCATGGCCCCTGGGATAATTTGTTGCACATAGTAGGAGCTCAACAAATATTTGTTGACTTGAATTTTATTGAATGTAAAAGAAGATTTCTGATTTTTAAAATTCAAGCAGCATATTATAGATTGGGTTATTCAGGAAAAAAAATTAGCACCAAATTAATAAAGAAGCTTGAAAAGTTCCTATATAATTAAAAATAAATGATAGATTAAAAAATTAAAATAAGAGAAAATAAGCATGTATAAAATAGTAACAATTTTGACCATGTTATGAAAGGAATTCCAGTATGAAAATGGAAATAAGCAAAATGGACAAAAATAAAAGGAGATAAAAGTTGAAGAAAATTTTCTTTTCAAGAAGTGTTTATTATATAGTAGGTTAAATTGATGGTGATGATGATAACTGACATTGAACTAATAATAATTATTAACTTCCAAAGTGCTCTATGTCTATAAACTCATTTAATGTTCACAACTTATTAACCCTGCTGAACCCTATTAAAGGAGTACTGTTAATATCAGCATTTTGAAAAGGTAGAAATTGAAGTGCAAGAGTCTAGATTCAGTCAAACCCACTCAGCCTTTTCTTGAGCTGTTTGCTCTAATCACCTCTATACCACATTCTATTGATGAAGAGACTCACATGTTAGTTAAGTGATTGTACTTCAGGAGGGGAAAAAAAAGCCACACTATTTATGCAGAAATATCAAAAGCAAAAAACACTACAAAAAAATAAAAAAATAACATCTCAGTGACAAATAAGATTAGACATGAGAGTTGCCTAAAACACAAATAAATGCCAAAAATGGTGAATCTATTTCCATGGAATTTTGAGTAAAACAAGTTGAAATTCAATGTTTTTATGTCTTGCCATGGAAATTTTTATAAAATTTACTTCTTGGAAATAAAAGAAGTAATTCAATGTCATTTTTGGAGCCAATAGTGAAATAACAAAATAAGTTATTCAATAATATGGAATCTTTGGTAATAAGAACTAGTTGTTAATAGAAAAAGCAATAAAACAAATAATAGATTTCTAAATTATAATATATAGCAATGGTAATGTCAGAAATAGATGTTGCATTATTAATTTTCTCCCTAATTTGATATTATGTTTTCAGAGACAACTATATGCTAGGTTCTATGGATTCAATAGTGAACAAAACCAGTATATTCCTGCTCTCATGTAACTTCCTTTTTATTAAGGAGGATGAGGCCATGGTAAAAAATATATCAGGTTTTGATGACTATCATAAAACAGAGTAAGGCAATTAAGAATGAGGGCAATAAGGAAAGGCCTTATTTTTGTTAAGGAGACGCTTTAATCTGTCAAAATGATAGTGTAAGCCTTCCAGCTATCTGGAGGATGGTCAGACCAGGAAGAAAAGATAGCAAGTGCAAAGGACCTGAGTTTGGAGAAAGCCTGGCTGCTTTGAAGGAAATGAATAAAGTGAGTAAATGAAGTGAGTTAGGTGATAAGGTCAAAGAAGGAACCAGATTATTTAGGTCGCAGATTGGCAAATTTCAGCTATTGATCTAATTCTATCGACCACACATTTTTGTAACAAAAGTATTGTGGGAGCACAGACACATCCATTTTTCACATTGTCTATAGCTGCTTTTACCCTACAACAGCAGATTTGGAAAGTTATGCATAGTATTTATTGCCCACACAGCTGCAACTAGTATTTGTTATATTTAGTGGTCTTTAACAGAAAAAGTTTTCTGGAACCTGGTTTATGCCATTGTTAGGTTTTCGGTTTTACTATGAGAGAGAAGAGAAGCCATCTCAGAACTTTCTGAGATGAAAAGTGATATTACATGACCTAATATTAGAAGAATTATGCTTGTTGCCATTTAGCAAATGAACTTTATTGAGGAAAGAGTAGGAGAAAGGTTGTACTTTGTAGATTGCTTTCGTAATCCAGGCAAAAGTTACTCATAGTTTAAACTTGGGTGGTTCAGATGGAGTATGTGAGAAGTGTTTGGATTCTGTATATATTTTGAAGAAAGTGTTGAAATAATATCATGAGTGAATAGATGTGGGGTGAGAATGAGGGAAGAGTCAAGGTTAACTCGAAAGACTTTTCCTTGAGTGACAGAATGGAATTTCCAATTACTGAGGTAAAGAAGAAATGGAAAAATAAATGGATTACCAATAAGAGTTTTAAAATAATCTATATCCAAGACTAGAGATTACTAAAGATAGAAGTAAAAAAATTATTTGATCCTTGACATTGACAGGTAGAAAAATAGGTTTAGTTATATATTTTTTACATGTAAACTTCACACTACAGTTCCTAAAGTATCAAGTAAATATCTTTGAGTCCATAATTATATATATATATATATATACACACACACATACACACATAACTGATTGACTAAATAAATAGGGAGAAGAGAAATTCTTTCTTCCAGAAGAATTGCAAATGATTTATATTGATAAATCCTTATCTAAAAAGTGGAGATTAATTCTCACCCATGCCCTTTTGAATGTGGGCTGTTCTTAGACTTGCTTTCAAAGAATTGTAATAGTAGGGAAGAGATAAAAATAGATAACTTTACAGTGGAGAAACCTGGAAAGCACCACTTCCACAAAATGACCAACGTTAACATTATCAATAATAAGTTACACTGATAACATGTACTGAGATGAGATGAGATGATGAGGGCATTCATCTCTGTGGTAGTCTTCCCAAAAATCATATCCCTGGTCTAACCATGAGAAAAACTATCAGAGAAACCCAAATTGAAGTACCTTTTACAAAATACCTGGCCAATACTTTTTAAAGTGCCAAGACAATGACAAACAGGAAAAGAAACTATCACAAACCAGAGGCCACCGAGGTGAAGGGACAACTAAAAGCAATGTGGTATCCTGACTGGGATCCAGGAACAAAAGGACATTAGCAAAGAAACTTAACAAATACAAATGCAATCTGGAGTTGAGTTAATAGTGATGCATCAATTTGGTTTAGTTGTGAAAAATATGACTTGGCAATGTTAGATGCTAACAGTAGGAGAAACTGCATGAAGGAGGTATATTAGAACCCTTCATACTATATTTCAACTTTTCTGTAAATCTAAAATTATTCTAAAATAAAAAGTTTATTTAAAAAGTATGAGCTCAAGAAAGCACAGCTAGTAAAAATATCTTATACTTTTTCCAAATAAGGAGGGAAAAAAGAAGATTTAAAAGATGATGATTCACAGTAACAAGAAAAATCACAAAGTACTAAAACCAAATGAAATAAATAAGATGATAGAAATACAATCACATTATTTAAAGCTACTTGGTATTAATGTATTCCTTTTTCTTCTAAGAAGTAGGAAAATGTCTTAATCGGAATGTATTGAAAAATTAAAATATTGTCAAATAGAATTAAATTAAAAACAAGAGAATAATTTAAAAGATGGCTATCTTGTCAAAAAGTAAGAACAATATTTCTAAGGAAAAAAATCTAAGGAAAAAAATCTTCAAGGACATCTGTGATGTAATCAATCTTAGGCTCAATAAGAATTATGTTAAGAGCAACTAAATTAAATCTAATGTTACTAGCTGAGAAAAAAATACATGACTTATATATCTCACTGAAACTTTAACATCTGTAATTGAAAAGAAAAGGTTCTAACAAGAAAAACCCAAAATATCCAATATAAAATGGGCAAAATAATGTATAGTAAGTTTATTAAAGTATTATATAAAGACATTGCATATATTTAAATATTTAAGTTTACAGTTGCAAAAATTGAATGAAAAGTAATAAATACATATATATATTCCAGTTAAAACAAAAAATTCTACTACTTAGTAATTAGTATTTATTTCACTGCTTGCTATTATGGCAATTTAAAAACAATATTATGAGATGATAAAACTTCTTTGAACAACTATTCAAGACCATTCTAATAGAGAACATAAATATATAATTATATTTTTTAAATTATAGTAATAAAAGGTGAAAACAACCTAAATATTTAATAATAGGAATTGATAGAATAAATCCAATATATCTATGTAATGAAAACTTTCTACTCATTAAAAAATCATGTTTTATAAGAACATTTAATGTTCTTGGGAGCATATTTAGGATCTATTGTTAGGAGAGAAAGCAGCTTGCAAGATTTTGTATTGAGTATGCTTCCAATTATTTTTTAAATAAGAATACATTTAAAGGAAATTTAGTAAAATGTTAACAGTTAATTTTTCTGGTTTATGGGATGACTTTTTGATGTTGGGTAAGTAGATAGACTAGAGAGAGAGAGAAAGAGACAGACATTTCATATAATTTTAATATAGTCATTAGAAATAAATGCTAAAAGTTAGAAGAGGGAGCTTACTGAATTTTTGCTTAATAATAAAATACTTTAACTTATAGTCAAAGTGTTTGCTGTACAAGCGAATTAATGCTTTTATATTTCCTTCAGTTTCTTTTATCTTACTTTATATTATTATTGTAGTCAAGCAAATTCATAACAACTATTTAATTCCTTATTAATTATAAATATATATTACATATATAATCACATATAGAAGACACTTGGATGAATAAATCACATAAGAATAAGAAAAATTACTGTTAAAGATGTTATTTTATGGGCATTATCTTATTAGGATAACTATACCCAGAATCTATAAATAACATTTCCTTCAATCAAAAGTCTTTCTTTCCTTTCTTTCTACTTTTCCTCTCTCTCTCACTCTCTCACTTTCTTTTTCTCTTTCTGCGTAGAGAATGTTATGGATGTGATAGATGCTGTGAATAGGAATAAGACAAAACCCCTATCTTCTAAAAGTATACAATTTAGTTATAAACAAATAATTATTTTTATAATGAGCTTAATATACAATACAAGTATCTACAAACTGCTAGAAAAAAGTGGAAAATAGATAGTGAAAAATAAGTGACAGTGTAAGAAGGGTGATCAGGGTAGAGTGTCCTCATAAAGAGGGCTTCATCTAAGAAATTTGCCACGGACATGCAATTGCAGAATGTATTGAGAGTTTTGTTTGTAGTCTGGTGTGGTATAGGTTGTGGATAGCATTGGAGTTCTGGGGAAAAAAGCATGAAGTAAGTCTTGAAAAGTAGTTTTTGACAAGCTATTAAATTCCTCTTAACCAATATAAGAACTTTGAACTTCAATATTATAAACAATAAGCAATCATTGAAAAATTTGTGTTTTCATTGGATAATTTTAATGGTTATGTAAGGCATGATTATGGAGATTAAAAAAAAAATGGAGAAATTTGAAGGCAAGAATCCATGCAAAAGATGAGATCCTCACCAGAAGAAAGAGAGGAGGAGAAAAATTTAAGAAATATTTTTGAATGTATAATTACAATGATTCATAATATATGTTTGGTTGCCAGTTATGTGTGTATAGATAGATAGATAGATATAGCAATGAGAGCTAGGGCAAAGAAACTTCTAACTTAAACTGCTGGAAAGCTATCAATGTCATAATTTTGAATTAAAATCCATCAATGAGTCGCAATGGAGAGGGTCTCTGCAATCTGACCCTTATTTTTAAAGGTCTTTGACTGCACTTAACAGTCACGGTGAACAAAATGGAATTAAACAAAAATAAATTTGGCCATAGTTATTAACTCTTACAGATCAAGGAGAAAGCCATTAAATTCTTCTTAATAGGAATCATGTCTAAATTATTGTTATAGTCTCATTATTTAGCTCAGCATATTTTAGGCAAATGAATGAATAAACAATTGAATGAAATTCTTTGACTAATCTGATAGGTTGCAGAAAGTGAGGCAATGAATTATTGGCAAAAAAATTTACATCCTGATATAGACTAACAAAAGTGTGACAAAAGATAGTGGACCATGTAGTAAAACTTTGAAGACAGTGGCAGTAATGGACATTATTGGTATTTGTCTGGTCCATTTGCAGGATAGAAAGACCTCACAGGGCTCTTCAAAAGGCAAAAGGTAGACAGTACCCAACACAGAGTGGCAATGATCTACTTTGCTAAATTTTATTTTAAAATGCTGCTGCTGGCCATCATAGAGATCAAATTCTGAGACTCACAAAAGTTAAATTATAAAAGCACAAGCTGAAGAAATGCATAAAGCTTTAATTATGACTAATAAAAATTAATGATAATTTTCTATATCACTGTAGTAATGAGTTTCCTATAATAGATAATTTTTTAAATTTGAAAATAGTTTCTGTGAAAAATGTTAATTTTATGTGATATTCTCTAATATGTCCTAGTGCTAAAGGATGAGATATTTTTTTTTCTAAGTTTTCAAGTTGAAATTGATGAGTAAGGGGGAAATTTATTAACTATGCTATTCTAAAGAAGGAAAAACACACAGTTAAGAAATTTTGAATGAGAGAAAAAGCATAGGTGATTTTTTGTTCTTTCAATGTTTCGAGCTATCTTGAGAAAATTATCTTTTTTCCTTCTGCTATGGATAAACCACAAGATAAATTAGAAATTTCTACAAAATAAACAAGTTTATTATATTACCAAGAGACTCTTAAAAGGGAAATGAAAGAAATCTGAAGTACTATAGTCAGGCATTTTTTTGTGCCAAAGTTTAAGAAAGAGAAGGCAATGTATGAATTTTAATTCCAGGCTAATTGGGATGTGGTTCAAATAAACATAGTAATTGAGACTGGTATGTAATAATTGGGTAAAAAATTTAAATGCGTTTTCCTGTGACATCTACTAAATCTTTCTGCTGCTTTGTTGCTACAGTAGCTATTACTATATGCCAAGTACTGTTGTAAATGGTGAGAATAGTGTATTGAAGGAAATACCCCAACTTCCTGCCCTCCAGAAGCTGACAGTCTTGGCCTAGATAGCTTACACTCAAGCAATAAGTCAGTGCCAGTGAAGGTCTCCTGAATCTCCAATATAAATTACTGGCTCAATCCCCAGTACTAACAAATAATGTTAGCTCTTCTACATAGCATTTGCCATTCTTGATAAAGGTCAACCGATTTGCAACATTTGTCTTTGCACATTCTAGGTACTTCAACCCTCCAAGTCTCAGATGAAAACAGGAATAAAATCTTGAACATATTCTAAGTTCCTTATGGAAATGGCTTAGCCTACTGCCTGGATGTGGAATCATATTAGGAACTTAACATTTCACAACAGAATGTCAATTCAGCTGCCTAAGTGTCTGAAATGTAAAACATATGGATCGTTTTATCAACAACACAAAATATTGGCATTTCAGACACTCATTAAAAATGTCAATCATAAATTAACTGTGATGCCAAAAACTTGCTTGAGACATCTGATATTTGAGAGAGAGAATCTAAAAGATATATGAAGCATCCATTTCTCTATTCAGGCAATCATGAAACTGAAGCTCAGATTTTCATTTCGTTTTCCAAATTACATGACTTGAAGGAATAGAGAATTTGTTTTTTTCCCTTAAGCCATTATGTCTGTGTTTTCAGAGAATAAAATGCAATGGCTTAATGACTGTATTTATCTATTTATAGATATTTATAGGCTTAGTACAAACCATTATGCCAAGTATAAACATACAAGGCAAATGAGATAATAAATGTGTTTTTTAATAACAGAAAGGTGTTGCACCAAGAACCTCTGCTCTGTATGCAAACTAACATGACTTTAAATCCTTCCCTTCTTAATAATAAGCTATACTATCTTAGGCAAAATTCATTATCTTTCAAAACATCAATGTCCTTATTTATGAAATAAGGTTTCATAGCACATGCCTGTGTGAGAGCTCTAGCAACAATAAAAAATATGATAGTGGAAAGGGCTTAGCACTGCGCTCGACGTATTGTGAGTAAATATTATTTTGGGCATTAAGTTCTCATTATTTTTAAGGATACTTTTTTTTTTTACTTTTTATTTTGAGGTAATTATAGATTAACATGTTGTTTTAAGAAATTAGTTAGAGAAATTCCATATAACTATCATGCAGTTTCTCCCATTGTGAAAATCTTACATAACTGTAGTATACAGTAACATCACAAGCAGGAAATAGGCATTGATATAATCACTAACCTTATTCAGATTTCACTAGTGTAACATACACCCATTTGTGTGTGGTTGTGTGTGTGTGTTTAGTTCTATAAAATTTTATCTTAGACTTATGTGACCATGACCATTGTCAAGACAGGGCACAGTTTCATCACAGAGATTCCTCCTGCTTCCCTTTTACAGTGAAGTCTCCCTCCCTCCTTCTCTCTGCCTCATCTGACAATCACTAGTCTATTATCTATGTCTGTGTTTTAAGATTGTTATACAAATGTAATCATACACAACCTTTTGAGATTTTTTTTTTTCACTCAGTGTTATTCCCTTAAGATCCATTCGAATTTTCCTTTTTGAGACTGAGCAGTGTTCCATGGTATGGATGAACCACTGTGTACTTAACTATTCATTCATTGAAGGGCATATTAGTTGTTTCTCTATTTGGACTATTAAAAATAAAGCTGCAGTGACCATTTGTGTACAGGTTTTGGGATAAGTGTGTTTTCATTTGTCTTGGAAAAATGACCAAGAGAGCAATTGATTGGTCATAAAGTAAGTAAGCATTTATTTTTTTTAAGAAACTGTCATACTTTTTCCAGAATAGCTGTCCTACTTTACATTCCAATCAGCGATGTGTGAGGGCTCTAGTTCCTCCACATCCTTCATTGCATGTAATGTAATCCCTATATTTTATTTTAGCCATTTTGATAGGTGTGAAGTAAATATTAATGCCATTTTAATTTGCATTTTTTCTGATAGTTAACTATGTGGAGCGTATTGTCATATGCTTACCTAATATCTGTATATCCTCTTCAAGTGAAATATGTCTTGTCTTTTGCCCATTTTCTAGTTAGATTATTTTTTTTTTGACCAGAGAGAACTTTATATATTCTAAATACAATTCTTATCTTGGATATGTGGCTCACAAGTATTTTTTTTTCTGTCTACATCTTTATTTTTATTCTCTTCACAGAAGTTCTTAATTTTGATGAAGTCTAATTTATCAAATTTTCCTTTTTATGAATGGTGCATTTGGTAACAAGTCTGAGAACTTGTCATTCAACTCCAAGTCTCAAAGAATTTCCCTCGTGTATTTTTATAATTACTTTAAATTTGTATGTTTTTAATTGAAATCCATAATCTATTTTGAGTTAATTTTTGGTAAGACATATTTAGGTTGAGGTATTTTCTGCATTTTTTTTTCTTTTTCCTGCCTGTGAATGTTCAAATACTTTAACACCATTTGTTGAAAAGGCTATATACTTCTTCTATTGAATTGCTTTTGCATTTTTGTCAATCTTAATTAGGCACATATTTGTGGTTCTACATCTCAGGTCTCTGTTTATTCTGTTTCATTGATCTATGTGACCCTCCCTCCACCAACTACACTGTCTTCATTACAGTCTCCATGGAGTAAGACCTATCATCAGACACAGTGACTCCTCCCACTTTGCATTTATCAAAATTTATTTTGTTCCTTATGGGTCTTTTGTCTTTCCATACAAATTTTAGGATAAGCTTATCCAGGCTACAAAAATAGTTACTGGGATTTTGAAAGGAATTGCATTAAATCTCTAGGTCAATTGGACATCTTTTTTATGTTGAATCTTCTAATCCACAAATGTTGTCTGTGCCTACATTGATTTGGGCCTTCTTTGATTTTTTCCATTGGAATTTTGTAATTTTCATCCTGTAGCTATCTTTTTAGATTTCCAGCTGAGTACTTCATTGTCTTTAAAGCAGCTGTAAGTGGTATTCCTTTTAATTTCGGCCCCCTTATATTTATTTTTAGTATATATATTAATAAATGTAATTTGTTTTTATATATTGATGTATCCTACAATTTGCTGAACTCACTTCCTTCCTAAGTCTGACTTTTTTTTTAAAGTAGACTATGAAGAGTTGATTTCTTCTTTGTCAATCAATTTGCCTTTTTTTCCTTTCCTAGCTTTACAATGCTAGCTAGAATTTCTAGCACTATGTTAAATAAGAGTGGTGGAAGTGACCATCCTTGCCTTACTCCTGAATTTAGTGGGAAAACATTCAGTTTTTCACCATTAACTATGATGTTACCTGTAGATTCTCTGTAGATGGTCCTTAATCAAGTTGAGGAAGTATATGAATTTGCAAGAGCTGCCATAACAAAGCATCACAGACTAGATGGCATAAACAACAGAAATTTATGTTCTTACAGTTCTGAAGTCTAGAAGTTCAAGACAAAGGATCTGTAGGTATCTTTCTGAAGCCTCTCTCCTTGGTGTGTTGATGGCTATCTTCTCCCTCTATGTTCACAGGGGCTTTTCCCTGTGTGTATTTGTATCCTACTCTCCTTTTCTTATAAGGACACCAGACATACTGCATTAGGGTCTACCCTAATAACCTCACTTAAACTTAATTGACTCTTTAAAAATCCTTTCTCCAAATAAAGTGACATTCTGAAGTACTGTGAGTTAGGACCTCAGCACAGGAATTTTGGGAAAACAAAATTCAGCCCATAACAGGAAGTTACTTTGTATTTGTTGGCTTTGATTCTATTGAAAATAGGTATTGGATTTTGTCAAACGCTTTTTTCTATATCAGTTCATGAGATTATGTAAGTTTTCTTCTTAAATCAGTTGATATGGTAGATTACAATGAATTGATTTTTAATACTGGAATAGCCTTACATGTCTGGAATAAATCCCATTTGGTAATGGCATATAATTGTTTCATGCATTCCTAGATATAATTTGTTTATATTATGTTGAGAATTTTTTTCACCTAAATTCATGAGAGATATTAATCTGTAATTTTATTTTTTTGTACTTTCTACTTTTGATATCAAACTCATAGAATAAGTTGAGAAATGTTCATTTTCGATCTTCCAGAATACATGGTATAAAATTGTGATAATTATTTGACAGAATTCTCCAGTGAAATCATCTTGCCTGTAGATTTATTTTGGGGATATGTTAATTTTAATAATTTGATTTCTTTAGTGGTTTAAGGATTATTTAGAATACCTATTTTATTTTGTTGACTTTTAAGAATACGTAATCTTGGGGCCATTTTTTCAAAATTGTATAATTTATAAGTGTAAGGGTACTCAATAATCATTCATTATCCTTTTGATGTCTGTCAGTTCTGTAATGGAAATTCCTGGTTTCATTCCTAATTTGGTAATGTAATATATTTTTATCTGTGCACATCTTCCTGATATTTTCCAATTTTATTGATTTTTTTAAAGAACTAGATTTTAGTTTCATTGATCTTTTTATGTTTTCTCTATTCAATTTTATTGATTTTCACCTTAATCTTATTATTTCTTTCCTATAGCTTGAATTGCATTTATTTAGTATTTCTCTTCCCCTGGGTATAGAACAGAGGTTACTAATCTGAGACCTTTCCTTATTTCTAATGTAAGCATTTAGTGCCATAAATTTCCTTCTTAGTACTGTGTTAACTACATTCTACATATTTTGATATGTTGTATTTTGGTTTTCATTTACTTCTTTTTTTTAAATTTTTTTTGACACTTTCCACTGGACTGATGGATTATTTAGAAATGTATTTTTCATTATCATATATTTGGAGATTTGATTTTCCTTTTGTCCTTTGTTGTTTCTAGTTTGATTCCATTATGCCCAGAAAATATGTGCTACATAATTTCAGTTCTTTAAGTTTGTTGAGGGTTGTTTTATGGCCCATGATATGGTCTATCTTGATGAATATCCCATAGGTACATGATAAAAAATATTTATTCTGCTGGTGTTGGCTGGATTCTGGATTAGATTCTGGAATTTGCTTGTATAATTCATTTCTTTCATATCCTTGTTGATTTTTTCTTTAGTAATTCTATCAACTGTCCAGAGAGGAATGTTGGAGGCCCTAATTATAACTGTGGGCTTTTCTATTTCTGTTTTTAGATCTATCGGTTTTTGGTGTATGTATTTTTAGGCTTTGTTACTTGATGCATACACACTTAGAATTTTATCTCTTTCTGATTGATCTCTTTATCATCATAAAAATACATTTTAATAAAGATTATTAATTATGTTGCCTTGTATACAATTTATGGAAATCTTAGGGAAAAGAGTCTACATAAATTAATGATTAAATATAGTAAACACAATCGCCAGTGCAGTAGTAAGACAAGTCATTTTAACCTTAGTTGAAGTAAGTGGAAATATATTTTGTAGGGTGGCACAAGAAGACACCAAAAACAAACAAAAAAATCTTAGCCCTTGTGCAAAGAGTTTTAAATATTGTAATGTCTTAGTTTGGTCTGCTATTACAAAGTACCATACACTTCTTATAAACAAAGAGAAATTTATTTCTCACAGTTCTGGAAAATGAAAGTCCAAGGTCAGGGTGCCAGCATGGTTGGTTCTGGTGAGGACCCTCTTCTAGCTTGCATATTGCCATTTCTCACTGTATCCTCACATGAGGGACAGAAAGTGAGCAAGCTCTCTAGCCAGTTATTTTAAGGAGACTAATTGATTCCTGAGGACTTTCACCTTCATGACCTAATTACCTCCCAAAGGCCCCACCTCCAAATATATTCACAAATACAAATTACACTGGATATTAGATTTCAGTATATAAAGTATGAGGGAACACAAACCTTCAGTCTGTAGCATATAGTAATTATCTAGCCTGTCTGTCCATATTAATACAATCAGTGTGTGTGTGTGTTGGTGTGCATATATGTATGCATACACTGAGCAGCTATTGAATAAGAAAGAGCTACTTAATATTCACAGAGAAAATAATAGATATGCATACTTGCAAAATGATTGTGATATTACCTAACAGTCCATTTTAAAAAAAGTTATAAATAAACTTCTTGGCCAAAAATGGCAAGAGATATAACATCTCTGGTTATGATCTGAGCCCCTGATCTTTTAAGTTTCATGTTGATACTGAGTAGTCAGCTAATGTCTGTAATAACTTATGTGTTTCCTATTTATTTCTAACTAGGAATTACAAGTGGTGTGTGTGTGTGTGTGTGTGTGACACCAAGCTCATAATTTTCAAACATCTTTTTAAAGTAGTGGCACGTTTTGATATAACAGTCCCCTTCTCCACCCTTCTCAGACCTGTTCCTTCCAGTGAAATCTTGTGGCACCTGAGGGGTTCTAAAAAATCCTATTTGACTTTTTGTTTGTCAGGCAGTAGACAGCATGAATATTTCAATATGGTAGCTGAAGATTTTATATCTATTCCTATATTTATATCTATATATATCAGGCTGGGAGTTGGGTAGTTTTGTGTTGTGACAATTGAAAGGAAAAGAAACCTATTTCTTATTTTCAGAATCTTTTTATATCTAGGGATGATTTCCAAGGATACTGTGGCATAGGTGTAAACCAGTTGGCCTGTAGAAGCTGAAAAATAAAATTAAACTATATCTAATATAAGGAGTTTATAATACCATATTAAACGCCTTTGACAATTAGGGTAAAACATAAAATGACATACAATGTGATGTGTAGGTGTCTACAACACAAACTGTACCCAGTCACCAAGAATCAGCATGAAATGGTTAAATAATAGATCTCAGTTATTAATAATTAATTCAATGGCAGAAACTAAATTTCACATTTCCTTTGAACACTCATTGTGAACTCAGTAAATTTTGTTCACTGACAGTTTTAGCATAAAATATGAAAGTGAACAAAGTTGTATTAGCTATCTATTGATACATAAGAAATTATTCCCAAATAATGGCTTAAAATAATGAGAATATTATATTTCACAATGGTAGTGGCTAATGAATTCAGTTGTGACTTATCTTGAGGTCTCTCAGAAGGTTGAAGTGATGGAGTCATGGTGTAGACTGGGGCTGTAGTCTCATTCGAAGACTTGACTGTGAAAGGACCTGCCCCTAAGATAATACATGTGGATACTGACAAGATTCAGTTCCTAGCTAGCTGTTTGTTGGAGGTCTGCCTTAATTGTTTGTCATGAAATCTTCTATATAACATAAATGAAAACATGGCAGCTTGCTTCCTTCTGGATAACTGAGCTAGAGGGATTTCCCAAGACTGAAGCCACCCTTTTTTTAGATGCCAGTCTTAGAAATGCCACTCTGACACTTTTTACTTCATTCTATCAGGTCAAGAGGTCTAGATCACAAGGTCACACTCATGGGGAGGGAAAACAAAGGCATCATTACAAGGGAGCAGAGATCACTGGGGGCCATATTTGAGGCTACCTACTACGAGAGTACACAATGGGAAAAGGATAATCTCTTCCACAAATATCTCTGGGAAAACTGCATATTCACATGCAAAAGAATGACATTGGACCCTTATACCATACACAAACATCAACTCAAAGTGGATTAAACAAATAAATATAAGATATGAAGCTATAAAACTCATAGAAGCAAACATAGGGGGAAAGCTTTGTGACTTTGGTCTTGGCAATGATTTTATGGATATGACCAAAAGCATAGGCATTAAAAGCAAAACTAGGCAAGTGGGACTACATCAAACTAAAAAGCTTCTGCACAGCAAAGAAACCAATCCACAGAGTAAAAAGGCAACCTATGGAATGGGAGGAAAAATTTGCAAATCATGTATCTGATAAGGGGTTAATTTCCAAAATATATAAGGAACTTCTACAACTCAGTAGCAAAAAACAAATGATCCCTATTATTTTATGTGAAGCCATTTCATCTTTTTTGTATCTAATGTTGACATCACTTTGTTCAACACTTTGGCATAAAAACAAAACATGATAAACTGGGTATTACTCCAATATTAGAAAATCAAAGTCATCAAAATTATGGAAAGTTCAGAAATTCAAAGTTTGTTTATCTTTAGTTGAATTTTAATTATAATCTTAAGTACTGGCAGGATCTGTTGATATTTTAAAATATTTAATTGGAATGGCTATTTTGAAAGTCAGATAGTATGCATTTATATTTATTAATCTTCCCCTTTAAAATGGTTAATTTCCTACCATATCTCATAGACACCTTTGCAAAATAGAATTACCTTGAGTGTAGGTTTATTTTCCTGTTCATTTTTATTTATTTTCTTTAATCACTAATCTCAGCAAACAATCAAATGTGTTTTCAAAAATAATTTGTGTACATCATAAAGAACTACATTTACACACTTTAGAAAATTAAGTTGTCATTTTGGTTTATTTGTGTTGTTTATTTATTTATTTATTTTCTGAGACAGAGTCTCATTCTGTTGCCCAAGCTAGAGTGTCATGGCGTCAGCCTAGCTCACAGCAACCTCAAACTCCTGGGCTCAAGCGATTCTCCTGCCTCAGCCTCCCAAGTGGCTGGGACTATAGGCATGTGCTACCATGCCCAGTTAATTTTTATATATATATGCATTTTTAGTTGTCCAGCTAATTTCTTTCTATTTTTTTTAGTAGAGACAGGGTCTCGCTCTTGCTCAGGCTGGTCTCAAACTCCTGAGCTCAAACGATCCTCTTGCCTCGGCCTCCTACAGTGCTAGGATTACAGGCATGAGCCACCACGCTCGCCCTATTTGTGTTTTTGTTTTGTTGTTTACTGTTAATTCTTAAATAAAGTATAACAGTTTACCCCTGAAAGGATCTCTGTTTTTAGTTTAATTAGAATGCCAATTTACTTTATTATCAAAATAATTTTCCTACAGTGTCTGCTAAAATACAATATAAACTATAATTATAAATATCACCTGCCTTTGATACCTTCTCTTTTTTTTATGACTTCAGATTTTAGAATCCAATATTACATCATATTGACTTTTTTATAAAATCTATTATTATCATTGTATACAATATTGAACCATTGAATCCATTCCTTGCTGTGGAATTAGATGTGTAACCATTGTCTCATAATGAATATGCTGCCTAACAATGGACTCCTTTATAAACACAACAATAACATTTTGAATTCCATCATTATGAAAGATTAGAAATGTACAATTTAATTCCCAGGGTTTTAACGTTAATGCGATACTAGCTGAAATATTTACATTTTCAGTGCCAGTTTAATTAAGCATATTCATTGTCTTGAATCAAAACATAATTTGCACTGGGTTTAAATATTTCAGTATTATGTTTGTACAGAGTTTAAACACTGTCACAGAGGGTCCTTAGAGTTAATTTTAAACTCTGGCAAATGAATCATTTTAAGCTAACCCAAGCTTCTTGGTGCATTGCAACACAGCTTTACATTTCCTGACAAATTGAATTCCAGCCAGGTGTCACTCTTTAGAATCCCCAAGGTTTATCTCTGCCCTTTCTGCTCTGACATACGCTTTTGACATACCCAGAAAATTGTGTGATAGAAACCTGTGGAGTAGAAATACCCTCTACAGCAGGGGTCAGCTGTAAAGAACCATTAATGAGGCCTCCCATAAACAAACTGTTCTGAACGATGACGGTGGCAGAGGAAACGAAAAGAGATATGATCGACTATTACATATTGCATACAGCACAAGGCTCTCTTATAACCCATTCTTCAGTGTGTTTTTCCAAAAAGTGAAAACAAGCTGCCTTTTTTGTGTCCATATTTCCCATGAGAAAATTAATGGGCTTTGAATTTTTATTTTCTCTTCTCACTTGGAGAAGTACTCAGTATTTGCTTTTATCGATGTTCCACAATGGATAGATTTATCCACTGTCTATCTTCATTAAAAAATATATGTCACTGTTTCAAAACATATACCTGAAGTATTTAAATAGATATCAATAATATTTATGTAATCACAATAAACTGTTCCTAGTGGACCCCACCTTGTAGGTTAATCTGGAATAAGAATAAGGAAAAACAGTAAAGGAAGCATAACTATAATACATACAATAAGGTGAAAGCTGTCGAGTAAAAATAAAATTGGATGTTCAGCACATAAATGTTTTTCAAAGTGAAATCTGGAAATGCAAGTACTACTTCTCTAAAGAAGTACTAAGTAGTATCATTCAGATTAATCCAATTACTGTATAAATAAATAAATAGAATATTCTAGGACATAAAACAGGAAAACATGGGGCTATGACTAAGTTATCTACATGGCCATCCAATGGTATGTTATCTACAAAGTTCATTTGTTTGATGAGATAATCGATGTTTATTTCTGATTTGTATATTCATTGACATTTAATTTTTTGTTTACTGATATTATATATAAATACTCTCTGAGTAATACATTCATTAAAATACAAAACATAGTCATTTTAGAATTAAGTTAAGGACAAACCCAACAAGTAGGTAAGAGAGAGATTGCAAAACATCTAACTTTCAGTATGTCAAAATGTGCTCCATATTTGTCGGCTATCGCATAATTTTTCTCAAGCAAAATACCCAAAATAGGTAAAAATAATGCAATCTATATTTTTTTATAACTCAGCATAACATGTATGAATATATAACTTGAGTTATTACTTTATTTTTTAAAACTAATTAGAAAAAAAACATGTCCCTTTCTCCTTTGGTATAATATATACTTAATAATGTTGATAAAGCCATATATCATATATCTGCCCCATAAATTGCTTATGTTTTTCTCATCCAAATATAAATGAATAAAACAAAATACAGTGAAATAAATGAGAGTATCAGTGTAGAAGTCAGCACACAATGAAACGCTGACTTGTGGAGGAGAGCCACCCAAGGTCTCCGTGCTCCTCCTCCTCCCCACATCACGTCCCCTTGCCTACTCTGACGGCCTTTCCATCTAATCTTAGCTCAGGTTCAAGAACACTGTGAAGCTAGTGTGGATGAAAAAATCTTCATTTACAGATTTCCCTACCCTTTCCCCATCCCAATTCTAAGATTACAATGCTCATGAGCCTGAGAGGCTGGATCAATAGAAGACATTACAGTGCTTGTACATATATGACTTTGTGTGTGTATGTGTGTGTGTGTGGGGGGTTATCATTCCAACCGGATTGTCAATAACATAAATACAGAAACAATGTCTTAGAAATTCCCCCTTAGGGAAAAATTCAATTTAGTTTTTTGTAATTTTTACAATTCCTTAATAGGGTACACAATCTCACTTACTTTGAGTAGATGGGTTTTTAAAAGATTTTGCAACAATCTTGGCCCTCAAATGCCCCCTTTCTCAGTTTCTCTGTTTACTAACAACAGCAGCTATTATATAGCTGAATAGGATTAGAGATATCATCTAAGAGTAGAAAATAAATTTCTCTCTGTACAAAACCATTTTTTTCTGTGCTTAACGCAAAATTAAGCCCAAGTGTCATATGAATTCTCTTCATAATTCTCTATATCTCTATAATTAATACGCTATGGAATAAAAAGAAAGAAAACGGCCACTTTACTATTCTCATCTGAATTATTTACATTGAAGGTTTTCATAAACACAGTGAAAGAGAAAATTGAGATCTTTTAAGAAGATTCCCATTGAAGGGATACATAAGTTTTTTTGGAGAAAGTTAAAGCAGACTAGTCAATCACCTTTAATTCAACCCCAAGGCAGAAAGTAAATGGTATGGAAAAAATTTACTTTTACCCCTGATTATAACAACTACCAGCAGCAGATCAGGCAATTTGCAGGACACCAGGACCTTTACTTACTTAGAATTGAATTATGTAATGTGAAAAAGTAAGGATAGTTTAAACTAGTTCTGTCCCCTTCACATTTTAATTAACAGTGGAGTCCTGTCTTTGGGAAATTTGAAATAACATTAAACTCAAGATGCAGTTAAAGTCTAGGAAGACTGTGTGTGAAAGTTAAGGCTATCAATTCTCTTTTGAGCATTATCTTGCTTGGTGGATACTCTTCACGCTATTTAACAGCCTTTCTCTTAAAATTGTGAAAATAAAATTGACTTAACTATATAGGGTTCTTAACCATTGCTTCAGTCCTCTACCCTTCTCCCCACAACCTTCCTTCCTTCCTGCTTTGCTTCAAAGATCAGTAATAAATATACTTTTGTATGCGAGGTGATATGCCATGAAAAAGTTCAACGTGGATAAAATATGAGCTCCATTTCAACAGGGAGGGACTGGCACATGAACAACTCTGTGCCCCCAAGTGTTGGTTTTCTTGTCTCTTTTCCATTTACAATTCTCTCAAGTGTCTTTCTGGACTCTTAAAATACATATCATGAATACATCAAAGTTAATAAAGAGCTAATGAAAGGAAAAGATTAGGTGAAGGCAGCCTGGTATTGTCTCATAAAACACTAGTTGCTCAAAACCTTATTTTAAAATATTGAAACAGCTTTTAACTGAATTTCGTAAACACAAGGGTCACCAGACATACTTGACCTCTGTGATTCTTAGTCACCGTTTTGCCCACTTGTTTTACATGATCCTTTGATAATCTGACTCATTCCTCTGAGCATTTGAATACAAACATTCACAAGAACTTCTGATTCTCAATTTTTGCTCTACATGAGCAATGATGAATGAAAGTTGCAATAACATTTAACTATGCAGAGACTGTTAAGGTAAAGGAATGGAAAAAGATACCATACTGTACTATTATCCAACGTGTAGAATGAAAAAATAGTATTGTTTATATAGTAAATAATATTTAAAATATTTGTAACATTTAGAATATTGATTAAATTTTATTTCTATTTATTTTATATTAGTCCTATTATTTATTAGAATTCAGCCTTTGCATATATGTAATGGGCTCAACATCAAAGGTGCCTGTTTAGATCCTCATGCACTTCCATTTCCTGATAGTTGTCAAAGTACAAAGTCCTTAACTGAATGATTACTTTACCATATAACTAATAAAAAGAAATACAGAATGATTCAATTATGTTCTTTTTTGTTTTGTATTAGCTAATTATACCTCCTTATATGTATATAATACATATTTATAGTTATTCATAGTTATACATTAAAATATTTTTAAAAGTCTGTAGTAAATGTATTACTATTTAAACTGCAACTGATTTAGGAAATATCATTATGCCCAGATTACACAAAATGTAAGAATTTTCTTTTCTTTCACATTAAATTTAAATCTTCACTCAGAGTTTATGAGATTACAATCCAAACAAATCCATAGACACAAAAGACTGGCAATCTTTCCTGGAAATCTGAAAATGAGGTGATGGAAGCCTCCAAAGAGAAACAACTCCCTTGGTTAACACAGCTTCTCTGATACCTGTGTAACTCATAACTTTTACTTTGGGTAAAGTGGCTAATGACCCTCCCCATGGTTCTTTTTTCAGCAATAACAGCTCTCAGGAGCTTGGCTTGGTTCATTATGACTTAACCTAAATTTTGGAAAAATAACAAGAATCTTAAAATCATGAATACCTTTTAATTCAGAGATCCCGTTTCTGAAGATCTAGTCTAAGAAATGAATCGAAAATACACAAAATATTTTTATATTGTAATTATAATTTCCACAATTTTTATAGTAAAATACAAAGTAACATCAAAATAAATTATGGTACTCAAAATTAATGGTATGTTATGGTTATAATAAAATATTTGTAAAGGCTTTGTAATACAATGAAAAACAGTTACATTAGATTAGTTTTAATAATTAGTATGAACATTTGGAAAATATAATTGCTTTCTTATAGGCACAGTAATGTTGAAGACATTCACTTTCCAGTTAATATAAAACTGAAAAAAATGTTATTTAGGTATTCCACATTTTGTTTTCTGAATCATAACCAGGAAGAATTATTTTGAAAAAAATCTTTTCCACTATATTTCAGGAAAAATTCAGAGACAGAAAAAAATATAAAAATTCTAAAAGGTGTTATTAAAAATTCTTCTAACCTTCATAATATTGTCATGAAGAGCATTATTTTAAAATTCTAGGTTTAAAAGGATGTTTAAGTTATTGTAAGACAGAGTCGATAGGTTTAAACCAATGTTCGGATAAAAAAGAAAGAGAGATAATTGTGCTTACTTCAGTAGATTTGGTTGTTCAATATCTTAGAAGATGGATATATAAAAAAAAGAAGATTAAGAGAACACAGAAGTAAGAGATAACAAGAAACAGACAGGAAAAGTGAGAGAAACAATGACAAAGAAATGGAGAGGAAAAATATGTGTATACAGTAACATAAAAAGAGAAATGATGTGATTCTTACCAAAGGTTTAAGTATCATGCAGAGCATAAAACATATTTGGAAAAAATGTGGGAGTTTGCTTTGTTAAAGGGAAATTAAATTTTAAGCAAGCGTTCAAAAAAATCTTTCTGATGAGGCAATCTATTTGATTAAGGATTCAGGGTTGGAAACATTAAAGCTAGGTTTTTCAAAGCACTCAGGCTATCTCAGAGTGGCTTTGCTGTGAGAACAAGCATAGAAATTATTTGATGCACCCTTTCCTTCTCCGATTTCTATAATGTGTTTAAAATGAAAGTCAGGGAACACACACATCAAGACCTTAATTTTGGAACAAAGTTTGGAATACAAATAAAGTTAGCTTAATTTTTTTTAAATGCCCAATTCACTATTTTCTTCTCAATTTTTATGTTTTTAATTGCCTTATCAAAATGAAGAGTTTTTATTTGTTAAAAAGGGAAGCGTTTGTTTTGGATGTGACAACTCTTGAAAGGGTAAGAATCATGTCAAAGGATTGCACTATCACATAATCTTGGCCTGGGGATTATACAACAGGAACTCATCAATGTGATTCACTGCTAGTGCATAATAGCAGGAAAACACCTTAAAAACTGCACATACTGCTATGACTTCTCTAACAAAAAGAAGGTGTTACAGATGAACAAATGGCTACTTTCTCAGCAGCTCTGGAAGATGTTTAGGTGCTAATGTTTCTAAATGAAAAGGCTTTAAGTGCCACACTATTCTAAAAACATTAGTGCTCAAAAAAGGCAGTGTATTATTAGCACTTACATGACTCACTTTTAATAGAGTTAGTCATTAACCAAGACTTACTTTGGAGTATTCCTTTTTTTTTTTTATAGAGTAGTTTATATTTTAGCTTCTAAAACTAAATACTTTTATTTCTGGGAATCCCAAAAAACACAGTCTTTCTGTTACTGTGAAAGAATACTGGAACTTTGATCAAATATCAGTGATTTTCTCCTGTAGAAAGGACATGAGAAATGTATTGCATTAACCCACAAGACAACCTGAAAAACAGGAGTGTTGTTGTTTTGGCTTATAATAAATACAAAAATCTAAGTAGAATTTAACCAATGTATTGTTTAATGTATAAGTTTTCATAACCTCATTTTTGAAAGTGAGGACTCCATATTTATTTATTACTCTTTTTAAAAGAAATTGCAACATCTTATGGATGCTAATAATTTTGCCAGTAGGTGGCAGCATAGCTCTTTGGTTGCTTGGAAGAATTGTCCTCAAATGCAACTAGCTGAAAGAATTCTTACTGGTGATTCAAAAGAGAAAAAAGAAAAGTTTTACTGTATGCTTCATATGTTTCTTTTATTTTCACCACATATTCATACATGGGCGTGTAATATTTATATTAGTTTTACAGGAGATTAGCAATCTGCCCACCCTTACAAGTATTCTGTGATACATCAGTAATATGGTGGTAATTTTTAAATTACAACATTTTAGAGCATAAACAGAAACTTATAAATCCTCTCCTTCACCAATCTCATTTTACAGAGAGAAATTTGTTAAAGATAGAGGCCAGTAAAGAGGAAGCTATGTGTCCAAGTTCAACCATGAGTAGTTATTGAAATCAATTCATCTCAATGAAATCTTGTCTGGAAAATTTTTTGCAATAATGTTGAAATATGAACTAGTGACTATAGACTATAGACAGCTACTCATATTTTATCTTGCACATATATTAAAGTAGACATTTTTTTCCTCTTTTTTTTTGATAAAGTCAAGAAAAACTATAAAAAGACCATTGATAAGTGGCAGTCATTTTTTCTGACCACTGACATTCTTAATCCAATAGCACCATTAGATTGAGTGACTAGTCAATGCCAGCTGATAGGACCATTTTAGATGACGAAATATCATCTTAATAACTACTTGTCTTGAATCTTTGAGAAATTTTTCTTTTTATTAATTATTATGGGTACATAATAGTTGTATATCTTCATAGAGTACATGTGATGCTTTGATACAGGCATACAATGTAAATTAATCAAATAAGGGTATCCATGACCTCACGTGTTTAACATTTCTTTGTGTTAAGAATGTTCCAATTCTACTCTCTTAGTTATTTTAAAGTATACCTTAACTTATTGTTGGTTATAGTCACTTTGTCGTGCTATCAAATATTGTTCTTTCTATCTAAATTTTTGATTGCTCTTCAGAATGTATCTCTCTAAGCATAATGCCTCAGTTGTCAGAGTGGGCAAGAAGACCCTGCACCCTAAGGAAGGTAAGAGACTTCCTCTCCCTCTTACTTTCCTTAATGCCTCCTCCGGCTCCCTTTTCTGCTCATTGTACTCCTGGTGCACAAGATCGGTGCTGTTCCTAGAGGCTTGTTCCTGCCCCAACATTTTGCATTCTCTAAAACACTCTGGTGCCATAGATTTTCAAGGATTGCGTGCTCATCTTCTTTAGGTCCTGGCACACATGTCGCCATAGCAGTGAAAGTACACAAGGTTTCTGACCATCTTAAATAAAATTGCATCTCACACTAACCCTTGTCATTTTTCCTATCCATATCCTCTGATTTATTTTTTCCTATAGTGCTTATCAGCAGGGTAAAGAGCTCCGTGGGGTGCAGCGCACATGCAGGGCAGAGTGGGCCTGTGGGGAAGGCCACCTGCACGAGATGGAGCTGGTCGATGGTGTGCAGCATGCACATGCCTGACCAGGGCAGCTGTTGTCCCAGCGCATGAGTGGAGCAAGCCAGTAACGGGTGTTCCTCCCAGAACCAAAGGTGGTGACTGCACTTGCTTTTGATCAAATCAGGACCTCCTAGGAGATGGCAGTGGTGATCCAGCCACCCTGATAGTGGGTGGTGGGTGCCAAGGGGCTACAGGTGCATGTTCCACCTGGCTTCCACAGGAGGTGTAGCTAAGGAAGATCACCCGGGACATAGCATAGGGCACTGGGCCCGTTGTCTCCTGTTCTGCCTAATTCCCCTGGCGGTGGCAGTAGTGAGAGTGCACGTCACCTACCCACGGGGTGGGTGCGAGCCCTGGGACTCTCAGATTCCTCCTCACCTGGTAGGGGAAGAGGGGAGGTAACAGTTACAGATCTGATCCCTGGGCCCAAGTAGCTCTCTGGGTTGGGATGTTACAACGGCAGTATCTGCAACACCCAAGGCTTGCAAGGCAGCTATGCCTTCTCTCTAGAGAAATGGAGCTGCACAGCCTCCAGTCAGGTCTCTGTATCAGTCCAGAGGGCCCCTGGGGTGGAGGAGGGGCCCTCCAGCTGCTCCACTTCCAATATCCTCAGGGGAAACGTGGAGCCTGGGATTGCTTCCTCTGTCCTTCACCACGTGTGGGCGTCTTCCCTGTGTGCCTCCCGTCCTGCTGAGCAGGCTGTCCCACCTCTCTTCTTCACTTCACTCCCACCTCCTCTCCCCTGTATTGGCAGTGCTCTCTCTGGGAAGATTGATCCAAAGGTGGATATCTATTCACAACCTTCGATCCTCTCTGCAAGAGCGGTGTTACGCAGGCAGCTTCTAGTTGCCGTATTGTGCCCAATCCTATGGTGGATTCTAACACTCAGTTTGAAGGAATAATATTTTTACATTAAATATCATCTTATGAAAAGCACAGATACAAGACCTGTGGCTTTTATGTTTTTTGATAAGTTTTAAATGTTATAATGTATAGTAAGAAATACACAATATGCAAACCAACTCACTTAACATTAAACTCACACTATACTTGTTTGTTCTAAATTTGATATGACTTTTTATGAAAGTATGAAGCTTTATATTCACACAAACTATCCTATACACTCATTACTCTAATAATGGTCTTGCTTTCTGACTCTATCACTAAAAATCAATGTAAGAAAGAACTCTCATTATTATAAAAATAAAATTAAAGTAAAACATATTTTTCTTCATTTAAATAATAAACAGTTAGTATTGCTCACTATGAAACATTTTGCTTAAAAGTAGTAAGGAAAATGAAAAATGTGGATCAATGAGATAATAGGCAATTTCACATCTATGTGCACTAAATGCCAGCTCCTTTCAAAAAATAATACAGGGGAATGAGAAAGAAAAGCTATCAAAATCTCTACAATCATTCTATCTTGTCTCAAAATAAAATCTATATATATATAAATATAGGAGTGCAATTAGCCACTAGGCAGTGTTCAGGGGAGTAGAAGAAATTTACACACACAAATAAAAACCCCACCTACAAATGATAATTCTCTCAAAAATTCTACTTTTACCTAAAATTTGAAAAACAAAATGAATTTACAAATAAAATGTTTGCATTACAGAAGCATAGGATTTTTGTACTGGTATTTACTATATGAATGATCATATGTTATATTGTGACTTTCAGTGCTTCAGAGGAAAGGTCTGGGGAAACTTTTAGCCATATAATGAGGAAAATAAGCCAATAAGCCACCTGTAGTTTTATTTGTCCAACAATAGGATGCACATAGAGCTGATTTTTCTGATTTAGATATCACAACATATAGCTGATTCATCTGATTTTTAGATATCACAATCTATAACACCTTAAAACATAAAACAAATATCCATAGATAGAATCTTTCAGTTTTGGCTATGCAAGTTAACAGCGTTTCCTGGACACAAAGCTTAACTGGCACTAGGACTCTCCATGACAGTGATCATGCAGAGAACACACCAAAATTTTAATAAAATTTAAAATATGGCCCTTAGCATGAATACAGCAAGCTATCCTCATTCAATAAAAAGAATATTTTTCTAGATTAGAAACTTTGAAATAAAGTCAACCAAGACTTTTCCATATTAGAATTATTATTATGTATTATATTCCTGAACAAATATAGATATGGTTTGTTTAAAAATTGGATATTTTCATATCATATTTGAAAATATATTCTACCATGCTGTTGTTTTACATTCCATTCACACCAATGTTGCATTCATTCTTTTTACAGTAATGATTTGTTTGTGTTTCTGTCTTCTCCCAGTAGAATGTGAGTTCCTTGGGCAAGAAACTGACTTTTTGCCAATTTTGTAGTTCAAGTAGCTAAGACAGTGGCTGGTATAAAGTATTATTCAATAGATATTTATTAAAGAGCTCATGAATGTAATGCAATAGTTTTCCTTTTAAACCTTTTTAGGTGTATAAAAATGAGTAACAAGTGAAATAATATAGCCATTCACAAGCCATTTTAATTTATATAATATAGTTATAAACTACTCCAGAAAGATTTTTTAAAATTTACATAGTCTTTGGTTTCATTTTTTATTTCTCCTCTCTTTATTTTTAATACAATAAACAAGAATGTGAAGCCATTTTTATCAAGGAATGCAATTTAAAGGGTTTCTTTACAATGATTTTGATAGGCATTTGTGAGAAAAACTAGGCAGTATCTAAGTACATTTTCAGAGAGTGATTTATAGTTACTAGCTTTACTTTTTCTTTTTTTTCTTTTCTGATCAGCAAGCAAAAGGTTTCTGAAATCAGGTTTTCTACTTTCTGATATATTTTATATTTGAATTCAAATACGCCTATACTTTTATATTGTTTGCCAAAAATAAAATCAATATAAAAATGATTTTATTTCTTCATTTTTTTCCTAAAGATAAGATACTTTGTCATCATCTTTTTGTGAAATATCCAGAACACATTAACGTGAGCATGGAAATAATTACATTTTCTTTATTAATATCCAATTATTTGGTTGAAATAGAACTTTTTTTTATTTCAGCATATTATAGGGGTACAAATATTTAGGTTACGTGTGTTGCCTTTCTCCAACCCTTCTGCCCACCCCCCCAGTCAGAGCTTCAAGCGTGTCCATCCCCCAGATGGTGCGCATTGCACTCATTATGTATGTATATACCTATTCCCTCCTCCCCCCTCCCATCTGCCCAACGCCTGATAAATTTTATTCCTATATGTCCACGTAGGTGTTGATCAGGTAATACCAATTATGCTGGTGAGTACATGTGGTGCTAATTTTTCCGTTCTTGGGATACTTCACTTAGTAGAATGGGTTCCAGCTCTATCCAGGAATATACAAGAGGTGCTATATCACCATTGTTTCTTATAGCTGAATAGTACTCCATGGTATACATATACCACATTTTATTAATCCGCTCATGTATTGATGGGCACTTGATTGTTTCCACAGCTTTGCAATTGTGAATTGTGCTGCTATAAACATTCGAGTGCAGGTGTCTTTTTTATAGAGTGTCTTTTGTTCTTTTGGGTAGATGCCCAGTAATGGGATTGCTGGATTGAATGGTAGATCAACTTGTATCGCTTTAAGGTATCTCCATATTGCTTTCTACAGAGGTTGAACTAGTTTGCAGTCCCACCAGCAATGTAGGAGTTTTAGAAAAATATGTGAGAAAAATTCTTAAAAGACAGAAGGGCTTGAGAAAATTCTTTAAAAAAGAATAATAGAGTATATGTGTATATTATTATACTTCTCTTTTTGACATTACACTTCTTCTTAAATGCCATTAAAGTGAATGAAAATGTGAAACTGATTCCTTATTAAAATTGTTTTAAAGCATTGGATCACAGTTCACTGTAACCTCGAACTCCTGAGCTCCAGCAATCGTCCTACCTCAGGTTCTCAAGTAGCTTGGAATACAGGCACATGCCACCATGCTCAGCTAATTTTTTTTTTTTTTTTGTAGTTGCCAAGGCTGGTCTTGAACTCTTGGCCTCAAGCAATCCTCTGCCTTGGCCTCCCAAAGTGCTGGAATGACAAGCTTGAGCCTCTATGCCTGGCAACATTTGTACCACCATAGTATTTTGAAATTTAAAAAATACAAAAAAAATTTGTTTTAAAGCATCTTTCCTCTTTCTAAATTAATTTTGGTGAGAGTATACACGTACGTAAGGGTCTTATAGGACACCATCACACAAATTAGCACCTGTATGTTTTAGTAATCTATTCTGGGCTTCCTTTTTATAATCTAGATATAGAAGTATCAATCCAAAGGCATGGTGTTCTCCCATTCTGCCCCCTTTGGCCACCTGGTACTAGATTGTGATTATCACATAGATCCATCAAGCTTATGTATCTATATTTTCAAATACACTAAGTAGATAAATTTTAACATGAAATGTATAAGGTTAAAGAAAATAGTAATATATACTATGCTATAAAATTTTATGCATTTTTATTTAAACAGAAATGTGTAAAAATATGTTATATACAAAGAAAATAATACTATTTTTTGATATGAACTTGCAATTCTTCCTCCTTAAATGTTAATATAGCACTTACTGGGTATGGTTTGATGCAATATCATTACAATCTTCTTCAGTCTCTCCTGTACTTTCATCTAATCCTTTCATCTAATCCTCATACCAATGACTTACATCTTCTCTGAGTCTGTGCCAGAATAATTACTTCTATTACATTTATCTGTAATCACTTACAGTAAAAACATCTTCTCTTTGGAGATTTTAAGCTGCATGTTTCTTAAAAGAGTTTTGGTTGTGTAGTATATGCTCAAAAACATTAATTGTTAAATCATTGCTATTATTATTTTCTTCACCTCATCTAAATTGACTTGCTTTGATTAAAAAGATATTGATTGAGAACAAGAACTTAGAGTATCTTGAAACCAATAATATTTGTAGTATAACTATTTGAGGCCTACCAATAAAAGAAGAACTGTTCAAGGATTAAAAAAAAATTCTCTCAGCTCTTCTTAAGGAACAAAATTAATTGATATTATAGAATTTTAACAAAGCTATTCTAGGGACTAAAATAGTTATATGTATCATGCAGGAGAAGAAAAATAAGCAATACTTTGTATCTTTAAATACAAGCAATTCATATAAAAGAGTATTTGGGCTTTCTCTTCTCAATGTACAACCTAGTGGCTGATTTTCTCTCTCTTTCTCTCTCTCTCTCTTTCTCTCTCTCTCTCTTTTCCTGTATTTTTTAAAGGATATATTTACTTAGCCATTTAATCTCTTTATTTGTTGTTGCATAGGTGATTGATGGATGGTTGGTGACATCACATAAATTGCAGCTTATGTCAAACTGTGGCAAAGTGAAATGGAAGGAATCTTGTCATCATTACTTGACCTTTACTTTAATGCAGTTCTTATCAGACTGCCACTTAGTTTGGGAAATATATTGAGAAATGCAGTGCCAGCCCTTAAATTATATTTGAAAACAAAAGAGCACTCTGTTACAGACATAATGTTCATCTCCAAGTCATAGTTATTGCTAACACTGTTGTGTCTACTCGTAACTATACAAAAAAAAAATTACCCTTATCTGTGAGTTTTTTCATCTGCAATAATTTTCACATTACTAGTGTATAAATGGAGTAATATAGTTTAACTTACTGTTGGTTAAAATAGTAGGAAATGCCTGGAAACAGCCAATGAGATACAAAAATCATTTGCCATTTAGCCCAGTACTCAAAATTCATAAATTTTTTGCCATTTATGTATGAAAATATAGTTGGTAGAAGTGTACTCAATAGATTCATTCATTCGTTTTCAAGTAACTAAAATATATTGACTCATTGCAACATATTATAAAAATAAAAAGTCATTATGAGATTAATTTGTGGCTAGCGGCATTACCTGGGTATTTATTAAATGTAAATAAACTTAGTTTTAAGTTATTTATTATATTTAGTAAGAATTAACTTCATATTTGGATGCTAATTTTATTAAATTAAATCTAAGCTAAATTACCTGCTCTCTATCTGGAGGAATTAATGTAATTTGTATAAAATATTTGTCTAATATTATTTTTACAGTGACCTATCATGACACTACTGCACTCCAGCCTGGGTGGCAGTGCAAGACCCTACCTAAAAAAGGAAGAAAAAAAGAAGGAAGGAAGGAAGGGAGGAAGGGAGGGAGGGAGGGA
Organism: Cheirogaleus medius; assembly: GCA_008086735.1. Lineage (NCBI taxonomy): Eukaryota > Metazoa > Chordata > Mammalia > Primates > Cheirogaleidae > Cheirogaleus > Cheirogaleus medius. The sequence goes on from VBSM01000483.1 coordinate 16,864,825, forward strand.
GGAATGAATTGGCCAGCAAGGATGATAGTGGACTTCAATGGATGGGTGTGGTCAAGAAAAGAGTAGAAAAGAGTCACATCCAGTACCACTGCCGTGCCATGACGACTGCAGGCATACTAAAAGCTATACCTGTTTAAGGAGCAACACCAGAGGTCTACCATGATAGGAATAGGTGGTAGATTAAGACTTCAGTAAAATAGTCCAGCCATTCATTAACAAATAAACAAGCACATTACAGTAACAAGCCCAGGAGAGGGGATAGTACCCAGAGAGCACCCAGAATACCTAATCCATTATCTGAAATGTCCACTTTCCAACATATGAGACATGCAAAGACATAGGAATGTTCCATATTCTGATACAGAAGCAGGCAAAAGATAGTGCCTGTGAGAGCAATTAGATGAAATATTTAATGGAAAATATTGCAAACTGTTCATTAAAAGCATATTTATAGTAGTAAAGTATGATTAAAGAAATAAATAAATGTATGCTAACAATGTTGCATCAAGTAAAAAATGTCAATAAAGAGATAAAAATTATTAAAAAATTAAATGGAAATTCTAAGACTAAAAGTTTAATAACTAAAATTTTAAAATTCACTAGAGGGTCTCAACAGTAAAAGAAATACTTAGTGAACTTGAAGTTTGATTGATTAAAATTATTCAGGCCAGTGAACAGAGAGAAAAAAATAGTAATAAATGAATAAAGCCTCAGAGAAAGGTAGGACATCCAGTAAGTACAATAACGTGTACATAATAGCAGACTCAGGAGAAAAAAAGAGAAAACCAAATGGAGCATTACCGCTCTACCCCACAATGCAAAATACATTATTTCTAAGTACATATTGAACACTCACAAAGAAAAACCATATTCTGTGCAATAAAATAATTAAATAAATAAATAATACTGAAATTATACAAAGCATGAGCACTTACCTCATTCGAATTATACTAAAAATAAGTAACAAAAATAGAACTGAAAAATCCCTAAGTATTTGGAAATTAAGTAACATAATTCTAAATAAAACACAGGTAAAGAAGATACACAAAGAAAAATAGAAAACATTTTGAACTGAATTAAAATAAAAACACAATATATCAAAATTAGTAAGATGTAGCTAAAATAGTTCATAAGAGAAATTATAGTACTAAAATAGTTACATTTAAAAAGACCTTAATTATTTAAGCTTTTTTAATTAAAAAACTAAAAAACTGAACCAAAATGTGTCTATGATAAGCAGAAGGAACAAAATAAATTTGAATATCAATTAATTAAATACAAAGCATAAAAATGAAATGAAGAGGTTGTGTGAGGTTTTCAAAGGTCAGTAGAATTGATAAACTTATAGCTTATCTAAATAAGAAATATGAGAGAAAATGCAAATTCCTAATGTTAGTAATTAATGAAAGCAGAGATATCACTATAGATTCTATCTGCATTAAAGATATAAGGGAACAATAGGAACAACTTTTGGCCAACAATTTTGATAAGTTAGATGAATTATAAAAACTCCTTGAAAAATGTCGACTACCAAAGTTCACCCAAGAAGAAATAGACACCATGAATAATCATCCACATATTTTGAAAAATTAGTTCATAGTTTAAAATGTTTTCACAAAGAAAACTCCAGTCCCAGGTATATTGAATGATGAACTCTACCAAAGACTTAAAAAAGAAATATTAACAGCTTTAAAGAAAAATATCTCTAAAACATAAAAGCAGCACTTTTCACCTCATGAATACAAATGCAAAATTCTTATAGTTTAGAAAACTTAATACAGCAATTTCTAAAATGGGTATACTTTATTTTCACATTTATCCTAGGAATGCAAGGTGCATTTAAAATTTAAAATCAAGTTGGGCACAATGGCTCTTGCCTGTAATCCCAGCTACTCAAGATGCTGAAGCAGGAGGATTGCTTGAGGCCAAGAGTTCAAGACCTGTCTGGACAACATGGCAGGACCCTGTCTATAGAACAAATTTCAAAATCAATGTAATTCATAGTATAACGTAACTAGAAAATAAAAATTATATTATTAGCTCAGAATATGCAGTACAAGCATGTGAAAAATTTCAACATATATTCTTAATAATAACTCTCAGTCATCTATAAATAAAAAGGACTTTTCTCAACCTGATAAAGTACATCCATGCAAAACTTACAGCTAACATAATAGTTAATGATGAAAAACTTAGTGCTTTCTTAAATAGGAAAAGAGCAGGCAGTTTTTACCTCAAACTGTCTAGCACAATGTACTCAAGATTCTGATATTTTATTATACTTAATATTATATATATCAATTATTAAGATTTCCACTGTCATGTAATGAAAATAACACAAAACTGGTTCTACCTGGTTAAGTAGGTAATCTAACTGAACTTAATTAAGTATTTTGTGTCACTGCAGAAAAAAACATTATAGATTTTTGTTCCAAGGACTAGGACAGGTATTTATATACATTAGTTATTTAAGTTTTTCTCAGGTTTTTATTTACATATATTCTGTTCAAGCTTTTAAATTCTGGCACTATATAATTATTTGAATATAAATAAGCAGTTCACCTTCAAGATGTATAATTTTATATCATACTCTATTTAGATCTGGTCACTTTTCTTCAGTGCTTTGAATCCAAATGTGTATAATAGAAAGAAACAAAAATCACAGAAGCACAAAAATAAGCAAATGGGAATCTAATTTACAGATTATACAAATGAAGCTGAAGGTGTAATTGGATCAGAAAGTTCCAGCTGGACAATGAAAATTCCTGGAAGAGATTGAGTGTTAGAAACGATACAGATGACAGAGTGGTAGATTCTGTGGTGTTTCCACTATTCAGAGTCAAGTCACCATTCTCCAGATGCCCAGATTATAATCTTGATTTCTGAGTTTTCACAGCTATATTGCTTCTGCAAATCACCATAGTCCTTAGAAACTGTTTCATTCAAGATTAATCACCTTTCCAGCAGTGACCAGAAGATTGGTTCACACAGGTATACAAAAGCCTTATCCTTTTACCTAAATTCGGGACACTCTGATGGTCCATCTTAGTGGCAAAGCTCTACATAGGATTAGCTGAAGGCTTGTTGCAATAGCTTCAGAATAGCCCCTTCCTCTGTCCAGCTCTGCCTTCTTCACTTACTGACAGGACTATCTCCCAAGAGTACTCCCCAGTAACCAGTCTGCACACAACTCCTCGTTTCAGAATCTGTTTTCAGGGAAACCAATGTAAGACCTGCAATGAGCATTGAAGTGATGCCTGAAAGAGAGTGTCTTTTCAGGTACATGGTGATGTTTTTGAAAAGGTGAACTTTGCAGTAAATTGAGTAGTAGACAGAACAGAGTGTGAGTGAGGTGTGTGAAATTGGAGGTCTTACCAGAAAAAAAGAATAATGGAACTGCAGAATTTAAGTAATATATACTTTATGAAAAATACTGCTCAGAAAATCATTTTAAATCACTAAATAAGAAGTAAAATTAGCTTGCAACAATAATGTATTTAAAAAGAAAGTGGAACAGAATCATTTGACAATTTGACATCTAGAACCTGTGACTGCCAAGTACATTCTGGCAGTATTGGCACTGAAGCCAGGGCAAATTTAAAGAGTGCCAATGGGAAAAACGGGTGCCAAGCTAATGCTGAAAATTGCTTAAACTTAAACACTAATGCCAATTTGTTTTTACATCACAATAAGGAAAAGAGAGGGCTAAAATTAAACTTTTACGTGGTATCCATATCTAGTTATCAGTAAATGCATCATTCATCCCTCCTCATTTACCTTTCCTCCTGTACATCTTCTGGGAATGAAGTTAAACACCAAATTTCTAAAACAAGAAATCTGGGAGCCAATTTAGAATCTTACTGTCATAATCCTTACATGCATTTACTACATCAAGCCCAAACTGGCAGCTACCTCTTTGTTAATGTTTGAATTCATCCTTGCCTCTCCCCAATTCCATTATGAATTTTTTAACTCTGGTAATCAATACTGGCCAGATTATTACAACAGCTTTTTTGCAACCAGTATCTTCCAAACTAATCTAAATGTTCTAAGAATGGACTTAGGACAATATGCATCACTCATAAACAGGCTGCTGTGAGACTAAGATGTGGCAAGACCACATTCCCCCACAGCTTCTTGCCTATGCTGCTTGCCTGGGAGTGGTGCCACCCTTTCTCTTTGAAAGGCTAAAATACCATTTTGAGAGTTTAACGTTGGGCTGCAGCCTGCCCTCATTCCAAGTTTGGGCTGAGAAGGCTAAAGCCACCACTTGGCCAAGGAGGGACATGGGAGATGAAGCTCTCCTTTGCACACTCAGGGTAATCAATACCCACCACTCTGCTCTGTGTTGTTATGGGACTGGAGAATAGCCCACCTAACTATGACAGCTACCAACAATACCAACATGGAGAGCAGTGGGTTGATCCACTACTGCTACTGCTATTATCCACAGCACACCAGATGTCCAGGGGCCTGAGAACCCACCCACATACCCAGCTCACTAGTCCCACCACTAGCTTCTGAACAAGCCACACATAGACCAAAAAACTGGCCATCCTACAGCAATGCCAATGTAAGCTGATAGGAAGCCTAAAGCAACAACACTCAGCCCACTACTGCCACCACTGGGGCCCAAAAACTGATTCAGGTGGCATCCAAGTCCCCAGCAAAACTTCACAACAGCCTCGACTAAAAATTATACCCTAAGCCACTGAGCAGGGGTCACAGATACCCCTAACCATTTGTACTACCAAAGAAATCATACCAAGATCACATTACCGCAGGCACCCCAAATCAAAGGTAAAGTGTTCTCCTAAACCAACACCATAGGTATTTATTAAGGAAAATATTCTCCCATGTGAAAGCAATTTCAAAGAATTGAAAGAAGTGACTGCTACACAAGATGTGCGATCATCAACCACAGGACACAGAAAAAATGAAAAAGCAAGGAAGTACGACACCACTAAATGACCACAACAATTGTCCAACAACAAATGCTAATCAAGAAGAACCCCTAGAAATGCTATTAATAAAGGAAGAATACAAAATATTTATTTTAAAGAAGCTTAATGTGGCCAGGCATGGTGGCTCACACCTGTAATTCTATCACTCTGGGAGGCCGAGGCAGGAGGATTGCTTGAGGTCAGGAGTTCAAGACCAGCAAGAGCAAGACCCCCATCTCTACTAAAAATAGACAAAATTAGCCAAGCATGGTGGCAAGTACCTGTAGTCCGCACTACTTAAAAGGCTGAGGCAAAAGGATCACTTGAGCCAGGAGTTTGAGGTTGTTGTGAGATAGGCTGATGCCACAGCACTCTGGCCTAGGCAACAGAGTGGGACTCTTTGTCAAAAAACAAAAAGGAAAAAAAAAAAAAAAAGAAGAAGCTTAATGAGACACAAGGGAAATCTGTAAACCAATACAAAGAAATCAGAAAACCAATTCAAGATATGAATGAGAAATTTACCAAGGAGATAGATATCTTTAAAAAAAGAAAAGAAAAGAAATTCTGGAATTGAAAAATTCATTGGAAAAAATGCAAAATACATTCAAAAGCTTCAATAATAGACTAGACGAAGCAGAAGAGTCTCAGAAATTGAAGAGAGGCCTGTTAAAATAATCCAGTCAGACAAAAATAAGGAAAATAAAAAAGAATGAACAAAACCTTTGAGATGTCTGGGACTGTATAAAAAGAATGAACTTATAAATTATCAGTATTCAGAAATAGGAAGAGAAATTTGAAAATTTACAAAAACTATTTAAAGAAATAAGCATCGAAAATGTCCCAAGTCTAGCAAGACATCCTGATACAAGAGGCCCAGAGATCCCCAGGCAAATACATAGTAAAAGTCCTTCATCATGGCATATTACATTCAGAATGACTAAAGTCAAAGTAAAAAATAAATAAATAAATAAAATAAAAAAGAATTTTTAAATGAAAAAGGGAAAATTAGAAAAAAATCCCATCAGACTAATAGATGTCTCAGCAGAAACCTTATAGAGCAGAAGAGAATGAGGTGACATTTTCAAAGTGCTGAAAGAAAAAATATAAATGTCAGCTAAAAATGTTGTATCCTACCAGAATAACCTTCACAAATGAAGAAAAAATAGTCTTTTCTAGACATGCAAACACTGAGGGAATTTATCACCACTAGACCAGTCCCACAGGAATCTTCAAAGGGGTCTTAAACATGAAACAAAAGGTCAATATTCACCATCACACAAACCTATGAAAATATAAAACTGATAGGTCTTATATATACACAAGGAGCAAGATAAAGAAATCAAATGGCAACATGGCAGAAATTTATCAAAACACATAGACAAAAAAAGAAAAAGAAACAAAGAATTTATAGAACAACTAAAAAGCAATTAATACTTTGAAAGGAATAAAGCCTCACATGGCAATACAAACCTTGAATATAAATGGGTTAAATGCTCCACTTAAAAGATACAGATTGGCAGAAGGGATTAAAAAATGATCCAACAATATGCTGTTTAAAAGAAACTCACATTACAAGTAAAGACACTTAAGACTGTAAGAAAAGAGGTAAAAAATATATTCCTCAAAAATGGAAACCAAAAGCAAGCAGGAGTAGTTATACTTGTATCAGATAAAATAGACTTTTAATAAAAAATACTAAAAAAAGACAAATAACGTCATTAAATAATGATAAATGGAAAATTCCGCAGGAGGACATAACAATCCTAAATATATATATATATATATGCAACCAATATCAGCACACCCAGATTCACAAAACAAATACTATTATACCTAAAGGAAGATATAGATAACAATAAAATAATACCCACTGACAGCACTAGAATGGTCATCAACACAGAAAAATCAGCAAGGAAATATTGGACTTGAGTTGGACATTAGACCAAATGGACATAACAGACATTTCCAGATGTCCCCCAAACAAAGAATTATACACCCCAGTATGTGAATAGAACTGAGGTAGAGAAGCTCTGATCTACATGGAATCAAATGTTTACTGGGCTCAAGGGTCAAACTGCCTCAGTTTAAATCTCGGTTGTCCTTGAATAGTATCTGTGTGACTCTGTGTAGTTTATCTGTTCCTCAGTTTATTATTTTTTTTCTTTACAAAATGAAGGTAATGATTCTTGTATCAAAGAGTTATAATCAGAATAAAATATTAGAACAGTATCTGTATATAGGTAACAAAAATAAATATTATTGTCATATATTATAAACATAGCATTATTACTCATTAATACATGTGATATTTCAATCATAGAATTGTTAAATCAAAGCAATTTTTCTAGAATTCATTCATCTTAGTGCAATATTCATCTGTATCTAATTGTGATTTTCTTTTGCTTTAACTAAAACCCCACCTAAGTTAACCATTAGTTGATGCTAAGAATGTTTTGTGCTGTTTTTCTCTTCTCTCCAGACATATCAAGTCTAAATTGTTAGTGTTTCACTCCAGTCACATAATAAGGGAAAATAGTAGCAAACACAGAGAAAGATCTAGTATTAGCAGAAGGTAAAAATAACATACAGTTTGAGGTAGAATGATAACTAAAGATAGTTGTCTTAATTCTGATGAATATTATGAGAATGTTTAGGATTTCAACAGTAGCAACATTTTAAATTCCCAAGCAAAAGAACAATTTACGCTGTTGATTATAAAGTCTAAATAATCAGAGTGTATACCTAGCATATTTTCAATACTATATTGTCTGTTTTTTTCCATTATTATTTAAAATTTGTAAAAGATATAGAGTTGACAAATAATTTCATTTTCTGATATGAACAAATGAATTGTTATAAAACAAATAATTGTACATTCATACATGTAGTTACTAAGTTAATATTAATATAAATACAAACCAGAAGTTTGCCTCCCTCTGAAAATTGCCTCTAGAATTTTCTAGTTTCCCTGTTATTTATAAGCTTTTTGATAAAATATTTACTGGCTCCTGAAGCACTGTGTATTGAAATAAAAGAATTTTTTTCATAATAAAAGTATAACTTATCACATTTTAGGAAATTTTCAGGAAAAAATATATACTTGCATATATTTTAATAGTCAATAACATAGCAACAGAACCATCACTTAGCTTTGACTGAAATTTATTGAAAGCTGTGTTGGAAAAATGTGAGTCATTTCTTAGCCTATATTAGACTTCATTTTGATTTGAAGAATCTTTACCTTGCTAAAACAGAACATCATAAAAGTGATATAATTTGTTAGATAAAAATATCTGCTTATAACAATAATTAAACTTTAGATGTCAGATAAAATATTTCCAAGACTATTGAGTGTGTATATATGACTAGATATTTGATATGATAAATTTTCATCATGAATGTTTATTTTTAAAACTATAAAACTTTAAACCAATATGGATAACTCAGAGGCAGGTCCTATTTGGTCTGTGTTCCATCTAAAGAGTAGGAGAGCAATCATTGCTCTGATCTGATTCAATCAATCCAATGGTTCTCAGCCATGACTACACATTAAAATTATCTGAAAATTTTTGAAACACTGTTGTCCAGGCCTCATCAAAGCAAATTAAGTCCAAATCACTGTAGGTGGGTCCTGGGATTCAATGGTTTTGGAAAGCTCCCCAGGTAATTTTATTTTTTTACATTTTTAAATTTTTTTAATTTCAGAATATTATGGGATTACAAATGTTTAGGTTACATAGATTGCCTTTGCCCTGCCTAAGTCAGAGCAACAAGCATGTCCATCCCCCAGACAGTGTGAGTTGCACTCATTAGGTGTGACTATACCCATCCCCACCTTCCCTGTCCCACCTACCTGAAACCCAAGGAATGTTACTACTGTAGGTGAACATAGTGTTGATCAATTAATACCAATTTGATGGTGAGAACATGTGGTGCTTGTTTTTCCATTCTTGTGATACTTCACTTAGTAGTATGGGCTCTAATGTGCAGCCAGAGTTAGAGACTCCAAGTCAGTCCAAGAGGCCCATGAGGTTAATAAATGTCAATGGCTTCACCTGCTTTATCACTTATCAGACTAGCAATGCCCTCTCCTCTCTGAACAAACCCAACACCTTCTGACCTGCAGACTGGGCAACAGTGTTCTTTTTATTGTTTTTTTTTGGAGTTGAGAAAAGAATATAGGAAGAGAATTAATATTTTTGTACACTATTTCCTTTGAACCTCATAACACTTCCTGTGTGGTATACAGATAGGCAGAGTAGTCTCCATGTCACAGGGAAAGGAATTATACATTTTCATCCTTATCTTTCTCTTTGATCATTGCTTCTTTATTTCTTATGATTATAAAAATAATATATGTTCACTATAGAAAATATGTCAAAAACAAAAGTACAAAACAGAAAATATAAATAAATAATTTTAATATCAAAAAAACCCATAAAACTTTATAAACAGATGGATAACTGACATTTCTAGGTAGAAAAATTTAGTATTTTAATGATAACAGATGTTTTAAATAAATTATGGGGAATTTTAGGAGAAGAATTTTTTGTTATAAGAATAGGATAAAAAATATCACTACAATTTATTTGAAAGCTGTTAGACAAATAGACAAGTGCTACAGGCAGAATGTAAGTAAGATGGAAAACATGTAGATACATAACTGAAAGTCAATAAAAAAACCCTTAAATTCCAGAACATACTTTCCCTCTCCTATCCAAATACAAAACAAAGAAAACAAAAACATTATCCTTTGCTTGTTTGGCAGGAAACTTATACCTTGCTCTAAGGAGGGATGGTAGATTCTGGTAGACCAAATACAGCTGTGGAAAGGAGTGTTTGATTTAAATACAGTCAATTAAATGGAAATCTACTTGGTGATTCTCAGAAATCTAGCCCAAGTCTCCAAATAGTCTCCCATAATTTAAAAAATTATTGTTATAACCTCTACCCATATTGAATATTTATTTAACCAAATATTGTGATTGAGCTTACTGTGTGAGTGGAGTAGAATGAGAGCAATGGAAGAGGCTATGGGTATTAGAGGTCTAAATCTCACCCTTCACAATAGGAAATGATATGCACTTTCTAAAATTATATGTCTTGAAATAGCAGTATACATATAAAATTTTATATGTACCCAGGTAAATATAATAACACTCCTTAAAAAGTAGAAAAATGAGATGAAGGAGGGCTAGGGAACGGTAGTATTATGACCACATTTTCATTACTTTCCTTTTTGGTTCTATTTGAATTTTTCAACTGAGTGTATGTACTACTTTTATAAAATAAAATTCATTAAAAGGATTATAGTAAACTAATTAAAATGCAAATGTGGGGAAAATGTGGGAAAACATTTCCAACTAATGTGACAGTCAACAAGATGATATTCATGTATTCAAATAATTCACTCATTACTGGGAAAAAATATAACATGCTGTCATGGTTGAGAGTGAACAATTTAGAGACAGACTCCATTTTTGAGTTTCAGAATTTCAGCTCCTTTGACACTAACTCTTATTCCTGGCTAGGTACATAATTTCCTCATCTACACAACACAATTCTTGGAAAAATAAATATGACAAAGTCAGTAAAGTGTTTTGACAGTACCTGGTGCATAGTAAGTCAATAAATATTAGCTATATAATTCAGTAGGAAATATTTACAAAGCAGCTCTATGTACGCTGCACTGTCTTAAGTCTGGGTGTAAAGAAACACAAATGAAACACGAATGATTTCTGCATGTGGAGCTGGCAGTCAATCTAGTTGGCAGTCTATATGAAAAACAAAAGAGAAAATAAAACTGGAAATTGAAAAAACTAAAAATATCTTAAAAATCTGAGTCTGAAGTGATTGGTGCTCTGAAAGAAACAGTAATAGGCAATATTAGTGTGTGTGTATATTTGTTGAAGGGTGGAAATTGTACTTATAAAGGTAATCACTGGTTCTTTCATAAGGAGACAGTATTTAAGTCACAGTCTGTATGAGTCAGCTCAGACTACCATAACAAAATATTACAGAATGAGTGGTTTTAAACAACAGAAATTTATTTGTCACAGTTCTGGAATCTAGATTTCCAAAATTAACTTTCCAGCTGATTTGTTTTCTGATGAGGGCTCTCTTTATGGCTTGAAGATGACTGTCTCTTCATGTGTCTTCACATGGTCTTTCCTCTGCGTTCACACAGAGAAAATGAGTGAGCTGTCAAATGTCTTTTCTTATGAAGACATTAATTCAGTAGGATCAGGACTTTACTGTTATGACTTCATTTAATTTTAACTACTTCTGTAAGGGCCCTAACTCCAAATATAGTCACTAATGTTTAGGCTTCAATATATTAATGGAGGAGCATAATCACTGAGTCTATAACATAAATATAAGAAGGTAATGTCCATGAGTATGGATAAGGTAAAAAAAATTCAGTATGAGCATCAGCATATTTCAGCAACTGAAAAAAGCCTAATGTGTGGAGCAGAATTGGTAGGTTGGGGCAAGTATGAGATAAGGAAAGATTGGAATGGAGAGATAGCTGTAAGTCATGATTTTTGGACTTTTATTTTAAACCTGAGGGAAGATCATTGAAGGCATGAAGCTGGGTGGTAATACAATGCAATATGTTTTGGAAACATCACTCCGGTGGCTACACTGAGAATAGATTAATTGTGGGTAATCATATACAGAAAGCTCATCAAATATGGAAAGACAAGTAAAATAACAGGCAAAATTATGAATAATCGATCTATTTACAGAATTAATGCACATCACAAAATATTGAGCATCCTCAGCTAATAAAAGAAATGCTAATTAAAACCATCAATTGGATATCATTTTTATCTTATCAAATTTTTATTAAAGTGGCCTAAGTTAAATTCCAAACAATGTTTTAGAATAGGGTCAAACTGAGATGGTTTGATCCTTTGATGCTTTTATACAAAAGCAGACAAACGAAACATTGGGTTCAGCAGCACTGAGTACCTAGATGACATCAAGAAAATGGATCCTGCACTCTTGTTTCCATTTCTTGGGCAGTGCCAGCTCTCAATGGTCATATGGAAATGTGTTAGGGTTCTTTGGGTCACCATGCCAGTTGAGGTTCTATTGACAATTGTCTTAGTTTGTTCAGGCAATTATAACTAGTAACCATAGACTGGGTGGCTTATAAATAATATAAATGTATTTCTCACAGTTCTGGAGTCTGGAAAGTCCAAGATCAAGGTGCTGACCGATTTGGTGTCTGTTGAAGGCCTGTTTCTTGATTGGCATTTGGCGCCTTTTCATTGTGTCTTCATGTGGTGATAGGGGAAGGGACCTCTGGGGCCCCCTGTAAGGGGACTATTCCAATTTATGAAGGCTCTGTCCTCATGATCTAATTACCTCCCAAAGGCCCCATGTCCATCCTACTATCATCACCTTGTAGGTTAAGATTTCAACATATGCGTTTTAGAGAGACACAGTTATTCATACCATAGCAGAAATTATTTGGGCAGAAGGGTTGTGATTTGGAGGAAAACAAAAATTACCGAAATGGTCTGGCCAGTTCCACACAAGGAAAATATAGACAGACCCTAATGCCAATAGTGCCCTAATAGAGGATGTTAGAAGTCAATGTCAAGACCATACAAGCAGCCACCCTTCTCTTTCCTCCTCCCTGGACAAGATACAGGCTCACTAGAGTAGAGACAATCAGGAATAGCAACATCCCAGGCACGGGAATGAAACATACTTAAGAAGAAAGAAAATGCTTGAGGAAGGAATTACAAAGAATTATAGCAGTACTAATGCTTGAGATCTGCCCAGGGCAGACATGAGGCTCAGAAAAATGGAAAATACTTGCTCTTATAAAAGAAATTTCCATTTTGTGATAGATTTTTGCATTTGAATTTTGACAATCCAATTCATATTTGGTACACTATCCTCACTTAAACAAAATGGCAAAACTTAACCTTTAAAAGAGTTAGTATCCTGTAATTTTAGTTCAGAGATCCAAAGGAAGTTATCAGAAACTTGAGAGATCCTTCATAATATTTGTCATGATGTTATTCATATTTAAAAAGAATGGAAATTATTACATATTATGTAGCTATCCAAATTGTGTCTTCCAAAATCTCTTATTCACATGGCTATCTTCTTGCAATATGTTGATAGGAGAAAATATGTGCATATTTACAGTTTATACATATGCACGTGCATATGCACACGTGAATATGTATACCTTAAAAGGAAACCTGCCAATCTATTAATAATGATTACCTTTGCTAAACTGGTGGTATTTTAAAAACTCTTTATTTTTAATACTTCTATAACAATCATATATTGCTTTCTTTCTTTGTGGTTGTTTGAAAAATAAAATATGTATTTTTCTTATTGTAAAAGATACAAACAACACTGAGATCCTGGAGAGTCATATTTCATTTTAGGAAAGGCATTTCTGGCGATACCACATAATTAAAAGTTTGCATAAATTACCCAGTCCTCAGATATTCTGTTATAGCAGCACAAAATAAAGACAAGAGCCCACTACATTAAAATGTTGCCTCTTCTAAATCTCTCCTCTTATATAAATATGGGTACCACTTAATTTTTTTTTTTGCTATACTCAGTATGATTCATGCTAACAAATTATCCTGTAAGTGCCATTTTAAAAATTAATAGTTTGCTATCTATCCTGGCAATATCTCACAATCATCATGGTCAAAATACAGTGAATCTACTAATAAAGATGTGTCGTGGACAGAAGGTAAAATAGTTATTAATAGAAGGATTTAACGAATTTCTAACAATGAAAGAAACTAAATTTAGCTTAGAAAATAAGTTTATTGCTATTAGAAATTGACATTGATTACAAATTCTTATATCCATTTCCCAACTTTATATAATTTACATTTGGCTTTTGTGATGGTGGTCCTTACCTAAATTTTACTTAAATACAAATAGTTCAAATTATATCATTTTATTCGAACTTTTTAAGAAATAGAAAAATTTGAATTTATAATAAAGTTTGATCAGGGATGCTGTTGTCATATTTTTCAATAAATCAAACTATAATGACTCAGTACTTAAGCAGGAATGTTGTGCATGTATATATTTTCAGTTTTAGAAGAAAAAGGTGCTTAACAGATGGAGCAATATTGAACTTTACACACAGTTGCATTCATCTTATGCACAAGTCCATGCAGCAGGCAAGCCAACTTGAGAGTTTAATTCCACATTAGGATAATGCTTGGAAGGGTAATCCTATTCTCACGGCAGGATAAGGATGCCTGCATAGTGGCTTTGGCCTGTAAAATTGTTAGCTATAAATTCTGAACTGACATTATGAGCTTCTTAACTTTTAAACCAGCTTTTTCTTAGCAGCCTGTTGCCAAGAGTAGGTTATTTGCCTCATAAATCCACCTAACCAATTACATTTTCCTTTTTGAATTCATTTGGCAAGTTTACCCAAAGTAATAAAATCTACTTTTCATATAGATTATCTTATTCTGGACATAATAATCACATATATGTAAAAGACAGATAATGTATTATGTATGGAACATTTTTGTTTACAAGAGTAGATTTAAATAACACCAGGACAGTTTTATTTTTATTGTATTTAAACATAAAACAGAATCAATCAGCTGCTCATTTGAGTCAAGACAAATGTTCACAATATTTTTTAAGGAAAAAATAAAAAAGAAAGTTAAAATAACTCTTTGTTTACTTAGTTTTTATAAAGTAGCACTTAAATCTGATTGCTCCAGTGTGCACCTAGCCTGTGAGTTTATGCAATAGATGCAGTTGATATCTAGTCTTTGCTGCTGTGGAGTGACCATACATGAGCACAGGAAGGTAAGCTCCAAGTACCCTTCACAGATGTCTTCCCTGCCTTCTCCATTCAAATACTGACTTCATTTCTGAGGCTTCAAGCAGGCAAGTGTGAACAAAAGTGTTTTAAAGGCAAATATGTTTGCTCTTAGCTCTTAATTTTCCAAATGGAGATGTTAAAGTAAATTAAAATGAAGACCAAGCCTGAAGAATCCTTGAGCAGACAAAGCCAGTTAGGTCTCCTAAGTGACCTCAAACTTGTTTGCTTTGCAAACATAAGGAAAACTCACCTTGAACTATTTCTTGTAAGTGCCTATATTAAAGAAAACCAGAACTTACCTCAACTAATTGGAAGCAGTCAAGAAACTTAATGTTATTTAACTGGGGACTTTCCAACAGAATAGACTAAATAAAACAACTGTATGACTGTGACTAGTCAAACATTTTCTTTACTTCCGTGTCCGCCCTATAAAACTTCCCCCTTTTATTCCCTTGATGGAGCTCCTGAACCACCTCTGGTTTGGAGCTGACCAATTCATGAATGATTGTTTGTTCAAATAAATTCCTTAAAATTTTATTGTGATTCAGTGTACCTTTTAACCGAGAAAAATCTGCCTGGGACCCCAAATCTTGAGCGTAATCTTAATTTCAAACTCTGCATGGCCTACCATCCCTTTCACTTAGAGAGAGATTGATTATTGCTGATAAGGGTCTGAAGACCTGAAACTTTGTTCCACATCTTCATACCTACCTCATTGTGATTACCTCTTTCTTTAATTTCTCTTCAATTACGTCTTTCTTCAATTTCTCAGTGTTGTAATCTGTTTGTTATTTTATTTACTTTTTAAATTGTAGCTCTATTAGACATGACCATCTTTATATTAAGTTATCCTTTTCAATTAATTAAAATTTATATTCATTTGACACACAATCATCTACTTTATATTTGATCATATATAGTTTATATCTTGACTATATTAATTATTTAATTAAGAGATTATTTTATAAGAGCAGTCTTATATTTATGGCAAAATTGAGCAGAAAATACCTAGAGCTCCCTCCCATACACCCCCTCTTCCTATACACATTGACTACATTAATTTTATTCTTGTTTTAATTATATATTTCAGTTTAAATATCACTGAATGTTATTTTCATAATCATATTCACAGATGTAAGAAAGTTCATAATGATCATAGCTGTAAGGATCATCTATATCCATTTATAGCAATCTTTACCAGAAATGTCAACTTCAGTGGAGGGGACATTCTGAAGCTTTATAATAAGAATGATTCTCGCACTCTCTTCAAGCACAGTAGGACAGTTTCATGAGACTCTGACATGGGCAGAGGAGCAAGGGCAGCATGCCTGTCACATTTTTGCCAAACTGAACCTATTGTCTCAGTAAGAAAGGACAGGTTTCCCTTCACAAGCTTTGTGAGTTTCTTTATTGAAAAAAACTTCCTTCCTCATTATTGCAAACTTGTAACAATATATTTTAGCAAATCTAAATAGTTTTTCTCCTTTATTTGGGTTAATATTAAATTACCATATACTACCGTCTAATTTGAACACCTGCAATTCTTGATTTATCTTACCAGATGTGGATTTAGATGATATAAAAGTTGGTATCTCCATCCTGTATGATCATTAACAAGAGGTACATTATAAAATGATGACAACATGAATGGCATTTAAAATTTATTTTACATTTAAATTTTTCTTTCAAATTTAAAACTTATTCACATTTAAAATTTCTAGACATTTTACATGCACTAATTTAATGAATTCTAACATTATCTGATAACTATTTTTATCCAAAATTACTGATGGAGTCAGGAGAGATTAATTTATTTGCACTAGACCACCTGATTAGTAAGTAATAGTGTAATGAAGACAATTAAAATCCCGGATGACTGGTATCAAAGTCCATACTTCTAATTTGGGGTTGTATTCTCCCAATATTGCCATGACTGATCATGAATTCCTGACCTCAAGCAATCCTCCTGCCTCAGCCTTCTAAGTAGGTAGGACCACAGCTGTGGGCTGCCATGCCTGGCCCAAATCCTTACACTTGATCATTACTCAGTAGAATGCAGAGGTGGCAGGGGAATGTAACAGGCATCAGAAATGTACTTCAACCCCTTTCCAAAAGGGTTTTGAATCTTCGAATCTTCTGGAAGAAGACAGTCTATAATCAGGTTCGTCAACTTTTTGTTCCTTCAATATGTCTCCAACATGTTTATTGTTCAGTTTTGCTCAATAAAGGGTTCAGGAACATATTTTCATTGGGACCCTGATATTTTTTCCTCTTGTTGACATTTTTTAGAATCTACACATTAATCAAATGTGAAGCACGATTTGCTTTTTATTTGAAATATTTTTGAGTACAATGTGTTCCCTAAAAATAAGTTAAATAGACCAGGCACGGTGGCTCATACCTGTAATCCTAGCACTCTGGAAGGCCAAGGCAGGAAGATTGCTTGAGGTCAGGAGTTCAAGATCACTCTAAACCAGAGCCAGACCCTGTCTCTATTAAAAATAGAAAAAATTAGCCTGCTATGGTGGCGCATACCTGTAGTCCCAGCTACTTAGGAGGCTGAGGCAGGAGGATCACTTGAGCCCAGGAGTTTGAGGTTGCTGTGAGCTAGACTGATGCTGGGACACTCTAGCCCAGGCAACAGAACCAGACTCTGTCTCTATATAAATAAAGTTAAATAAATCAGCTCCTCTTAAAAGATTTCCTCCCTTTGTTTTGGAATTGTGTTTAGGAAAGGTAAAAAAAGGATCTCTAAGGGGACCCTAAGGGGATCCCAGCTAAAGTATGAATGTGTATCAACTTTTTTTCTTATTTTGAGAGTTAAAGGAGATATTTTGTACTTCTAAGATTATCACTAAGAGATTATTAGAATTGGGATAGTTTCATCTTTAATGAGTAAAGTCTATGAACATACAAACAAAACAAAACAAAAATAACAGTTACTATCCTTATTAGCAAGCAATGCTTAAGTAGAACACCAGAAGTCCACATGAATGAGTCACTACTTTCCACTATATCATATATTTTCAACACCGTCTGTATATTTGAATTACCCTATACGTTTTGGCAGAAAACACTGATGCACAGATTTTACCACCAGACATTCTTGTTTCATTGTTCTGTGAGGGCTTGAGTGTTATTTGTCATTGAGCTATTGTACACTTATTTTTAAAATATACCTTGTTTTGGTATTATGTATATAAAATAAAACTCACTGTTTTTAAATACTCAGTTTATTATTTTTATAAATATTTTTAACTGTGTAACCACCACACAAATCATTATACAGCATATGAAGTACTGCCATTTTCCATTACCACCAAAATTACTTTATGCCCCTTCACATTAAATTCACCCACTCATTCCTCCCTCCAGAGAGTTAAGTCAGTTTATGTCAGTTTTGCCTGTCCTGGAATTTCACAGAAATGGAATAGTGTGAGTATTTTCTTTTTGTGTCTGACTTTTTGTTTAGCATAATACTTTTGAGATTTATCCATGCTATTGTGTATATCCATAGCTTATTCTTATTATATGGAAATATTCTATTGTGAGTTAATACCAAATTTGTTTATCAGGCATATATATATATATATATATATATATATATATGGCTTGTGTCTTTTTGAGTTCTTTCTAAAATGTTTGCATTTTCTAAATTGGATAAAATTTATTTATATTTTTTCTAGAACATTTACAGCTTTAGATTTTTTTATGTATAGATGTATGACCCAATTTGAGTTAATAATTGTATTTGGAATGAGGAAAAGGTTGAAGTCTATTTCTTTAAATATACAGTCATTCCTTCATCATTCAGTGAAAAGACTCTCCTTTGCCCATGGCACTATTGTCATTGATTTATAATTTGGAGAAAGGCTTAGTTTTTAGTGGATTGAGCGGAAGCCACAGGCAAATTTTAGTGGGGGTGGCTAGAGTATTTCTATACTCTCTGAAATATTCCACTTGATCTATAAGTGAAACAACACTACTTGATATCTTTAGGGTAGGTTTTGAAATGCATTATCATAAATCCTACAACTTTGTTCTATTTTAATTTTATTGTAGTTTTTCTATGTCTTTGTAGTTCCATGC
Source organism: Cheirogaleus medius (assembly GCA_008086735.1). NCBI lineage: Eukaryota > Metazoa > Chordata > Mammalia > Primates > Cheirogaleidae > Cheirogaleus > Cheirogaleus medius. The sequence goes on from VBSM01000483.1 coordinate 16,883,701, forward strand.
TAACTTTAGTATCAGTTTATCAACTTAAAACAAAATAAAAAGGGGGTTGGGGAATTTTGATTGGAATTATGCTGCACATATAATATATATCCAGTTGGGGAGAACTAAGAACTTGACAATGCCATTTATTTCAATCCATAAAATTGGTATCTATCTTTACATTTTAGGTTTAAAATTATTGCCAGAAATGTTTTGTAGCTATTAGTACACTGGTTGTCATATGTTGTTTTGAATACATCCCAAAGTATTTTATCTTTTGTATACTACTTACACGGCATTTTTATTTTATTTTCTGACTTTTTGTTTGCCAGTGTATGAAAATACAGTTGATTTTTTCCAGTAGATTTTCTAGGTTTCTTTGGATACTCCACCAACTATAAAGTCTTGCTTTCTGTGAAAGAAAACATTTTTACATCATCCTTTACATTGACCAGGCTTTAAACTCTATGTTCCACAGTCTAGAACCTCCAGAAAAATAAGTAGTAGTGATGAAAATAGACATCCTCACCTTCCTAATTTTAGAAGGAAAGTAGTCATTACTAGTTATAAAGTTAAAAGTAGATTTATGGTGCTTACTATCAGAATAGAAAATTCTCTTTTATTCCTAGTTGTATGATACACATCACATTATGAATGGATGTTGAATTTTGTGGCATGCATTTCTATATTGAGTGAGAGCATCATATGCTGTTTCTCTATTAACTATTAATATGATGACTTACATAAATCTTTGACCTTCAAATACTAAATCTTGCATTCCTGAAGGGGGAAAATCTTTTCATTATATGTTATCATTTCTACATGTTATTCAAATGAATTTTTAAATATCTTGTTAAATATTTTTATGTCTACAGTTATGAAGGTCTCTTGAAATGCAGTCTTCTCAATTCAATGAGACCACCATGCTTTGATCTGGTTACCCCTTTCCTGTATTAGGATCCAGAAAATCCAACAAGCAGAAAGCCTGGCAATGTCCATGGAGAGAGTCAGTACTCTTGAGATGCTCAGCAATGGCTGTTGTTTTAAATGAAATCAGTTGTATCACTGATGTCTTATGTCTATAAACAAACATATTAACTATGTCACTTTGTGGGCAGCCAAGACTTAATAATAAAACAAAAGTTCATAAAAATTATATTTTTATTTCCATTACATGGGTTGTTCCCAACACTGCTTGCATGGACTGGAAAAAATACTGTTGCCCAGGTTCCATCATCAAGAGTTTTTACTTAACTGTTCTGTTTTTACTTTATTGAACATTTTCTTTTGTTGTTGTTGTTAATCTCTTTAGGTAATTCTAATGTGAAGCCACAGTTGATAATCACTGCTCTAAGTCTAGTAAATATAATTGACTGTGGCATAGCACTTCCAAAGAGTTATCGCTTCCCCATGGTGGAGGTTAAATCACTTGCACAGGTTCATATATCGAGTCAGTAATCTTTATGATCTGTTGATCACCAAGCTTTTGTTCTTCGCATCCTGAGATAGTGCATCTCAAGCCAATATTATGGTATTTCCTCCCTTAGTTTGGTAAAGCTTTTACTTTTTATTAAAGTTTTTATTGGAACATCTTACTATATCATCTTTATTGAAGTTCCATTCAATAAAGAACTCCTTACAAAGGTGAAAACTATGTAATTGACATCTCTTAACACCAGACTATGGTCCCTATTACATCACATTATATGATTCATCTCAAAAATTTTTCTGGTAAGAACTTAAATCGTGTTATCTAGAACTGAAAGAATTATCTCATAGTAACTACTATAAAGTTAAATTCATTGCTATATTAAATTTAGTTTACTAAATTGACATGGCTTCTCATAAAAGTCTGTCAGTCAGAGTCCTTTCTTATAAGCAACAGAAATTAACTCCCCGTAATGTAAGAAGAAAAATGAATATATTTAAAGAATAGTGACTAACTCACAGAATTCATGGGTGGAATACAGAGACAGACTTAGAAAATAGGCATGCACCAAAGGAAGCTCAGAAGCCAGTATATAGCACAAATCATGCCACAGGAAGTGTCTGATAAGGACCAGCAGTGCCACTAATGTTGGACACTAGATACTGAAGTTGACACATCTGCTTCTGAAAGCACTGAGCAATGTACCTCCAATGTCTCTTCATCTAGAATTTTTTATTCCTGCCATGGTCACCAGATGACCAAAGAATATGCCATTGTTTCTACATAACACGATTAAAATTTTCTGTCTCAGATTGGCCAATCTACTAGCTACACAGGAAAATTGAGAGTCTGTACTGCTCGGTTTTTCTTCTGCAGTGATCAAGTCTCCCAAAATTGGTGGTGGTAGGGAGATCAGACATTGATTTGAAGTGAAAGAGACCTAAATGCCACTTTTATCAATCTTGGTTGATTTCTGTGAAGGGGAGAATTCCAGGTAAATGCATCAGTTGGTCATCCTGGCTACTATGGCTCCTCATTCAGCAGCCTCGTGCACTAGGACTCTTTCCTCTTGTCCAAGGAATCAATCTTGCTATGCCTGTTTTTTAGCTCTTATCAAAAGCCCAGTTCATATAATCAGCATAAAGAAAGTCTTTTAAGTCTTTTTTCTTCTTCTTCTTCTTCTTCTTCTTCTTCTTCTTTTTTTTTTGAGACAGAGTCTCACTCTCTTGCCTGGGCTAGAGTGCCATGGCATCAGCCTAGCTCAAAGCAACCTAAATTCCTGGGCTCAAGTGATCCTCCTGCCTCAGCCTCTTAAGTAGCTGGGACTATAGGCATGCACAACCGTGCCCAGCTATTTTTTTCTATTTTTAGCTGTTTGGCTAATTTCTTTCTATTAATAGTAGAGACGGGGTCTAGCTCTTACTCAGGCTGGTCTCGAACTGCTGAGATCAAGCAATCTTCCCTCCTCAGCCTCCCAGAGTGCTAGGATTACAGGAGTGAGCCACCGTGCTCGGCCAAGAAAATCTTTTAATTTAGTCTAAGTTTTATTCTCTTCTCCAACTTATCTACATTCTGTCTTTATATTATTAATAGTTTATCCTTCAAAAATCAACATATTCTAACTGCATTAGTTTTGTCCTCAGAGAACCATCATAACACTGTTATGTTTTATTTTCTACCCTTTAGTGTCATAAAATCATATGGAAATCATGACATATTTACCTTTCTATTGTTATACAATAGTGTGTAGGCATTTCTCATGACATCAGCTTTAGTATTTATTTAAGATTTTTATGAGGGTAAGGGTTTAATAATTCAATGCAAGAAAATATTAATTTTCCTGCATAATTGATATCATACTTCATTTTATATAATCTACTTGAGAAAGCTCAGATTCAAATACAAACAACAAACACTACTATACTTTCTTTGTGTAATTTCTAACCACTTGTCATTATTTTAACCAATCTATAAAGATGTATAAGTTTTACTATACATTCACTCAAAAAATATAAATTGTAGCATGTACACGTTTGTGTGTGTATTTCTCACAATCTATTCAAAATTTTCTTTAAAAGTATTTGAGTTATAAATGATGCCTAAAGAATTCTGATGAAATAAGACTAAAACATTAATTAATAAACAGTGGAATTTGTTTACTGTATAGAAAATCATTAGATTTTGCAATGCTTGATGAAAAGTTAAAATTGGGATGCTAAAATTATAATTGCAGAAGTTTATGTTAATAAAAATATAGAAAATATAAACAAACCAAGATAATTAAAGAAAAAAATGTACTGGAAATTCTCCCACTCAGAGATAAGCACTATTAACTTTCACCACTATATACATCTCTGGATTTATACAGATGTTTATCTTTAAAATATAATTTACTTTTACATGATTTAATTTCTTGTTTTAATATACATATTTGCATAATATTAGCAATCTTCATATACAAGTCTATATTTTCTTTACCAACTCTTCCAATAAACTTAAATGTTGATTAATAAATCCAATGGTCATATGAGATTACATACTTTTAAGAATTGTTTGAATTTTTCAGTAAATCCAAGCCACTCTCTTTAGAAGTTTGATTATAATTTTATATTATTATTCCACTTTTATTCTGTATTTTTCTTCATGATGATACCTGTCTCTTACTAGGTATAATCAAGAAGGCATTCAATATTTTTTAAATTGCCATGGTATATAATATTGATACAATTATTTAAAGTATATATATGTGTAAATCATGAAAGAACAGGTAGAAGTAGTATGAAATATAAAAAAATTGCATAAGAAATATCAACAATTGTTAGGTTTTTTAAAAAAAATCTAATTCTGTGTTTGTTTCACAATAACCAAAATATTTAAAAGAGCAACCATGCAATTATGGTAGACTTTATAAATCCCTATGGTTTCTCAACAGCATGGTAATATTCACAGTTTTGCAGCCAAGAGCATACTTGTGAAATCGTTGACTCAGTTTTCAATAAACTTGGACTTAAGGGACTAAAGCACAGTAAACTTGAGAGCAGGCTACACTTAAGTATTTCATTTAATTTCATCCTTTGACAGCTGCTCCAAAGCTTCAGAAACTGTCTTATCCTCCCCTGGAATTAACAAACAGCCTAGACCCTTTCACTGATAGAGTCATTGGTCCCTTCATTTGGATTCATCAAAAGAGAAAAGCACTTAATGTAAGAAATGCCTTAAAAGGGTGAATAAATATGGGGATTATCTCTCCCTCTTCAATAGTACCACTTTATCAATTCTCATAAGGTAGAGAAACCCTAGTCTTAAAGAAAAGTTTAAAAGCAATTTTGATAAATTTTTTTTACTATTTTTGTGCTTTTGTGGTGAAATCCATTTAACTTAAGTCTTTCTCAAATTGAGAAACCTAAAAAGAATTAAGAAAACTATGACTGCCTGTCATTCAGTTCTAGACAGGAACTGAACTGGCAGCATGGATCTCAGATAAGAGAAATGTTCTCCCAAACGTATGCATTCTTTTAAGGAGCTAAAAGCATCTTGTAATGTTTGCACTTTATTGAGTTAAGGATGGATTCAAGTTAGTAAAATCATTTATTGAGTTCTTTTCCCTTATCAAATTTTATTAGATATTTAGTCTTAATTGAGGCATTCAGTAATTAGATCAGGGTACCAAATCTTTGCATTAAATAACATTTGCATTTTTTTCTGAGAGGACTCTATGATATATAATTTGTTCAAATTACCTAGCAAAAAGCCTGATTTAAGGATTACATAGGCCTGATGTTCTTTTCCTTCTCTATTTTTTGGTAAAAAGTAAAACAAATTTCACCTAATTGGATCATAAATCCTATAGTAAATAGTGCTCATTCTTAATGAATTTACTCCCCTTTAATACTTACAGCTTGATGAATCACAGATCCTTTATTAGACAGTGCTACTATTTATTCGTAGAACCAATAGATAAAAATAAGAAAGAAGGATGGAATAAAGAAAGGTGCAATATTGACATTATTTAAGTGAACAATGAAGTTCTCTATGTGTATGAATTACAAGCTTTCCACATTAGATATCCAAATGCTAGCTACAAATTAAGAAAGACCCGTTGTGTTATCCATATATGAAAGAAAACATAATTGCAGAAATAAAAAGGACATTGTAGAGTTCTTTTTAAAAGATGCCTATATTGTTCTGGGATCAGCTGTCCAATGAGATCAGCTAAGAGTTCTTAGTCTTAATCTTTGCCAAGGAAGACAGTGTTAATCCTTCAATTGTGCTTGATTTTACCGTGATCTCAGTCACTCCATTGAATCCCAAGGGCTTAGATTAATGATATGGCTGACTAAGTTGTAATTTTCTTCATCCTTTTATACCTTATATGCATCCTTCTTGAGTGCTTCCTTCAGAAGACTAGAAAACATCCATGGTGCTAGTTGTTCTGACAGATGTCAAAAGGTATTGCTGTCTTTCAGATCAAGCATCTCAGATTTACCTGTATAGTGTTAATTTCTTTGGTTGTAAAGAGTTCTCACTGTTTGGTGGTGAGCTGGATGGCAACATACATAGTACAGCCAATAGAAAATAGAGGAACCTAGAAGCAAGCTGAGCACACACAGCCATCATCATTTCTTGATTGTATTAGAAATGGGCAGGCTCCCTGAGTATGGAGACTTTGGCATCATTATCCTTCCCAGCAAATTACCAGTGTTATCTGAGGCTTCAGTTTGTAGGTAAGTGGCTCAAATGTTGTAGTCTGTACAGGAAAAACATTGTAATTCCTACTATATTGAAGTATTCCTTACAGTGAAATAAGTAGTTAATAAAACTAAACTATCTAATCTTTACAGCTATCAGTTTAGGATTATCAGTTTATCTACATTAATTCAAAAACTGTAATGGGGTGCAGAATTGTGCAGAAGCCAAATGAAGTTCCTAGTGATAAATGTAAAGTACTATCTAACTTTTCAATAAAAATTGTAAAATACATTTATTTATTTATTTATTCATGTTGGACAATTAAATTTTTTTCCAACTTAGTGAAGAGAAAAATAAATGATAGGATAGCCAACTTAAATGTAAGATTGAAGGCCTAAAATCAACATTTTTACAAATATGGATTTGGCATAATCTTTATGTTTTCCAATTAATTCCCCTGTAGATTTTCAAATTCTAGTTTTGCTATGAATTCTTTATAGTTGCACTACAATGAACATTTCATGGCCTTTCAAATTTTTATAAGTTCTTTTTAAAAAATTTTCCAGAATCAATTCTTTTTAGAGGCAACAGTGAATTAATTTATATTTGGTGCAGCTAGTTGTGACACAGATTAACTCGGGCTAAATCCCTTGCTCTCAGGAAAATGATTTTTCTTGAGCCTCACCGATCACTAGGGAGTTTGGTTAAGAAAATGTGAATGAATCCATGAAAATCCATCACCATGCTGGGAAACCACATAAAGTACATTATTTATGGATGTTGTGTCAGTACTATCATATTTGTTTACAAAGGACAGAATTACAATTAGAATCGAATAAAACACTTTTGGCTAATTTGTACAATTCTACAAATTTGTTACTAGTTTGAAGCTTAATGAATAAAGTTAAAAAGTGCCATTCTATTGTATTCTTTTATTGTTGTGTGCATGGGAATTATAATTTTTAAGATGACCCACTTAACCTGCCATTCCAGTAAAATTAGTGAGCATAAACTGCATCATTTTGATAATATTAAAGTAATATTTTTTTCAAAGACCTGAGATAATATAGGACAAATACAAAAACCATTATGCATGAAATTAAAGGAAGTGAGATAATTTTTTAAACAGGATAATATTTTACTGTTTTTCAGAATTCTTACACCAAAAGAAGTATACATAAGACTAAAAATAGATGTCTTCTCAACTTTATATTTGTCTTTATAATTATTTGTTGTAAGATTAAGATTAAGTGTAAAATAAGATTGAGAACAGGAGAGAGAGGGAACAAGAAAGAAAGGAGAATTGATTGTTGGATACAGTGTTTTAAGAAATATTTACTCCTTTACATATAAATACTGTTTATTGAATGAAGTTGACCAATTATAACTCAAGCCCAAAAAAGCATAATCTCTTATGAAAAAAGAAAAGTTCATTTAAAAAACTACATTTTATGTATACGTAAATATGACATCATAAATCAGTGTTGAACTCTTTGGTTAGAGGGTCCTCATTAATGAATTTAAGTTTTAATGAATGGTGTTCTGACAACTAAACAATCATTTTAAAAAAAGAAAAGAGATCCAGAAACAAGGACATGCTCCAAAACAAATGAGAATGTGCCATGTACAAGGGATCTTGCTAGAAAGGGGCCCCAGGGACCAAATTAGAGACTAGTAAACAACATAAAAAATAATAGGAGAACCAATTATAACACTCTAAATTATAACATGTTATGTATGAGTCCAAGTGCTACTTTAAAACATAAAAGGTTTGGGAAGGAGGAAAGCTTTCTTGTTTTTAATAGAAGAATATTATCTAATATATATGTAGGAGGAAAAGAGACTTGGAAAATATCAACAAATGTTTAATTCATTTATAGGTTTGAAGCATCATCCACATATGATTTATATAATATCAAAGGAAAATTTCTCCTTTCCAATGGAGGGATTTAGCAGACAACACAAGATAAAATGATCAAAGAGCATCACTGATAAGGATGAGATGGTATTATGAGCCTCATGATGTTATGCAATGGGAAATTACTCATGTCATTTTTTGAGCAAATGTAGAAAGTGTTTAACTCAAATCTAATTAATGAAAAAAGAATTCAAAGAAATCATATTATATGATTTTGCATATAATATTAAAATATTTTCCCTACAGTCTTAAAAAATATCTTATATTTCACATTCCACCTGGCTGGAAGAACCCTCCAGCATTGCTGTGATTACCCATTATGGCTTAAAAATGATTGTTTTCTCATTATGAGAAAAAAATTACTCGGAAACTTAAGCATCTGGATGCTTCTCCATTATTCAACTTTGCTTTAAGGTTCAGAGACTTCAGAACAATTTTTTCCATGAGCATGAATATGTGAATTACATATTATGTCCAGAAGCCTTATCTTCTTTTAACTTCATTTCCAGTGATTTCTCTCCCACCTCATTCCTATCACAGCTCCATGGACCTCAGCATCACTGAGGGTATTCAAACCACAAACATAAACTTTAGGCCCAGTATCTAATGAAAATAGACTAATGATCTCTCTGCCTTCCTTTTCATTTAAGAAAGTAACTACTCGGTTCTTTAGTATCATTGAGATTTTAAGTCCATTGGACCATTTTTTTCCCCAAGTCCATGAACCTCAAACTCTTCTCATTTTTATGACTACCTAGCATAGGTCCCAAAATATTCATTTCAACTGTTCTTTTCTGCCGGAGCCAGCCAGCGACGTGCGGCACCTAGAGTTTGGGGGTGAGGATTAGA
>VBSM01000483.1:16892664-16949455 GCA_008086735.1 Cheirogaleus medius
TGGGCAGCAGCCGTACCCCAACTCTCCCCGTGTCTGGGACAGCTTCCGACACTTTTCCCCAAAACCTCAGGCCCTCTTCTCCCTAAACTTTCCACATACATGTTCCTTGTGGATCAGCACATTCCAATGACATGGGCACTACTGAGTGCATTCTGAACTTCAGATAAATAAATAGATGATATTGCAAAGTCATGAGCATATGTTATCATCAAGGAGAAACTAAAAGTCATAAATGTGTAGTAATTTTTTCTAGTTAAAATATAATGTTTAATATAAAAGGCAGTAAATTTTTAGTAAAAGAAAATATATTTAATGTAAATAGGCAAGTTTATGAAGACAAAGAGAACCGTGCATTCTTTTGCATAAGTGGAAATTTAAACTGGTACTATATTTGGATAAAATTTTATAGTATCAAGATTGATTTAAATTTTTATATATTTGGCTTAATAATTTTACTTCTGAGAATATATAGCAAGCAGAATTTTGAAATATAATAAAAATGTACAGAATGTCTACAATCGTTTAATTTATATCTAAATTTCAACACCAAGACATACTTATATAAATTATTTTGCTGGAAAATGATGGAATATTAGAAAACTATAGCAAACATTTTTACACAGTTTTATAACACAGGAAATTGATTATTTATATCTTAAATGAGAGTAGATTGTTTCTTATATTTCTACCATATTCAATAACATTCAAAATTTTCCAAGTAAAAGCACTAAAATATTAACAATAGCCCCTAGAATGACACAAGAATGAGTGACCTGTATTATATTCTTTGCATTTTAAAAATCTCCTAAATAATTATAATGAAAATGCAAAACTATTTGTGCTTTTAACTCATGTGTTTAGAATGTGGAGAAGTCTTGTAAGTATTATTCTTAGGATTGTTCAGGTGTTCTTTTTCCAGATGACTAACAACAGCAACAAAAAGTCAAGCATGTCACATACCTCCACCTTTATCCTCTATGTTATTTGTCCAGGAATTCCCAACTATGTTAAAGTACATGTAGGCAAGATGTATGTTTATGTATGTGCATGTGTGTATGTGTGGGGATATGTGTGTGCAGAAGCGGCTGGTCTTCACTACTCCTGTCTCCTGAACACAGATTCCAATGCATCTCTTTGAGACCTAAACCACCAGCTACATAATCTGATTCCTTTGGAACTGGCCACAGAGCCACCAGGTTTCTGGGAAGGGCTGAGGGGAGAGAGGGTATTCTGCAAATCTAGTGTAACTTTCTGTCACATCATCATAATATTTGATTTAAAAACTCACCAACTTTTAATTTATTTCACATTACTTCTTTTTCCACTTAAATCATGGAAACATAAATTAATTTTCAAGCTCTGCTTTACCAAACCCCACCGCACAAAGAAATAGTAATATAAAATTTTATATAGAACTAGGATTTTATGTTTTAAAAAACCTATTTAGATTTTTACCTCTCTCTTTATCACTTTCTGTGCCTATATATGTAAGCAATTCCCTCCCATTGGAATAACCAATCCTCCCTCACATCAGCTCCTTTCCTCTGTTTGCTCCTTTACTCTCACACCCGAATTTACTAACTCCTTCACACCTCTGAATCTAGCCACGCAGTGCCTTGCAGTGGTTCACACAAAACCAGTGGCTGCCTAATTGCCACTGTCACTGGCATTTTCCAGCTGTCCCCATCCCTCTCAGCATTTAGCTTTTTGTAGCACTTGTTCCTCCCTGCTGGAAGGAGCAGCATTCTTCTTGGTGCTATTGGTCCATCTTCTGCCCTTCTTTGCAAGTTTTGCTTCTTTGGCCCACTAATTAGAAATCCATGAGGTTTCTGAGGTCTATCTTCCCTTCTTTTCTCACTTCCATCAGCCTATTGAGTGATATCATTTGCCTCAATAATGTAAACACTCTCTACCTCTACCTATGTAGTCCAGGCCACTGAAGCCATTACATACAAGGCATTTGTCAAGCAATAAAAGACACTGACGGGCATTTGAATTTTTCTTCCTTCTTTGATTGTACATGGCGTTTTTCTATTTTGTTCATTCTTCCACGTAATATCTCTCAGCTCTTCGCCCTACCCTGTTTGTTCCTGACTTTTTCCTTGTTATTGTTATTTGTGTTGGCAGCCTAACACAGCTCGGTTTCCCATATAGATTTTATTTAGATTGTCCGACTACTTTTTATCTCTTAGAATCTGTCTCATGACATAGCTGCCTTGCAGTTTCCTCAGAACCTGATTTACTAGCTCTTGTGAAATCTAGACAGTTTTAAAACCTAGACAGGTTTAAAACAAGAGAATGAATTCAAGACCTTTTGATAATTTGCCAGAGACCAAGAGTATACTCCTGACAGAAACAACATTGGTGAGCTAGTGGACATTTCCTAACTCCTGAGGCTTAAGAATGTGGCACTAGAGAGAAAACCAGCACACATTCAATATCATATGTTCTTAACTGCGAATAAGCTGTTCTTGTAATTCCCTGATCTCACCTCTCACTACTGTGAAAACACAGCTTCCCCTGACAACATCTTCTTTCCTGTGTTCCAGAGAAATGCTGGGAAGACCGTTAAAAAGCCATTTGGCTTCCACATAAAGCTGTAATACTTTTATGAACCAAGATGGGTTCCAGAGAAGAAATCAGAAGGGTCACATTTCTTGCATCCTGATGGCCAGAGAGGAGGAGATATGCAAACGGGAGGTCCTCTCAGCAAAGATTACAGGCGTTTTCTAATCACCCTTCCAAGAGAGTTTCACAGTGCTGCTTACAATGATACAAGAAAATTTGCAATCTATTTTTGCCCATAGAAGGAAGATATAGGTGGCTGGTAAGCTATAGAATAAGGGCACTCTCATTTCTTCTTTTCAAGAATGATCCACAATCAGAAAATTATTGCAAACACTTTCAGCTAAGTGCTACATAATGAGCAACTTGTGCTCCCAACTAAATGATAGGAGGGACAAGATATATTTTAATATTTGCATGGGGATACAGATTAGAACCCAGCCATGACTCCTCACTGGCCATGTAAGTGCACCAGACCCAGAATGCTGACTTCTTCTATGAAATTTGGAATGAGAGAACTCTACTTAACTACATTTCTTCTTAACCCATTAAAAAGAGTTGATATTATTCCATTGGCACATGCCCAATATTAACTTCACCCTATTGTATTGGTGTACGTCATGTAAAGGGTGATATTTATATTCTTTCCAAAATGTGCAGGCCAGTGTTTCAGGCATGCTTAAGTCCTTCACAATAGCCACAACTCTAGACTAACATGTATTTGTCCAGCTGTTCTGTTCATAAATCAACAACACTACAGACCATACACACATGTATGCTTGTTTTTGGAGGAAGCTAAACTAGTGCTTAATCAGGGAAGTGTTTTGTATTATGGTTGTAAGATTACAGCACAATAGTTGGCACAATTTGAACAACAATAACTAGTGCTATGGACTGAATGTTTGTGTCCCCATCAAAATTCATGTTGTAAATCTAATTTGTAATGTGGTAGTATTTGGAGATAGGGCCTTTGAGAGGCAATTATGTCATGGGGGTGGAGCCCTCAGGGATGAGATTAGTGCCTTTATAACATGAGTAGGAGAAAGCTTGCTTCCTCTCTTCACTGAAGGAGAACAAGAAATTTCACCCTAAAATATGGCACCCTGATATGCTGATTATTTTAAATTAAAGGCTGTTGGAGATAGCTGGAAAAAGTTTTACCCTGATACTCTCTTATTTGTCTAAAGTCCAGACTTACCCAAGAAGAAAACAATTACTTCTGGTCCTTTCCCTGAGTTTTCATTGACTGAATTCATATTGCAGGAAGAAAGACTGAAGTCTGTCAACACACCTGAACATACTTCTGTTAGAAAGCACTGTCTACTCTGCAGGACCCATATACTTTGCCATGTTATGTTCTCCAAGCCCATTGAATCTTCCTAAAAATAATTTACTATCCCCCTTAAAATTATCCACATTTCCTCATCTCCCTTTACCCTATGAAATAAAAGTATATAAGCATCTGCATCCCACTGGGTTATTGGGTAATCATTCTCCTGTGATTCCTCCACGCTATGCATATTAAAATAAAATTTGTATGCCTTTTGTTAGTTGATTTTCAGTTAAACTTTAGAAGGCACAGGGGACGCTTTCCCTTAGCTCCTCTACTGCTCTCCAACATGTGTAGACACAGTAAGAAGAGAACCTTCTGCAAATAAGAGGAAGGCCTTCACCAGAACCCAACGAGTCTGACACCTTGATCTCAGACTTCTCAGCCTCAAGAACTATGAGAAATAAATTTCTGTTAAGTCACTCAGTTTATGCTGTTCTATTATAGGAGCCCAGACTAACTGAGACAACTAGAAACCTCCCAGTTTTCCAGATGCAGCTGAATCTGCTTATTCTGCTCTTTAAATCTCGAAATTATATTTACCAAAAAGTCAGAAATACCTTATAATATAGGGAATGGAAGAAACCATCCCACACCAAAAGATCCTTTAACTGAGTAATTCTACAAATGTGGGAATTAGCCAAGGTAATCAGTTCTAAATAAATACAGTGGACGTTCCTCTTCTGTTTTCCTCACAGTAGATTTGCTCCTTAAATTCCCACGTCAATTATATCTACCACCTTGCTATAGCTATCACAATCTTTTTTTGCAAACTAGATCTCACACTGCTTAAACTCTTATTATTTGCATTTTTCCACTCCTTAAAAATCAATAGGATATGGGGTGTGGTTATGCTTGAGGCTCTGCCTCGAGGGGGGAGGGGGGCATGGGGAATATACATAACCGTGATATTTGTACCCCCATAATATGCTGAAATAAAAAAAAAAATTAAAAAAAAACATAAAAAAAAATCAATAGGAAATTTTAAAAGACCTTTTTCATTGAAATTATATCAAAATTGAGATTTTCTAAAAAGGAACCAAAATCAATGGCATTGTATATACTTGCTAATCAAATTTTCCAAATAATAATGGCTTTTAAATGAGGAAATGCTTCCAGTACCAGGAGGTATGACTCAAGTATGGTCAAGTAAATAGCATACTCTTATCAAAATTAACATTTAGGGGCCATGTATTTTCACAGGGCTTATTTCCATTCTATTAATTATATCTCCATGGATTAAATGCATTTGTATCTATATTAAATAACAGTTCAGGATAAATTGAGTGCTGCCAAAATATGGAGGTTCTTTATAAAATTCTGTTGAATAATGATTTGAAACTAGATAATCCAAATTCTCTTCCACAATCACTGTTCCACACATAAATAGACCCTGAAAACATGAAAACTTCAGCACTGAATTTCTTTGCAGGGGGAGTAATTACTTAACATTTTTTAATTTAAGGATTCTTCAGATGGAGAACCTAAAATAGTGCATACCTGCTAAGTCATTGCAAGCATATCTGATGCCCACAATTCTAAATGCAAATTCATTAGAGGAAAACACCAAGCTTGCCTTGACCCAGTCTAAGGAAGTGATTCCATTGTTTAACAATCCCACAAACTTTTTCAAGAAGTTCAGTGCCACCCTGTAGTATAAGATTATTCTGTAATAAAAACAAAACACGCTTCTAGCTTTTTATTTTTTAAATGTTTTCACATTTAAAAAGTAATGAGGTATCATAATGATAATATCATGGGTTCTAAAATTTGACAGCTAGGTACAAAACCCATCTTTACTCTGTTATATTATTTTGTAAGTTATGTACCCTTTTCTGATACTAGTACCTACTTCCATCCTAGGGATGCTATAATCACTAAATGGGATTATCGATTTTAACTGCTTTGAAAAGGGTCTAGTGTACTTTTTTAAAGCTTGAAGTAATTATTGATTATTCTCATAATAGTTTTATTCAATCAGTTTCTGCTGATTATCTATTATGTGGAACACATTATGGTAGGTCCTGCAGGGAGTCAGCCTTGGTAAGAGCAGTAAATTTAACGATAAAGAAATTTGTTAATTTATTGAGTTTCTAATAATCAAAATTCTTTTAGCATTCTGATAGATATTTTTAAAAATATTTATAAATATGAACTTTCATTGCTGATCTGCTTCTGAAAACTAAACTTTCTAAAAGAAAAATAATTAGGCATGACAAGTATACTTAAGAAACTCAGTAAAGTGCCCATGTAAGTTGTAATACTGTATTGTAGTTGCTGTTTCATGTTGACAAACTTGGCCTGCTCTCATCATAATAAAATATAATAAAATTCCTCATTTTACTAAATACAGTCAAATGACACAGCAGCAGGATATGCAATATTCTAGAAAAGCTTGAAAAGTTCTGGAGGAGAAATGAATTGCACAATATTGTGATTAAGTCAGATTTTCTGGTCAGACCTAGCTGAATGTGGGAGTAGGTCAATGGTCAGGCTTGCTACTTGGTACTTAACCACTGGAAGTAGCCTTAGGGGACACAAAATCCCATGTTTTAAACTAGATTGAAGGAAGAATATGAATATGCAAATAGGCCTTCCTCAGCCACGTGGCTTACAAAAAGTAAAAACAATACAAAACAAACAAAAAAAACTCTGCATGTAAACTGTTTGGGGAAATAGTTTTCTATTAGGGTAATTGGCAATTTTAAGACACATGGATGGTATGGAAACCAAATGTGTTTGCAAGATGTGTCCAATATGGTCATTGATAATTGAAAGCATTACCATGTTTACATTGGTATTTTCTACCCATAAAGTGAAAAATAACCCTGTATCCAATTTTTCCTGAAGTGGGCTTATAACAATGGAGATGTGACATGGCTCGTGAAATTTCAAATATGATTCTCTTATGTTCAGCATTGGTACATAGTGTATGCAAATTCTCTTTGACAAATATTCTTTCTTCGGTGAAAATTTTATTGTCTACAGAGGTACCATGTGTATATTTAAAATTTACTCTTCATTTAAGAACCAAGACATTATGATTTTATTCATACAGTAGATTTTTTTAAAAGGATGAATGTTTTATAGCCACCAGGACTGAAAGACCTGCTAAATACAAAACACACCTAAAAAGAATAAAGCATGTCTGGCCTCTATTTTGGATGTGAGCACTATGAGGGATTCTTAGTCTCCTAAGGAAGAAAGTGGGTGCCCTTACAGTTCACCTCCTCCAAATGGGCTTTCAGAAAGGTTCATGGGAGATCTGTATGTGCAGTAAGACTCAGGTTGTGTGACTCCCACTTGTCCATCAAAGTGGTTCCATGATGACATCTGACCCACTATCCAGACACTATAAAACAAGACCCAGACCATAACTGAGCTCTTTTTCTGCTATGACAATGGGTCTGGTTGTCATCTGTGGTGTAAGTATCTTGCTCTGTAAACCTGTATCTTGCTCTTGCCATATAATCCTATCTTTCTCTCCTCAACAAACCTCATTTTCGTGCTTACCTTGCTTTTGGCCAAGAGCGCACCAAAAACCGACATTTCAGACTGCAACCTGACAGGTGTTCTGTTAGGATTTATACTGAAGTAGCATGTTCTGCCTCTGATTAACATTATAATTTCTGTAAGATTTTCATCAGTACAGTGACCTTGATTTCCTCATGTGAAAAAAAAATAGGGTTCTAAAGCTAACACTCAATCATTCTACTTTTATAGATGATACAATGAAAATGTTTTAATTTGCAAATATTTCAGAGAGCTTTAGTATTTCTGTATTTCTGTGCTCTGCCCCTGGCAAACTTTTTGATAAGCTCATGTTTCATCCCTCAAGCAAACTTTAAATTGTTTCGGGTATAGATTAAAATTTTGACTTATTCACGAATTCTTTTATGATCATGTTGTAAATTGAATTTTGTCCCTCCCCACCATAGATATGTGAAATCCTATCCCTCAGTACTTCAGAATGTGATCTTGTTTGGAGATAGAGTCTTTTGGGAGGTAATTAAATTAAAATGAGATCATTAGGGTGAGCCCTAATCTGGTAGGACTGTTTTCTTTATAAATAAGGAAAATTTGGAGATTGGACACACACACACACACACACACACACACAGACAATGCCATGTGAAAGTGAAGGCAGAGATGAAGGTGACATTTCTACAAGCCAAGGAACTCCAAAGATTGCCAGCAAACCACCAGACACTAGGGGAGAGGTATGAACAGGGTCCTTTTCAGTCTTCAAAAGGAGTCAAATCCACCCATACCTTGAGCTCATACTTCTAGCCTCCATAACTGAGAGACAATACATTTCTGTTGTTTAAGCCATTCAATCTGTGGTATTTTGTTAAGGCAGCTCTAGCAAACATACAAATCAGATGCAGAGCTAAAAAGGGAAAATAGAGATGAACTAATTTAGTTGTTGATTTTCCTTTAATATAAGTACTGTTCTCACCAAGAATTGTGTTTTTTACCTCTAAATGATTCAAGTCAAAAATGAATCAATGATTTGGGTCACTTTAGTTGTTACTTAAAATTACCTTCCTTACTGACTTTGGGGGTTGGGGGCCCAGGGCAAATCCCTCCCTGGCTCCTTGTTGACACACTCACAAACTGGGGCTTTTGATGATTAATGCTACTCATCAGGTTTCCTCCTTCCTGCTCATGTATCATAAAGGTCTCCTGCAGCTCCCAGCAGTATCATACTAATTCAGTGCCCTAGCAAAATTAGCAGCAGGAAACAAACCTTTGTAATTTTCTTCCTTTAAAAATAGCATTGTTCATTCAGTAAAGGATAGCAGTTCCTGCTGTAATTGTTTCTGCACTGAAAAGTTACTTTCTTTCCCATCAGTGTTAAAAATCAATCAAATGAATGTACATACAATT
Organism: Cheirogaleus medius; assembly: GCA_008086735.1. Classification (NCBI taxonomy): domain Eukaryota; kingdom Metazoa; phylum Chordata; class Mammalia; order Primates; family Cheirogaleidae; genus Cheirogaleus; species Cheirogaleus medius. The sequence goes on from VBSM01000483.1 coordinate 16,901,450, forward strand.
AACCAGCCTACTGAGAAAGAGAATATTCCTTTTACTTTTGAATTCTTCTGATTTCATCTCTCAGAGTGGGTCTATTGTACTGGCATTTTTAAAGAAACACTCAATGTGTTTAATGTGCCTTGAGGTTGCCATTGGAGAGAGAGGAACAACAGATGGAGCATGAATGAGCCTATCACACTGTTTTGTCTTGTTTGAAATCTTAAAAAAGCATTTAATCCTAGGCAAAATAGTTAATATTTTAATATCATTTAGTGTGGAATTTGGACTTTGTGGTTTCCAAAGGTGAACACAGAAGTTATAAACCAAACATGGTGTTACGTATAGAAAGTAGCTTTGTAGAAACTGTAATTTCTTATTGTGGAAGGGACTTCATCTCAAGCATCCTCTGAAGTAACATATAATACATCATCTTCAAAATTACCTAGAAGTTTAATGGACATAGACCACAGTACTTTAAGAGCATAGCAATTTTTATCACATTACAATTGTCCTGGAAAAAAAATCAAGTGGATTGAAGTTTCTCCTTAATCTTAACTCCAAGTAAATTAAATTGAAAATAAAGAAAATATCTCTAAATATCAACAATAAAGTGATCCAAAATGATCATTTAATACAAACGAGAAAAACAGTAAAACATTCAGGACAACAAAAGATAAAAACACAAAAGTTTAGGGATGAGGGAGGAAATGAGTAAATATACATCAGTGTATATAATGGTATAGATAGAATTAAGAAACATTGCGTTTTATAATTTGATTGTATAGCAAAAGTCTATCATGATCCTAAACTGAGCTTTTTGCAGGGTTGCAAACATTTCTGGACTTCTGAGAGTGAACTGAGGTGGCTAGACAGACCTGCAAATCAAAGAGATTAGAAGCCCCTTGGGGAATAAATAGTCAAAGTCCTGGGATAAAAACTCTGCAAGGAATATCTTGCACACCTACCTCATACCACAGGATGGTAGATTTTAAATTCTCTGGGTTTTATAAGTGCAGCTGTTCCTCAGCTTTGTTCCTCACTTTCACTATACCATGCTCGGTTGCTGATGGGCTCAGGACTGACTTTAAGTTTGAGATAGTTATAAGAAAGAACTGAAAAAGGTGTTTTTATTAAACGTCTATGATATCTTTGTATTTGGGACATATCAAGACAACACCTTATTTAGGATGTATCAACAATCCATTCTGAAGGTCCAGAGCTCAGCAATCTTGTGTACAGGGGTGTCCCAGCCCAACGGTGTGTCATAATAATAGTGCTCCCCTGTAATGATAATGGAGGCAGATTCTAAAAGTAGATATCACCAAACAGTTGAATTTGTTTTGTAGAAAGCAGTTCAGGGACAAATGCCAATGAGAGTCTTTAAACATTTTCAGGGAGCAGTAGCCTTAACAAATGGCTATTATTAGGTAGGGACCAGGAGGAATGGGAAACAGGTTCGGAAGTGAGGTGAGGGAGATTCCGTAGAGACACTGTTGCGGACCAGTTAGAGGAGGGTCAGAAACCCACAATCCTAAGGGATGGCCCAACTGCAGAAACAACCAACTTGGGGCGTGCGCATGCGCACAGACAAGCTGGCGGCAACCTTAGTGAACTACTTATTAGCATAGTAAAAATCACACCCGCCTGCACCGTGACGGTTTACAAATGCCATGGCAAACCCCAGAAACTAGAGGAGAGATAGAAATTTATAGAAATTTAAAAAGCCAGAAAAGAGAAGAGATAGAAATTCCAAGAACTCTACCCCTTTCCTTAAATTTCATGAATAATCCACTCCCAGCTTAACATATTATTAAGAAACTAGGATAAGAAATCAACCCCTTTCCAAACGAGGGTCTTCTCCCCTTGTGGATATAGGCCTGTCCCTTCTTCGGGACGTTCTGTGCTCAATAAATTCTGTTTAGCTTGTTTATATCTGTTTGGCTTGCTCGTTTGTTCCTTCAACTCGGTATCAGTAACCATTCTTCGGTACCGGGAACCAAGAACCAGGGAAAAACACACCAAATCTGGAATTCGCCTCTGACATTATGACCAAGAAAAATGATTTGCATTGTGAAACAAGTCTTTTTCGTTTACAAATTTACTTGAAAATTTCTTCATTAACTTCTATAATTTCCTATTTTACTGTAAGCTTACCTTATTTTTGTATTACAAAATTTTAATAAGAACAGTGCAATACTAGTAAAATTTAGAAAGCAAAATTTCCCTATGTTAAATCTTACCACTTGGCTGCAAAGAAATGAAAGGATTGCTTTATGACAGTAGCCTCTGTTCCCCATAGAATGCCATCTAAAATTAGAAAAAAATGATACTATATTCCATAACTATCTGAAATGTCCACTAAAAACTGCAAATCATGGAGACTGTTTAGAATCAGCAGGGTGCTATTTAACATTGTGTTCACATCCTCCTATTTTTAAATAACCAAAACAGGTGATTTGTCTCAACAGTCTGGTTGGTTGGTGTCAAGCAAACACCATATATGTTATAGGGACTCTGTTTATATGCTCTCTTGTGATGAAGTTGGATTATACATTGATATTACCTATTACTAAAAGCATATTAAATTCTAAAAACTGATTTTATCTACCACGTTAAAAGAAGTGATAGGTCATGAATTCAAAATAAGGAAGTAAACATGCAATTTTGTGTTCATACCTGACATCCATATTTTAGCTGTGATTTCTTGCTCATATATAATATTCTCTAAAAGAGGCAATTTACTTCATCAAGGCAATAATTTAACTACTAATGTGTTTAACTTCTAATGACCAAATATACTAACAAGAAAAAAGTACCCACAAAGATTACAAAAAAAGTGTTTTTGACTGTGCAAAAGTGACTTGCCATTAATATTATTCTTATTTTGTTTTGAACCTGTTGAGTAAAATGGCATGAATGAGGTCCTTGCTGAGATTATTTATTCAAGCAAAAGCAGAATTAGAAAGGGCGGTGACACATACATCATTGCCACTGTTAGAAACAGCTTCAAAAATTCAGTCTCAGTTGAGTGTATTAAACTCTATGAATGACTGGGCAGGCAAAATTATAGTCCACTAGGATAATTATAGTTCACAGTCATATCTAATGGGATCTGCATAAATCAGAGTATTGTTTGCCACAAAGTGTATTTATACTTGTCAAATGATTGTAATTGGACATTTACAAAGGACCATTTCAATTTATAAACATGACTTTTTAAATGAATATTTATAAAGCATTTGTTAAAGAAAATAAATTTACTCAGGTAATTTTGAACAGTGATTTTACAGCATGTAAAATAAAACCATCTCTTACTAAGGGAAGCTCTGCAAAAATGCCTGTTAATGATAAAGCTTAAAATTAGATAGGACCCCTTCAGCAGTTCACAGGCAAAAATGCTTCATGGTATCTATGTATCACAAAAAACAGTACCATAAGTCACATTCTAAGCTGTGAGACTAATTTTTGCAGAGGGAATAGTGCCAAGATTATACACATTGCAACACAGATGCAGACCCTTATCTGCACAACTTATATAGAGCTTATCAGATATTTCCACCTATATTTTAAAACTTTCCAAGACATTTGAGTAATAATTTATTTAAAAAATGATTAGGAATTATGAAGTTAAATAAATCTTTTGGACTATTCAACTTTGGATAATCTCATTTTTTTAAGCTTTGAACTGTTTTCATCTTATTCATTACATTATTAGTAAAAGAATCTACAAAATAGATCATTTTCATAGAGCCTTTAACTATGATGAGTATTACTTGATTTCAGGTGTAAACAGCCAAAGTAAGACCTAATTCCTTCAGACCTTTGACCAGCCACCTAGTTTGTGCCTAATTTTGTTAGTCTGATGATTATTCTGTATATCATAGACAACATTCCTGGAAAATGCACAGTGCAATTTATTGCTAGGAAATGGCCCACAAAATTCTTCCTAGTTTTTGAGTACTTTGAATTGGGCTGGACCACCAGAAACTTAGAATCTCCCATTCCTTGTGTATATTCCTGGATACAGCTGGAACCCATTCTACTAAGTGAAGTATCTCAAGAATGGAAAAACAAGCACCACATGTACTCACCAGCAAACTGGTATTAACGGATCAACACCGAAGTGGACATATAGGAATAACATTTATCGGGTGTTGGACAGGTGGGAGAGGGGAGGAGGGGATGGGTATATACAAACATAATGAGTGAGATGTGCATCATTTGGGGGATGGTCATGTCTTAGGCTCTGCCTCGAGGGGGGAGGAGGGGCATGGGCAATATACATAACCGTAATATTTGTACCCCCATAATATGCTGAAATTAAAAAATAAATTAAAAAAAAAAGTTCAGGATAGACTTTTGTACTTCTGTGGCCTGTCTCTGCCTCCTTTCCGACATAGGCTCTTCTTGGTTCTCCCTTGATCATCCAAGGTTGGATATCTGCTCTAGGTTACTCAAGACTATGATAACATAGCAGTTGCTTGAAATGGAGCATTCTATGGGAAAACGATATAAGTCAAAAGAACATATGGCCCTTTCAGTTCTATGTATAACTGCTTTATTCTTCTTGGCAAAACTTCCTCTTCCACTCAACTCTATCCCAGTAGAGTGGTCTAGTTTTGTTGCTGACAAATCCATTTCTCCCCACACGTGCAACAAAGCTTAACCTCTTCAGGAGGAAAAAGAGTTTTGACTTTCCTCTAGAGATTGGAATGACTCCCACCTTACCCTAAAATCCTACTTATTAGGAATTGCTTGTTGCTCTCTGCTAGGAGCATATGCTTTCACAGTTGTAATTAGCATCTACCCTGCCTCCTTCAGAGAATGTCTTTCCCATTTGTCTTTGACTGCCTAGTTTATTCTCATCATTTAAGATTCAATTAAACCAATATATTCTTTTTGAATCTTTTTCTCTCGATTGTAGTTTGTATCAGATACTCTTTTCTGGAATTTCAGCATTATATTGTTGATCAAACTTTTTATAGTGTTTTTAAAACTGTATTCCTAATTGAACTGTGGGATCTTTTGTCCAAAAGCCTGAGTCATTAAACTCTATATTCTCAGTGCTTAGTATCTAATCAAATTTTTGGCACAGGAAGGGATTATGATAATTCGTGTAACAGTTTCAATTACTAAAACAAAAAAAAAAATTCACCTATTTCAAAACATGAATATGTTCCTATGTTGTAATAACCAATTAAGACAATGTATCTAAATCTGTAGATGATGAAAGAGGAGCACCTGACTTGGGCAATGCATATCAGGGCAGAAGACTAGAAGGGAAAGTAAGATCATGCTATCATCCAGGCAAACCTTTTCAGTGGCTTTCCATATTTCACTGGGTGGTCATCTATACACCGTCCTATACTTTCCCTTGTATTGCAAAGGATAGAAGCTCTTACTTACTTTCTTTAAGAATCCTCAATATAATTCTCATTTTGCTAACAGGATGCATCTATATGAGATTTTGAGATAGAAAAGAATCAGACTCCATTGCCTTCTTTCACGGTGGCAGCACACAAACACATGGGCTTCACAGATGTGACCTTTTGCAGCAACTTCTAGATCTTCCCCCTGTGAGTGCCCTGGGACACCATTACAATAAATAAAACATTCAGGATGTTAAAGGTTGGTGGTGGTTTTTACAGAAGCATTTCAAGCATTGAGGGGAAAAAGATTCCACATCCAGTAGGTTTATTTTGATGAGGATAAATCTCTGGCCTCTCCATATTGAAAAGGATATCCTGCAATTGTCCTGCCACCAGGGGACTGGCTGGTTCCCCTGGGAGATAAAGCTCTATTAGTGAGTCAGTAGTGACCTTTGATGCTGGCTGGTTAGAGACTCAGCAGCAGTGTGGTCAGTCTTGCTGAGGGAAGGTTCAAGTTTTAAAGGCAATGTGTAGGTTTCCTCTGGATCACCATGGCTCCACTGAATGTGAGCCAACTGAGCCACTACCAGAGCGGGAAAGAAGTTATCAATTAAGTCAGGCCAGTCAACTCAGAAAATTCATCTCAGATTTCCATATTAGGTCCATTCCTTGGAACTACCATTGAAATACTCTAACATTTAATTTCTGGGAAAATGTCAAACATGATAATGCTTAACTTTGGGGAAAAGGAAGCACATGTTTGAATCTCAGAAGATTCTCTTTTTGGAGGATATCTTTTAACACTACCTGGAAAACTATGGCAACTTACTATAGATAGGACCAATAAAGTCTCCTACATTTCAATGAATAAAGATATAAACCATACCCACTGAATGCTGGAAAGGGAACAATGAATGTTTAGTGAAAGGAGAAAGTCAAAGATGCAAATTACAACTTTATGACTCATTGAAGAATGAGGAGAACTTTGTTATGCATATTTATATCTTCCTTCTTGATGTACATCTTTGTATATATTAGCCACCAACTTCTTATCTTCCTTTTATTCTTCACTTATAATTTACATAAGGTGCCGGTGGTTCATATAAATTAGTTTTAAGGGACTAATATCCAAGAGGGGCTGCAACTGAACTAAATAAGAATGAATATCACCCAGGGATGTGTTTGGTGATCCATAGAATTTTGAATCCTTATTCTTAAGGGAGAAATTGAGAAAATTTTTGTGTGAGGAATAGTTCTATATTAGAATCATATTGTTTTTACATTGCTGCTGGTTAAAATTTTAAATATTGGCCAAAATGGTTTATACTTTGCCAAATATTATTTCCTTTAGCACCCAATATTTGTTTCCAAACCTTCCTGTGCTATTCTTTCTATCACAAGAGCTGAAACCCTTGTAACTAGGTTTTTCATACTCTCTTGTATCCAGGGTTCAGTGTGTGATCTATATTTTGATTTGCAACAATGGAGATAGGAGAAAAAAGGAAACAGAAGTTCTGACAATTTAGGAAGAGCAGAATGAGTAGCTCTGAAGTTAATTAAAGTCAATTTGTTTACTTGTGATAGAGAGTGACTCAAGGCTCAGCCATGTTGGTGTGATGAAGTTAAATTTGTTTTGAAGCTGGGGTCTGTCCATTAGGATGAAGTAGTCCTTAAGGGTCTGTGGGTGTGAAGGATACCGGTTCAGGGAAGGCTTTGCCAGTTTTGGAATGCGGGTGCGATATCTTGTTTAGGAAGAGGGCATTCGCTCTCCCATTGCCCTTCCTTTTTATAGTGAGAGCCTGGTCTCAGCAATCTCCACTCCCTGGAGCATTTCTCTCCAAAGACTCAGCAGACTGTAGGGAAAGCAGGAGCTTCTAGGTTACCTCTGTCTCTGAAAACCTCTCCTGTCGTGATAGCCATCATTTGAAAAGCTATTTGCTCTCAGGGCTGCTGTCAGCCCTGTTTCCTCTCCTTCTCATCTTGGTTATTAAAGACCTTGAAGGCTAGGTTGTAGATTTAGCTTGTTGAGCCTGAGGTCCCTTTTCAAGCTTTTGGATTTTATGTCAACTATTGGAGGCTGACTTGGTGATAAAGTGTATTGCCAGGATAGATTGGGCCTCCTTGGTGTTAGGATTTGAGTAGTAAAGACAATCGTGGAAGGAAAATGCCTAGAGTTTTTATTCTGGCTCTGAGTGATTTATGATGTCTTTTGACACCACGGTCTCCCAGAGAGGAAATTGGTGTATAGGCAGGGAGGAAGTTTGGCTAGTTTGGGTAAATGCAGTCTACAAAGAAGAAGAAGAGGCGGAGCCAACAGAGGAAAGTGAAAATAGTGAGAGATAAAGATGTGAATCTTGGTCCTGGGTTTCATCGCCAAAATGTCAGGGTTGATTTTTTTAGAGCTGTTGCCCCAGTTCTTTGGCTCTTGGCTTGAAAGAATCACAAACCAGGCTGGTGCGAGGGAGAGATGACAGACATTAGAATTTTCACATAAGCAGCGTTTATTGTAGGTTCCTCAGTATAGCATAGAAAGCGAAAGTACGTTTCCTGAGGGGAAATGGGTCTATCTCCCTGAGTGGAGTAGACCCTGAGGTTTTACCATACTTTTGCTTTTATGTTTAAGCCTTATGATATGCTAATTGTGGGTGGAATATTTATTTCCTTTCTGGGGAAAAGGGTGGAGAATTTTTAGAATTAAGAGAATTCCCCAATTTTATCCTTAAAGGACAACTTCCTGGGGTTACCATGACAATTATAAACTGTCATGGTGCTGATAGGTATGATTTTTTTACTATGCTAATTTATGTTAATGAGGAAATGTCACTTTTGGACATGAGCTCTTAGATTCTATGTATGTTCCTGGACGCAAGTTCCTGCCATTGCAGATTAGGTTCTAAATGTTCATTGGTCTCCTCCCTTTTGTCCCCCTCCTCTTTTCCTGTGGTTAATGCTGCCCACCTACACCTGTCCCTAACATTATCTAACATACAATGTATTTTACTTACTTGTTTTCAGTCTCCCACACTAGAATGGCAACTATAAAAGGGCAGAAGTTTTTTCTATCTTTCACTATTGTACCTAGAACAGTATGTGGTGAAAATAGCAGGTTCTCAATGATATTTCCTGAATGAATGACTAATACATGAATGAACATTAAAACCACAAAAATATAAGAAAGATAAATGACTTTAGGGGATTTGCACATTGAAATACTTTAAATGAAATAAGGATATCTCAATCTTTTGGTTTCTAATAGATTTTGAGATATGGGCATGGCTAAATTTTGAGCTCCATAATTTCACAAGAATATTCAAATTATATTACAAACTGATGCATTCAAAAGGTACCACACACACACACACACACAAAAAAAAACCAACCCTGAGAGCTCAAGTGGATGTGAATAATAAGAAAATTTCTTAAATTTGTATGAAATTATTGAAGAAATGAAATACATGAATAAATAGAAAAATGGTCAGTGATAAAAATCATTAACTGCATAGGTTAAATTGACTATCACTAATATCCATAGTAAAGAAGAAAGATGGCACTATTCATTACTTGTAATTTTCTTATCTTGGACACTAGATGTTATTTTAGCTTTATCATTCTGCCCACATCAAAGATATTACCCCATTACTGGTTTTTATGTGAATTTTTCCAAAGGAATTATCAACTACTAAAGAACAAGGTTTGTATATAGCTCTTTTCACACACAATAGGAAAAATACATTTTATTAAATTAAAGTAAAACATTTCATGTGCCTGAGGAGGTAGCTGCACATATGGAGTTCAATTTCATAAGCACTATAGAGTAATGACTAAGCCATGTAAAAATAGCACAAACTTAACTTTAAAAGTAAGACTTCAAAACAGAATCATGATTATTCTTCTCCATGGAGGACATTTGACAGTATTCAGTATTCCCTGTCAACCAAGCAGATCTTTTCAAAATAGTCATAAGAATCATTTATTTCAAATGATTTAAGTGGTTCTTTAAGTTAAAACACTTTATGTTATATTGCATTGTCAGCCATTTGAAAATTCTAATAAATTGAACATGTCTGAATTTAATGAAAATTAGCCCCAAAACTGTAGTTCAAACTTAATATATTTCTCATTTTGACTTGAAAGTGGATAAAAGTGTACAACCATTTATATCTTATTATTCAGCTTTTGACCTTATTTTATTTAATTATAAATATTTTATGTTTATTATGAGTCTCTTTAATGTAGATGAGTTTCTTTTCCCCTCATTGAACTGATAGTTTTGACATTTTCCCCAAAATATATGCATAAAGTATCATTATAAATCTAATTTACAACTATCCTACATTTGAATACAACTGTTTTCTACGCACTCTACTTAGTTGTACCACTTGTTAAATAAATTTGCATATCATATGTGAAATTTTTGTTGATGAAATATATTTCCATAATAGACTCAATTCTCAAAGTGTTATCTTCATCAACTTGAGATTTCCAAAGGAAAAACAACAACCTCTTCCATTTCAGCTTTTTCTGAAGAACAATTTTTGAATAACAATTATTAGTTGGCAGAGGTCACACTCTTTCAAAATGGAACAATATGCATTACTAAAATGACACATTTTCAGTATCAGATGAATGCTGTTCTCTGCTAGAAATACTATTCTAAATATTATCAATATATTTTTGAAAGAAATGCATGCAATAAATATTATGCTAAAATGTCAGGGAATTCTTGTATCATTATAGACTTCATTGAATGACACAAATGTCACTTAAAATGTTTCTGGCACCTGATAAATCAATTACAAAATAGTTCAAATGACTGTTAGGTGATTTACTGAGTTGTGCTTTAATTATACAGTAATTACTACAGTAATTAAAGCATAAATATTAAAAGCACCACCAAGGATCTAGTCATTCTGGAGGTATTCAGAAAAGAATGCCTGCCTGAGAGCAGAAGACCTGGCTTCAAGTAGTGGATCTATTACAAATAATTTAAAATTGTGAAGCCTCATTTCCTTATCTGCAAAAAGGTGGATTTGTCCATTTGGCTCAAGGTTATGGTAAGCAGCAATGTATTTAAAGTTTACAAAAATACTCTGCAAATTATGAGGTGCACAAAATGTGTAAAATACCATTGCTATATCTTGAGTATCCCTGGAGAAGAGCAAGTTGAGGTCTCAAGCCCTGCAAGGGAACTCCATGCAGACAAGTTTGGGGGCAGCTGGAGAGGATAGCCCTGCATTGTGAAACAAAGGAATGAGAGGTGAGTTCTTAAGGTGTGACCTCCATGTTGGTTTTTTCTCTCTCTCTCTTATACACACATGCTTCTGATCTATCCTAGGTGTAACTCTCCGTCTTCACTTGGATGTCTGAAAGCAGAACTCCGGATATTTCATGGCACTTCTCTTTATCTCACTTTGAATCATTTACGAAGTCCTATCAATTCTATCTCTGGAAAGTTTCTATTTATTATTTAATGCTAAAATATATGTACTAAGACCCATATTATATCAATATTTTATATTATCATTTAACGTAGTGTTACTTAATTTCATCACATGCACATGTGTAACATAATATTTTTAGAATCCATTGATCTCTGAGTTCCCTCCACCTGCCTCAAAAAATTAGTCTCATTGTTAAAGTGACATAAATAAATTAATTCATTCCACAATACAATATTGTTAGTTCTATATTTTTTAAAGGCAAAGTAATTTAAAACTGAAATGGAAAAAGCATTTTGTAAAACACCATTTTTCTTAACAGAGAACATTCATGCATTGTCAAGGGGATGGAATAGATGAGTTAATGTATTTTTGCATATTCAATTTGTATGATCTTATGAGGTCTGACAGTTATTAAACAAGTAATTAAGAGGCATTATGCAATTAGATTTAACTTGCATTCATATATGATGTTTAATTTAAAAGATAACTGTATCATGGTTTTCATGATAGACATTTAAAGACAAATTTAAGGAGACAGAGAATATGTGAGTTTAATATATGACAAGTTTTAAGACAGCTTTTTTTCCACATAAAGAAACTAAATATATTTATAATTAGTGTTGTGGCAAAGCCCCATTAGTCTTTTTTCGTAATTCAAATTTGTTAATTAGTCTAAATTTACAGTAATATTTATTTTGAATTGAAAATTTTTCAGTCTTTAATAATCTTACATAGAAATACAGTCAGTGCCTTAGGATGAGGCTATTGAAGCTAATGGAACATAATATAACATACTCTGTTCATTTACCCTGTTTTAATGACAAAAGTATTTAAGTATATTATAAGATCTTGATACTAGAAATCAATTTAAAAGACTATAAAAATAATTGCTATATAATAATCTAGTTTAAAAATCCTGGGCCATTTAAATTTCCAATGTTATTTTTGAATTTCTTTTTTTTACAGTTGTTATGATGCATTCAGTACCAAAAAACTGTAATTGTAGTTTCCAACCATTTAGTGCATGTCATGTGCTAAATTGGAGGAGAGTGGCAACAGGAATGTCCATGGTATTTCCTAAAGCCCCTCCTCTGTGTTCCTCAATTCAATCACCACACTTAAAATTTGATGTTATTTTTCATATGTCCCATATGATTTTATTCGTGGAATATGTCTTGTGTCTGTTTTGAACTTTTCCCTCTCCTTTAATTTGGATCTCATTGCTTCTCAATTTTGCTCTAGCACTAGCTTCAAAGATTCTGCTCTTCAATCCATCCTTCCTCTGCTACTTTCTCATTAGAGCTTCAATATTTTTATGTCAATCTTTCGCTAAAAATTTCTTTTAAGCTTTCCTCTTGGTCCTTTTAGAAAAAAAAATTAAGTGCATAGTCTGGTCTTAGTGCTCCTCCACTCCTCCAGAAATACACCCCAACACACACACACACACACACACACACACACATACACACACACACGTTTAGACTCAATTTACCATAACAGCTTTACCTACTGCCATATACCACCATGTCCCTTTTATTCTAGGACTACTGGGGTCCTGAATAATTCCAACAAATATTTAAATTTCACCATCACCATGTTTTTGCTATCAGAGTCCTAATATTGCAAGGCCTTTCTTTCTTCTTCCTCCTCATCCTCTGCCCATCTCAATCTGTTTAGTTTATAGGTAGAGGGAATGAACTAATTCATTTTTTCTACAGAGCTTTTTTTTTCTGAATTAGGAATTAATTTTCATCCACTTTGTACTCTTTCTAGCATTGTATTTAGCTTAATTTACCTAAATTAGAATTAACTACCATAAGCATTATCTTCTTCATTAACATATGGGTATTGTCAGCAGAGAAGATATCTTGTTTATTTTTGTCTCTTCCTTCTTAGTACTAAGAAGAAGAGTTTTCAGGGAGTGCAAATATCAGTAAAGATTTACTGAAGGATGGAAGGAGGGAGAATGGAAATATGATTTTCTGATTTTATCCTGCTCTGTATTTACTTTTTGAATTAATGAAGATAATCTAAAATTCTGATAATTCATAAAAATTTCCCCATGTATATCATATTTCAATAATGTAATTATAAAATAAAATTATATGGCCTGTCCTCACTCCCACTCCTTGCTGTTTTGAAGTGTGGTATTTGTGGAGAAGTTTTGCTGAATGATCCATCTATTTATTTGTTGTGAATTGAGCATAAGCTGTAAACTACTGCCTGTAACCCTGTCCCATTTAAACTCATCTTACAGAAATTCCTCAATTTGTTCTGCACAGCATTCAACTCAAAGCCTAGTTTTATGTGAGGAACCAGTGAAAACACTTCTTATTTTTCCCTGCATCTCTTTCTATTTAATGTTGACCCAAACATTCTTCTACTTAGAATTTCTTCATTGCGTAAATACTTCATGTCTCCTCTCACATGTTGCTTTCAGGTGGTTCGTGAATTCTTTTATTAAATATATGACTTTGCTAAGTAACGAGAGTTCAAGGAGAGGCTTTTTATCTACCTGTTCCTATATTTTAAAGCTAGTAAAAACAAGAAAGTCATTTAATAAATGTTTGTTATTCTCTAAAATTTAGCTAACTGTTTCAATTTTATAAAAGAGATCTAAATGTATTGCTTAATTCATCTATAATTCTGATTTCATCTTTTGACCATCATTATAGAACCAATTAATGTTTTAAAGTCACTTTATGAAAAACCGTGCTTTATGAAATTTGATGGTTATTTCTTTTTTCCCCTTTGTTGAGAATTTCCCATTGAACCTTAAAAGAGCCAGTGGTGACCCCAGTTAATAAGAATCCTTCAAACAATTGAACTAATTGGGAAATTACTGACTTGAACAGTTTATAGTCCTCACATTCACTAGAAATGTTTATTGTTTTAGTATTGTCAAGTTAATTACATATGCTAGTAGAATTTTAATATATTTTTAAAATTTTGAAAATAGTCTTGCCACATGATACTAGAACAGAATATGTTGGTCAGAAATGTTTTGTTGCTGAACCATAGAGTCTAAAATAACCACATCACAGGTAGCAAAGAATAACTGTGCGAAGAGGCAGCTGTGGCAGAGTGAAAACGCAAAAGGACAGTGGCATTCTGGACTCCTGGTTTGGAGTCTGCAATAAGCCGAAGCTACTGTGATGTTGGGAAAATCACTTTTCAACATATGTGAACTGCTGATTCTTTACATTCTATAATGTGAATAGCAGTTTGTTCCTTATGGATTTGTTAATAGGGTTTCATAAAGTAACATATAGGAAAGCCACTGGGACAATGACTGGCATTTTATAACAATAAGTATATATATATTTATATATGTATTTAAACAATAACTATTTTTTAATAAGTTCTTTCTACCCACCATTTGCCCTTCTGAGAATTTTGTGTATATTTTCCCAATGATTTCCAAACTTCATTTTCATAATTTTGCCACATTGAGGATATAATTTGTTTTTTACTTATTTTTATTTATGACAAACTAAATTTTTCTTGTTCTGTGAAATTATGGGTTTCCTAATCTTATACATATATTTGGTGTCTGATATACATATACACACATATCTATGCATATATAATTATTATAATATTTTAACAATGCTTTTACAGTACTGGCTAAATATCTCTCATGTACCACTGGTGTTATACCCTCACTGTTTTAAAAAATGCTGCCATATGAACTGTAATTGTTATCACAACTCCAGTGAGGAGGAGATAGATACTGTTAATATCATATTCTTTTTATAAATAAGAAAACTAAGACAAAGAAAATACTAGTAGCTTTCTCAAAGTAACGTTGGGATTTAAAAAGTGGAAGAGTAGATTTCAATCTCAGACTCATCTAACTTCAAATTCTGTCCTCTTAACCACTTCATCATGAAATATTTCTCATGAAAAAATTAATGAATCTTTAAGCAGGATTTATGCCTTCTCTTTCTTTTGACATTAAACTAATATAATACTGATATGTGCTCAATTTATAGAAAAGGTTGCCCTATTTTGTGATAAGTAAAGACATACAAGAAGTTCTGATTTATCACCGTTGCATTGTCAGTAAGGATATTTTCCTTCTGACGAAGGTTCCACTATCAAGCAAAATCAAACCTAAATTCAATTATTATCTTTATCACCCCCCCTCAGGTGATAAAAATCTTTTATCAGGTTCTCTGCTACTGAATCAAGGAATTTATTCTAAGAAGAATTGGTAGATCTCTAAGTGAGGGGACTAACCTGGAATATCTAACAATAGGATTCATAGGTATAGTTTTAACCACCAACCTGTTCCTGATGCTAGATTACAGAATGTCTTCTTGTTCAACATTTTCCCATCCACCATTTGGTATGCACACATAGTATCTTTTAAGCATTGACTGTATGCCAAGTTTTGCTGCACATCAGAGTCTTGACTGTAATATCCACATACTATTGCAATTTGACAGGACAAATTGCCCATATTCTATATTCATCTTGAGTCATGGACTACTCTAATATGTCCTCAAAACATTTGAGAACTTATCTTCTCCAATCCCTCAAAATTTCAGAGCAACTTTTGGCAGTAATATGGAGGAATATTTGATTCCCCTGGTTAACTTTACTACGAATTCTTGGTTTCTGCCCATAGCTTTATTCTTTCCCATTAACTTATCACCTCCCTGCATTACAATATCTTTCTCATTTATTTTCTATAGGTCCACTTGCACAGGGCTATAGATTGCAGTAGACTTTTAATGAAAGAGTAATTAAAGTACAGAAATAATTACATTATAGAATACATTTAAAAAATTGAAAACTAGATATCAGTCTTTCTAATATTCCTCAATATTCTCCACCATGGGTGTTCTGTCCCTCATCTAGGACATTTTCTCATCTCTTTTCTTTTCCACTTCCTGGTATAGACAATCCCTCTGGAGCAACTAAGGAAAAACTCACAAATAGGTTCTTTTTTTAAATCTAAATCTTTACTTTAAAAAGCTCCAATAATGAGTTTTCCAAACCAAAAGTTTTATCATCCCTCACATAAATCTCTAAATTCTGTGACCATTTACTTTTCTTAATTGTTCTTCCTGTTACATTGATACATTGATACTACATAGCATTAACTCAGCACAAGATGATGACAATAAGAAAATGTGTGGAGAAGGTTTATGTACTTTCTAATGCACTTTAAAGTGAGAATCATAGACATAGATTAAGCAAATAACAGCAAAAGTTTAGAGTTGATTAAAAAAAAAGGCTTCGTTTTTCAGCACTGAAAAAGTAGTGATGAAACAATTGGTCTGGCAAAAATAGGTGATGGTCTAGTCTAGAGGCTTCTTTGTTTTGTCTTATTGGGTTCCTGTCTTATGTCCTCTCCCTAGACTGAGATTTCTACTTCTTGCTTCAGGACCCTTACTACTAATTCTTTGAATAATAAAGAGGCTTCATCATCAAAGTATTTAATACTAAATTTTTGAGTGCCTGAAGTTACAGGGATGCAAAAGGAATAAAATAATTTTATAATGTTAAAGTATTTAGCATAAAATATCAACTACTAAAAATAGTTTCTATTCAAATATCCACTCCTACCTCCCCAGCACACACACACATACTAAATGCAGGCATTTATCCCTGGCAATTTCTTGCTAAATTTTGGATGCTATAAATATTTCACAGTAAAATGCAAATAAAAAGGAGAATGATTACAATGTGAACTTGTGCTCACTTAGCAAAGACACAGAATTTCATGAAGTTTATAAAGTGAGATGTTGAGCAACATTTTTTATTACTTAAAACTATTGAATTTTGTGCATCTGTCAGAGTTCATAAATTTCAAATTGAAAGAACCATTGACAAGGATGATGATAAAGAGCTTGTGACAGAGAATGATTTAAATATCAAGTGATGAGAGGCCTGTAAGAAAACTGATAAAGTACTCAATTATTTTTATTAACAATAATCCCCTTTTTGTAATCTTTTTTTAGAAGCCAAACATGAAGGGAAGACTATCATATGGTGCCATTTATGCAAATAAAATATTAACACTTCAATTATTTTTATTGAGTCAAAAATTCATTACATATGTAAAACAGAATCAAATGGTGTGAACAAGTTCTAGCTACTAAGACAATTCTTAATACAATATTGTAGAAAGGCAATGATAAAATAAAGGATAGAAGAGAGGGAGAGAGGGAGGGAGGGAGGGAAGAATAGATAGGATTTACAGTAACAAAACATGGCCTAGAATGAATTATTTAGGTTAATACTTTCTATATGTACTTTCACAATTCATTTTGCATTGAAAGATGCCATTTTGTAAGAAGCAAGTTCTATCTCTAGGCAAACATTAAGCATTATAATTGTAGGTAGAATAAAAGTTGTTGTATGACACCTATGTATTGTTTCCACCTTGAAGAAAACATGTATGCCATTACTAACACTGTACCTCCATTACTTGGATACTGTTTGCTGCAATAGTATCAAAATTATTAAAGGAGATACTATAGGGAAATTTCCAGATGCAGTGCCTGACTCATAGTGGCAATTCAAAAATTTCAGTTCACTCTCTGTTAAAGATGGCAGAAGACTTTATAATAGCTTACTTGTTTCTACTAATGAATAGATTGAATATATGGATCAATTTTAACCCCTAACTATAATAGAGAAGACCAGTTGTTACTTCATTTTCTCTTAATTTTCTTTCTCTTTTTCTCTCAATTTTCAGAGGAGGAAACCTTAAGATGTAATGTAAAGTTATACTTTGTGATATCATTTTAACTCAGTGAAGTGACACTAGGACTCTGAGGCTAACATTTCATGGATTATATTTAAGGGTTTGAAATGAATATCAATGGAGAATATAGAAGCTCTTTGCTAAAAAAATAGTAAAAATTGAAAGCATAAAGATATTCTGAATTTAATAAAGGGAAGCTGCAATGAAAATGTGTTTATATCATGCATGTAAAGGTATATGATTAATATAGTCTATGTATAAGCAGAAATATAAAACAAAAGGAGACCCTTTTTGTCTTCCTACCAACTCTGTGTTAGAGAGTGGAAGGTGAGTTGGCCCAGTCACCTTTTCTGATTAAATGGTGCTGATTAAATGTGACTCTGTTTCCTGAAGAAGGTAGGATCCTCTCCTCACTCTTTCTCACCTCTTAGTCAGCCTCTTATAAGTAATGTTAAACTGATAAAATCAGATGCTACACTTCATCTTAGCCAAAAGGCCGAGAAGCAATTATTGTAAGTAATGTTGAGCTCTGACTACCCAGATATATCTGGGAGGAAATAAGCAGCTCTCCCTTCCTGAAATCCCTCTTTCACTTGGCTGGTGATGTGACTGGCAAATGAGTTTATCTCTTTATACCACTTTAAGAATGACTTGTATATATTTCTACTTTTAAGTATGATGATATAGATGGAGACCGACCATTTCTCCCTTTAAGAACAAATAGGAAAGCCAAATAAATACCAAAACATACCTCTATTAAAAAAAAAAAGAAAAAATATGCTTTAATGATCTCTCATCATTACTTTCAAATTTGACCTCTAATTTCACCAGTGCATAGGATTTTATTTCTTTCTATTTCTTTCTAACTAATTTGAATAATTTCTGTGTATCCATATTATATTTCATTTTTGTATGACATAATTTCACTTAAGGAAAAATACAGCATTGATTTCATAATTTTACAATCGGTTCAACATATAAATATCAGATTGGAAACTGAAGCATTTACTCAATTAAAAGAAGTATAATAGGGTTTAATAAGGATTTCTTGAAATAATATATTCATACTCCAAAGAGTATAATTTTCAGAGGAGAATTAAGAAAGATAAAAAACCATGCACAGTGTCAACCTGCATGTAAATTTTCTGTTGTACAGTTGGCTCTGCAAAAAGAAAAAAAATTTCATCTCTTTTCACACACAGTTCTTTTTAACCAGGTGTCACAAACAGGCATTGCTATCAGAGTGCTGAGTTTGTTAGAAACAGAAAATGCTTCTTTAAGGTACGAGCAATATACAGTGAATCTGCTTGATAAACATGATTGCCTAGTCAAAAATTGCATTCTGCTAGAAAGTAAATATATTTAATATGGCTACCCAATTGTAAACATTTGCAGACTGCATCAAGGAAAATTATAAATATCTGACAACATTTGGGATACAGTTGATTATGTTTGTGGGCAGCATTTTTATAGAATTTATATTGCATCAAAAGTGCTGACAAAGTCAACATTTTTATACTACTGAAAAAAGTATAAGACTGCTCTTTGACGAAGTATGATTGATTAGCCTATTTATTTAATATATGTTTTTTAGTCAAAGGGTTTCCTTTGAAATTATATAGTTATATCCTATTTTTAGTTATTCTTAAAAATGTTAAGTTAAAGTCATTTTCAACTTTGATGAAGGAAAATGTGATGTTAAGAAACTGTTTTCAGTCAAATTATTTTAGCTAGATATATAAAACTAGTTTTATAGGTCTCAGATGATTAAACATTTTTTTTCCTTCTGTTCAGTTGAATAAAGAAGAAAAAGTGCTGATATTTTCATGTGACTGTCCAGCATGTAAGCTTAGGTAGAAAGTTCTTCTGCTTTTCCTTCATATATATTTATCTTGAATTTTGCAATGGTAAATTCTAAAAAAATGAATAGCCTTCTCCAATAATAGTTCTTGATAGATATCAATGTTTTTATTTTGGGGGTATGGTGTTCCAGAATGGCTCTAGATATGTCTGCATCCTCATGAGCTCCACCTCTGTGGGCTGCTTTGTGCCTATTAAAAACTAGACTAAAGCACTAGACTAGAATCATTTCCACTGGGGTGATTCAGTAAAATCATAAAAGCCTATATTCCTTTTCCTTTTTGTTTTTTTCCTAACCATTAGCTTTAAAACCAGGGGACTTTTACACAGCACTTCTTCACAATTGTTTGAGTTTCATGAATTCATAATCAATGATTGGAATTGGACTGAGCACTGATTGGACTGGTCTTTGCCATGTGGAAATGCTTAGATCTTTATGATTGTTCATAAGGAGAAAACTCTTAACAACAGGGATGGTTCCTAATAAGAGATTTGGGGATAGTCATAGATTCCATTACTAAGGCTTATTATCTGGATTAATTGAAGGATTTATGATTGATCTATACTTCCTGACATCAGAGAGAACAAATAGTTTTACCTCAGACAGTTCTACTGTCATCACATATAGGAATAGAAGACACTTTTAGCTTATTAATTCATAAGTTCTCTATTATTTAAAATGTCTTTTTTGTATTCGTATCTTCTTAAAGATTCCACTCTCCCAAATTCACCATTTCTACATAATTTTTACATGAAACCCCTGCACTTCTATGTCTTTTTCAAAAAGAACATCTTTGCATATGTCATCTTGACATAGATATATTCCAGATGATTAATACATAAGCATTGACTAATATTTTATTATTATTGCTTATTACACTTTATAGTTAGGAAATATTTTTATTTAAATTCATAAAAATACTCTGGTGATATAGAATATCTTGGTCATAGCTCCCATATACCAATTATAAAATAATTAAGTTAAAAATATTTAAAAATCAGTGTTTTGATGACACTCAGGCTCTCTCAAAGAGGGCAGAAATTGAGAAAATTAGACCCTTGAAAGAAAGGAAGCACACTGGGTCTAATTCCTTGTTGCTATTTTTGCCTGAAGATATACTTCAAACTCTTAGGTAAGGCATAGCGAATTAAACAGTCTTAATTGCTTGGGTGTCAGGATACAGAATTTAAGGATAGTAGCATAATTTTTTTTAAAAAATCCAGGAGCAGAAAGACAAAATAGAGACAGAGAGGTTGACCTCTAAAATTTGTTGGCAAAATTTGCCCAAATTATTGGTTGATCACTAAATTATGCACGTGGGAAGGAAACTCCTGAGCATCTATTGATACCAGCAACTGTAATCTGAAAGAACCAAGTGGAGATTTCTTTTGTATTCTACTTCAGAGAAAGTAGAGTTTGTAGTCAAAGTCCAGACAAATTAATAGCCTTCTAGAACAAAAATTAATCCCCTTCAAAACAATATACTTAAACCCAAGGCATCTACAAAATACTATTCAAAATATTTATTGTAAGACAATAAATCACCTGACAATAAAAGAAACAAGAAAACATAATCCATACCAAAAAAAATAAGTGAAAGAAAAACTCCACTGAATGGATTTAACAGCAGTGTTTAGAGTGAAAAAGAGTAAGTCAATGAACTTGAAGAGATGTCAAAAGAAATTATCCAATTTGAAAAACAGAGACTTAGTGACAAATGAGACAAAATTAAGTGACCTAAAATCTCTGTAATTGGAAGCCCAGAAGATGAAGAGAGACACAATACAACAGAAAATTTATTTGAAAAAAATATTAAGAACTTT
Organism: Cheirogaleus medius; assembly: GCA_008086735.1. Lineage (NCBI taxonomy): Eukaryota > Metazoa > Chordata > Mammalia > Primates > Cheirogaleidae > Cheirogaleus > Cheirogaleus medius. The sequence goes on from VBSM01000483.1 coordinate 16,922,644, forward strand.
TCCAAATTTGGTATATAATTTCTATCAACAGTTCTAAGAAGCAAAATGAAGGCTGAACAAAAGAAATACAAGAAAAACCAAACCTAAACATTTCATTATAAACGTGATAAAATGCAAGAAAACTGCCAGCTTGCATAGAGGGAAACAATGTGAAAGCTGACCTCTCATATGAAGAAAAATCAGAGGCAGAAAGAAATGGAGAAAAAATCCTTAAATTGTTGAAAGAAAATAAAAATATTAATCTAGGGATCTGTATTTTGCAACTCTAGTCTTCACTTTGAAGTTGAAATAAAGACATATTCAGATGAATATATATTATATTATACTTGGTATAAGTATATATCCTTATATACTTATATTGCTTATACTCTGTCTTAAAGAACACAATTATAAATAAGACAAATATAATGTCTACCTTCATAGAAATTTAAGACCAATGTAAAATAGACATGTAAAAGCAACAACAGTATTGTCAGGTAAGGGAGCTATAGAGTATAATGTGAACACATAAAAGGACCAAACTGAATAAACATACAGTTTATTCACATCATTCAAGTACTGGAATCACTTGGAATCAGAGAGATTAAAGAGTAGATAGTATTCCTGAATTAATCTCATTTATTTTCTTTGTGCATGCTGTTCCCATTATTACAATACTCCTTTCCTGACAGACCACTCATACACTTCTTAGCCATTCTTTAAAGATTCATTTAAATCTAGCAAACATGCTATGAAACACTCACTTTACCACCAACCTCATACAGAACCAATGCCAAATTGGTTAGTCCTCTTTTGAGACACCATTTATCTTGTACACCTCTTTGTTTTTTAATGTATTGTACTTGATGCTAAAGGCTGTGTAGCCCAATGATTAAGAGTATGGACTTAATCTTAATACTTTCCATGACTAAGAGCCAGATGCTTGTGTTTGAATCCCAACTCTGACTGAATTACCTAGAATTTAGACAAGCTTCATTTAAAAACGTTGTGTCCCAGGCCTCCCTAGTTTGAGTTTACAATGGAAGGCCATATTTCCACTAAATGCTAGGATTTTTATTAATTTGGAGCTCTCACCTGACCAATTAGTAGAACACTTGGCATGTTTTGATAGTTTACTTTTTCTAGTATTTCTGAGAAATTCTAGAACATTTATACCCACCTAAAATCAACCACAACTATCATATCAACTTGCCAGTGGAGAGGAAATTCAAAAGAGATCTTCGAGGATCTTTGATTTCTAAACATTTAAGTTAATACCAGGGTTTTTTTCTTCATAAACATGCTGCCACCTACCTGCAAATGCAACCAGAATTAAGCCTGCCTACATGAGAAATGACATTGAAATGCTTCAAAGCAGAGAATCACTTTCCAGTCTTTCAAAATGAGGAGACAGAAAAGAAGAGAGGTGAACGAATGTACAAATAAAATTTCTTCATCCCCTAAATGTCACTGCCATTCAACAATGCTGCTCTTATTATTGCCACTGGGGTTTGCCAGATGGCAAAACAGGCCAGTCCCAGAGGCAGGGGCTCTAATCAAGCCCTGAGAATCCCAAGGCCATTGCTGCTAACTCTACCAGGAATCTACTGGATAAACCTGAAGTCCACATAGATATGATTCTCAGCAAGCTAAATTAACCTGGTTTGGGCTGCAAATACTAGAAAACTAAAACTCAACTGACTTAAACATTAAGAGGACTTATTATTACAAAGTCTAGGTAAAATTTTTTCCCCTTTTGTCAATTCAGTTTCTCAACAGTATCATGAAAGGTGCAAATTCTTTTCATGTTTTCTGTACAATCATCTTCAATATATTGGCCCTCTCCCCTGCATCCCACCTCACACACTAATGTCTGAAGGCAGATCATTTTTTTCCTAAGTCTTATTTAAGACCTAATTAACTTTCCATCACAAGAAGAGCTCTAGCTTCTCATAGATTAGAATTGGGGTATGAGGATATGCCCATAACAATCACTGCAAAAAAAAAATAATAATAATTGCATTTTTTATAATTAGAGAAATACCACATTGAAAATGTTAAATATATTTGTGGCCCCTCAGCATTTTATAGCTAAGGTTAATCTCAGAAACAATTTGTGATCTGCCAAAAACTTGTCTGTTTTATCATTCGTTGGTTCTTTTATGATAAGTTTTATTATTATTATTTTACTACAATTTATCTCTGTGGAGATTTAAAGGTTTCAGTAATGACTATGGACATTTATTAATATTTTTAGTCATTTAATATCACCATATACAGGTCCATTTATTTCAAGAAATTGTACCAATTTTACTTATAACCGAGGCCAAAGAAAAAGTAACTGCCCTCTGATATATCTCATCGACAATGTGGCTAATTAATTCTTTATCACACTCAAAGTAAAAAAATAGCAGTTCAAGAGAGGTTCATGGCCCAATTTAATACCATGTGAGTTTTGGACATGTCTTTCACTTTGGTTGAACCAACTAAAATTGATTATTTCAGTTGAATGTGGTGTCTCAGAGGACAGATTAGTGGAGCATGTTGTATATTAAGCTTTATTGGACAGTGGAAGGAAATGGAAGTTTAAAAGAGAGTGTATACTAAATCTGGTTTTAGTTAACATTGAAGAGGGTGACCTCTCATAATTCATATGTGTATACTCACTAGAAGAACTCCTTGCTAATAGAAAACACATTATGTTTTAGAATGTTTCTTCATATTTACAGCTAAGCTAACAAATAAATGTTCTTGAATGTGGTTGTTAATCTTATAGAAAATAGTTAATAATTTTAGAGAAGCTCACCAACTCCAGCTATAGATCTATGCCTTCATTATTGATAAATATGGCTTTATAGTAGGTTTAGCAGAAGAGCTTTAGGTATCATTATTTTAATAGCATCACTTTTCTAAAGAAGGTACATTTGAAATGTTAGTGATCATGGGTCTCCTTTTTACTGAGGATGGAAAAGTTATCTTCTTTCATCCGAGACACTGAAAGCACTTAAAAGACATTATCTCATTATCTCTATAACATCCTCTGACAGAATTGGCTTGTAGTATAATTCCCATTTTATTGGTGGATAAAGTCATGCACATTATGGTTTTATAATTTAGCTAGGCAGCTGCTCTGCCCTGGCAAAAGAGCTTTCAGTTTTACTTCATCTTGGAAATTTGTCTCATTTATGTCTTCACATTTCTAGTGCAGACATGACCTTAATGTTCCCAGAAACCAAGTATTTAAGTGGTCATTTGTCCAATGGCTCTTTCTTTTTTTCCCTGAAGAAATGTTGTCAAATTATACTTTATTTCATTTTGACATGAAGGAGAAATGAATAACATTTTGGATAACTGATAGAAATTGATTTGGGTCATTTTCTAGATCCAATTTAATAATATAATTCTTTAGAAGTATTTTTTTCATTGTGCTAAATGGATTTGGTTAGTTTTAAATGGTTACTTGAAAATGTTTAAATGCATAACTTTTATAAAGCAATACCACACAATTCTTTATCAGACATGTGCAAGTTAAATTCATGATACATATGCTTCTTGTCCACAATTCCCCTATGAGTTAATAAAAAAATTCTAAAGTTGAGTTTAAGACAAACTAAAATAATGACGTGCAAACTTTAGTTAGCAGAAGCATATCAATTTAATAGAAGCCATTAAACTGACTCAAGAGAGTTGTATTATCCTTTATCAAATTTTGTAGTTTTTCTTACTTTTTTCAACTAGAAGTAAAAAGTAGGCAAATCAAAAATACTTTCTTATTATGGTTGCACAAGTTTGCAATAGATGTGAGGCCACTTATGGGAATCTGAATCATCAATTGTCCAGGAAATGTCAGAGAGACTTGATTGTTTGTATTGGATTAACATTATTAATAGGTACCAGTACAGGGAAAAAGAGGATGAGTAGGGACAGAGAGAAGGAACATGGAGCTATGGTAATTCTTCTATGCCTCTTTTTTGTCTCACTTTTCAAGGAAATGTATTAAGTGCCTTTTGTATATGAAGTATATTTTGAAACGAATGTATGCAAATATAATTCAAACATGAGCGTATCCTTCAGAGAATTGTATATATTACTATAAAAATTAAAAGCAAGATCTAGTAAACACAATGAAATGTAGCATAGATCAAGGCATCATTTTTTGTACTTCAATTTCCTTTCTGGTTATCAGAGATCTCACAAATCTATTATGGCTCAAATAGAGCATGGCTGTTGCATGTTCTAGTATGAGAGAAAAATGTGAAATGGAAAAAGGTAAACGAATTTCTCTTCTTTAAAACTAGTGTTGGAAATCACACTTTATGATAAAAGCTTTTATGCATTTAATGCAAGCTCTGGAGTTCACTAATGTATTAGAAAATACTGAAAGGATTTTTAACAGATGTTTAATTTTGACAGATAAATTATGATTGAGTTCTAAAAACTTTGGGACTTTGATCTATTAATAGAAATATGTATTAATATTTTCCTTTCAGGACTATAAGATTATAATAGATTCCTTTTCTACTCCAGAGAGCCATTCAATTAGTTTTACTTTCAAAGATAATATATAACAATTTGATTTAGGTTCAGATTAAGCATATGCTATGTGGTTTTTAAAAATCTATTCTAAAATAAAAACCATTCGATATATTCTCCCTTTCTTTTATTGTAGCAGTAGAAAATTATCTTGTATTTCTTGGAAATAAACCAAAATAAGACTTTGATACCACTTTAAATTAACATAAAAATAAATAGAACTCTTCCAGTGTACAAATTTGACCCAAATTGTGTTCGGTCTTAGAATAAGTCACATAACTTTAATGGAAGAATTTCTTTTGAACCAGAAAAAATATCTATTTTTGTACTTAAATTATTATTCTGTTATATATTTCACAATATGCACACAATAAAATATAATAGTCTTTGAAATATTCTAATAATAAATATCAGTTACTAAATATCTGCACTGAGGATGCATAATGTTACACAGTGTTCTCTGTGTCTTAAACTAAGCCAACTTGAAAGAAATGTTTGTTTAATGCCCTGAGGGTCAAAACTGCTGGGATCCCTGTGCAGACAAGGACAGGCAGAGGATTCCAAAGATGACTCTAGGGCTCCAACCTGTAAATCTGGGAGCATTTTGACAGAAGTACGTTGGTTCTGACCTTAACTCCTGCCGAATGCCTTGTTCCTGTGAGAGAAAACCTCTCTTCTGCTGAACTGTTAAAAATTCATTTCCAATGTGCATTTGCTCTGCTCCACTCTGTCTGAAATTATATGCAGACAAAGTTGATTGACAGCCCTCTAGTTACCATACCATGAAGGTTGAAACCAGAAAGGCTACAGCTCTAATTCACTGACAGCTGAAAGCTACAGAACCTAATTTCTTAAGGTTCATTCTTAAATCTCTACTCATTGTCCCAAGAGGAAAACAAATAATGGGGGATTACATAGCCCTAATGAGACTCTGTATAGAAGAAGGGTGTAAATATGGAAATCGTAGTCATGAATTCTCTGCATTTCTGAGAAGAAAAGAAATCCCATTATTCAAGTAATTCTCACAAAGATAGCTGATGAAATCATTTCATTTACCAAAATATTTTTAAGTAGAAAAATACATACGGCATATTTAAAATGTAAATATTTGAAATAATTATAATTTCAAAATTAGTAAAATATAAATGTTTCCTATAATAAGGTATCAAAATTATGGCATAAACCATCATATGGCTCACAAAATTAAAACCCAATGCCACTCTCCCTTTCGTGCCTCTAAAATTCTGACTGTGCAAGCCAGATTCTTGCCCTGTCCCTCTTGCATCTAGAGATGGTTCTGATTAATAAATTATAGTCTAAAGTTAACTTGTGCTTTTATTTCCCCTTCCTTCTCCTTCTTCCTAACATAAAAATGAATGTGATAGTTAAGATGCAACAGCTATCATGCACGTATGTGAGAATGGCACAGCGAGAGAGACTGAGAGGTTAATATGAATATTACTGAGGTTTTATATTCCTGTTCATGAATTTTTTCTTACATGTGGGAAATAAGCTGCTTATTTAAACCACTGTGGTATGTTAAATAATTGCCCCCAAAGTTGCTCAGATCCCAATCCCCAGAACCTGTGAATATGTTACCTTTCATGGTAAAATGGACTTTGCAGATGTGATTAAGTTAGAGATCTTGAAATGGGAGCTTATTCTTGATTATTGAGATGAGCAAAATAGTATCAAGAGGGAGGCAGGAGAAATGGTCAGAGTCAGAGAGAGATTTAAAGACGATGTACTACGGGCTTTAAAGATGGACGAAGAGGCTGATAACCAAGGAATGCACATATGCTCTAGAAAATGGAAAAGACAAGGAAAGAAATTCTCACCTAGAGCTTCCAGAAATAAACAAACTTCCTAACCTGTTTTAGAATTCCAAAGTCTAGAACTGTAAGTGAATGAAATTTTTGTTTTCTCACCTTACTGGCAGTTTGTAACAGCAACAATTTGAAACTAATCTAGCCACTGATTTCTGTTATTCGCAACACACCTCAATCTTAGTAGAAACAATTGCACAAGCATTCTTATATCTCAAACAGACATTTCAGTAAAGCCCCAAAGGGAAAGTTTATAGTCAACTAAATCTCCAATGGTAACAACTCTTTTTGTTCGGGAATTCTTTTGTTCCATTCTTTAATATGAAGAAATTTTTCTAAAAACAGTACATGTCAAGAATGATCTAATTTGTTCATCAATGTTTTCTTGCGTTTTTTGCAAGAATGGTAGTCTTTGTGTAATCTCTCCCCTTGCATGTGGACTTAACCTGTCATTTGCTTCCGGCAACAGAATACAGCAAAGGTGATAAGATATACATGATTACATTATGTAAGATTAAAGCATTGGTCTTCCTGAAATCTCTCTCTTTCTGTTGTTGGCTTTAAAATGTTCAGTGACTCCTCTGGCCAGCAACTGTGGATATCTCTACGAACTGGTAATGACCTCCAGCTGAAGAAGCAAGTTTCGCAGAGAATAAAATTTAGAAAGCACTGCAGTGAGGCACCTTCAGCCTCTGAGTATTGTGTACTTGTATTTTTTATTAGCTGAACACCACTACTCTTGTCTCAAGGTCACTGCCAAGGTAATAAAAAAATAATGTAAGCCAATTATACAACCCTGACTCAAATACAGTCTGGCTCCATCCATCCAATTATATATTAGTCCATCCATTAATCCATCCATCTATATATACATACATAAGAAAGATTAGTTTCGTGTGTATTATCTTCCAGGTTCCAAACTGGGCATTCTTGATGTTACAGGATGGATGACAATGCCCAGTCTCATTGATTTCTCATCTTCTGCCTTTCCCTAAATGGTCAGGCCCAAACTAGATCTATTTTGGAGGCATATAAATCAACCCTGGCCTCTATTATGTCACTCAGCAGCCAATTACTCTGTGGTTAAATTTAACACAATACAATTGTACAGTTTGATGCACTCACTCAGTGAGTACTTTTAAGAGCATAAAATAACATTTAAAATAATGACTATATAGTATTGAGTTTTGTAACTGATTAAAAACTCCTCTGGAGTCTAGCCACTTATATTCAAATTTCAGCTATACCAGTTTATAGGTTTGTTACTTTAGCAAGCTAATTACTTTATACTGTGTTAGTGTCTGTTTCCTCATCTGTGTAGTCCAGAAAATGGCAGTACCTATCTAATCAAATTGTTGGGAGGTTTAAATGTGGTAATCAATATGAAGCATCTGGAATCACCCCTAAAAAAATGTTTAGTAGATATCAATTATAGTTATGGAAAAATGTTTCTTTCTTATTCCGCTAGCCTACACAAGTAGGGATGGTCCCTTAAACATTCTTGGCCTTTTCCCTGCTCCTTCTTTCCTCTGGAGGCAGAGGGAGCTATCTGTCTGGCAAATGTTGGAGCAGGAAGTGTGTATTTTTTGCCCAGAGCTTTTCTCCTGAGGACCAGCTCACCACAGAACATCCCTTTTCTGCTCTGATGCTTGGTTCCCTATCTTTTACAAGGACAACACTGTCCTCATGGCAGATCAGCCATTTTCTAGCTATATAGATTACTGGGTAAGTCTGCCTAATTGTGAGTTTCAGTTTATAACACATATATGTCATTTTGCCTTGGAATCTTCCTAAAATATTCATATATATAGAAAAAAGGAAAAATGAAAGCTATCCTTAACTAGCAAGTAGACATGGGGACTTGGACGACATAAAGCAGTGGAGTAGATCAGTTGGCAGCTCAAGAAAGCAGTAGCGATGAGAGCAGGGCAGTCGGTGGTCTGGGACAGATTTGTGCAGAGCGATGAGGGCGTGGACTGAGCAATTGCCCCCACCTTCCCGCCAAAGTAAGTGAGCTCCCACAGCTTCTGGGTGGAGGAGCAGCCCATGGCAGATTAGCGTTTTTTGAGACTACACTTACGTGGTGCACAAGCCTGAGGAGCTTAGTTAGCACCAAGGGTTCTTCTCTGATTCAACAGTGTATGGAAAACCTCTGGGAATGCTAAAAAAAGAGAGCGGTGTCTGGACTATGACAGTATTCTTGAATCTGAGTCTCCATTACAAAGTACTGACAACTCCAGTTTTGTTTCTGCTCTCTGATAATTCAGAAAATTTTTTACTAAAAATGAAAAAGACCTGAGGATGTAGAAATAAAAAATAGGCCTCAATACGTCAGTCAATTAAGTGAATGTACAATAGTTATGATGAATAAAAGAAGTGTGTCAACCTGTTTTCAGTGAGGTAGCCAACTACTATGGGAAGTATATGTGTACAAATCAGGCTGGTAGGCAATTAGGAATTTTTATATATTTCATTTCAATTACTTTTTGCTGTATTTTGAACAGATGTTCCTCCTAAGAAGTTATTTCTTATTTGTAGTCTTAGATTTCGATCATAGGAATTTGGCCCATATTTTCTTTTTCCAGATACCAACGTTAAAAGATTAAATTATATGCTATAAAAATATAAAATATTATGATTCAAATGAATGCCATTTTTATTTATGTAAAATATAGAATGTCATTCCAATGGTTATATAATTTATCTTGATTTTTTTTTGTTTGATGAGTATTTTTTCCCACTTGAGTTTGACATATTTCTCTTAAATTTTTATTATACCAAAAAATTACTGAAAAATAACATTAACACTCTAGAAATAAGAGTTGAGGAAATCTGGGGTATGTTTTAGTAAAAAGGGTGTTGTATGCAAAGTTGGAAAAAAATTGATAATGCCATGGTAATAAGAGCTTGCATGAGCCAGTCCTCATGATGTGTGTTCACTAAAGCTGAGAAGAAACCCATGCTGGAGAAACTCTCTTTATCTTCCTACTTATCCTCATTGTACACCTGAGAAAACTGAGGTGCAGAAGATTATCTAACTTGACCAAAGTCGAGCATCTAGTGGGATTAAACCTGAGTAACCAGACTCCAGAACCTGAATGCTTAACCAACACTAAACTTCTGCCTTTTAATATAACTAGTTTATCAATTGCATTAAAAGTCCCTGGAAGAGTTAAACTTGTTTCAAGCCTTCATTATTTAAAAGATTTTAAATAACATTATTTCCCCTTCTGAGGAAAACACTGTCTAGAAATGTCTAGAAACACTCTAGTCTCCAAATGAAATATTATTTTCCATTTTTTTACCTGGCCGGAATTTGAAATAAAGGGCCACAGATCGAAAATAAATAAAAAAACACTTTGTAAATTAAACCTATTGCACTGCAAGAGCAAAACAAAGAAAGGAGAGAGTGCACCCCACCCAAGGCCCGGCGTAATACACTCATGTTTCTTAATATATCAAAGGGGCAGGCCTTCTTATATTCCTGTGTATTATCAACATTCTCACTTAAAATGTGGTCAGCAAGATAAGAAGAATTTCACACCATGCAAATTAGGAGAGATGGGATACCAGGACTTTGAGCAAGAAAGTGAATAGTGGACTGTGTGGCCATGAAATACCAAACTTCAAGCTGGATTTTTGAGAGTGAGAAATGATAACATACATTTGAATGAAGTTAAATTATTTTTCCAATAGGGAAAAATAATTAGGGATCTTAGATCTTAGGGATCTAAGAAGTTGTCGCAATATTGGTCTAAGGAATCAAATAGATCAATAAAGTGGTCATAGTGTTTATCCAAGTGAGATCTGTGTTATTACATATCTCTGTTTGTTATAGATCTCTGTTAGTGGGGCTTTTATTTTATTTATTTTATTTCAGCACATTACGGGTTTACAAATATTTAGGTTATGTGTATTGCCTTGGCCCCACCTGAGTCAGAGCTTCAAGCATGTCCATCCCCCAGACGGTACCCACCACACCAATTAGGTGAGAATATACCCATCCCCTCTGGCCCCTCCTGCCCCTCCCGTCTGCCCTACACCCAGTAAATGTTATTCCTGTATGTGCACTTAGGTGTTGATCATTTAAAACTAATTTGATGGTGAGTACATGTGATCCTTTTTTTCCATTCTTGTGATGCTTCACTTAGTAGAATGGGTTCCAGCTCTAACCAGGATAATACAAGAGATGCTAGATCACCATTGTTTTTTGTGGCTCAGTAGAACTCCATGGTATACATATACCACATTTTATTAATCCACTCATGTATTGATGGGCACTTGTGTTGTTTCCACATCTTTGCAATTGTGAATTGTGCTGCCATAAACATTTGAGTGCAGATGTCTTTTTTATAGAATGTCTTTTGTTCTTTTGGGTAGGTACCCAGTAATGGGATTGCTGGATCAAATGGTAGCTCTGCTTGTAGCCCTTTGCAGTATCTCTATATTACTTTCCACAGAGGTTGTACTAGTCTGTAGACCCGCCAGCAGTGTATGAGTGTTCCTATCTCTCCACATCCATGTCAACATTTTTTGTGGGGAGGACTTTTTGATAAAGGCTACTCTCACTGGAGATAAGTGATATCGCATTGTGGTTTTGATTTGCATTTCCCTGATGATTAGCGATGTTGAGCCTTTTTCCATATGTTTGTTGGCCATTATTCTATATTCTTTATATTATGTGGCATTATTTCTGCTGATCATGGAGGGGGGCTAGATTTTTAACCATTGGTCAGCTTCATTTTTCAGGCTTAAGTATTACCAAGACAATAGCTATTTTTTTTTTTTGAGATAAGAGTCTCACTCTATTGCCCTGAGTAGAGTGTCAATGCATCAACCTAGCTCACAGCAACCTCAAACTCCTGGACTCAAGTGATCTTCCTGACTCAGCCTCCCAAGTAGCTGGGACTACAGGTGCACGCCACAACACCCAGGTAATTCTTCTATTTTTAGTAGAGACGGGGTCTCACTCTTGCTCAGGCTGGTCTCGAACTCTTGATCTCAAGCGATCTTACTGCCTTGGCCTCCCAGAATCCTGATAGTTTTATCTAAGTTTGTAATTAAAAACACATTTTATTTACTCCTCTATTTTGTTTATTGCCCACCAGGTTACAATTCCATGATGACAGAAGCAATATACTCTTATTAATGGCTCCCTAGCATATAATATGGTACTTCACAAATAGTAGGTGCTTAACAAGTATATGTTCAAAGAATTTGTAAAATGAATGAATAATTTACAATGATTTATAATATAAAAAGTCACAATTTTTAGGGAAATAAGGATAATATATTCCTAGGATAAAATAAAAATAAATAAATTAATCTTGCCACTAACCTATATCTTTGTCACGATGATAAAATGGATGATAAGAAATTTCAGATTGAGTTTGTTAGCTTCACTTTAGGTCACTCTTGCAGCTGGAGTCAGCTGGTGGGTCGAGTGGAGGCTGTCTTAGCTGGAGGAGGTGGGATGGGATGGGATGGGTGGGGCCCTTTCTATGTGGTCTCTCAACTTACGCTTTTTTATGACATGGTGCTTCAAAGCACTATTATAAGGAGGTGAACATCAATGTGTCAGCCTCTGTTTTACTTCACATTTGCTGATTTCCTGTTTGCCATCACAATTTACATGACCAAACCCAGATCCATTGTGAGTGGATAATAACATAGGGCATAGATAGTGGGAAGACATTTTCACTGAAAGTCATTATAATAAGTTACCTCAATAGCCAATAAACTTATGACAGATTCAAATCTAGCAAAATGCACTTGCATAGGGAATTTTAAGGCAAACCATTGGGATACAAGTTCACCAAAGAAGAAGAAATGGCATTCATTTTCTTCCATTTCAAACAAACTTATGATTGTCAAAACAGTATCAATCAATTCATTCTAGCATGAAATTAAGCTTCTATTTCAAGAGATACTATTCTTGGTATTATTGATATAAAAGGGTTAATTAGTGGAATTGTGAAATCAGAAAGCTGATCAGTGTTAGGAAGAAAATACCACCCATCTTATTTTCTTGCAAGATATTACAGTTAACTTATTTGAGAAGATCACAATTTATAATTTGCTTTAAGCATTTGAATAAAGGCAGATTCAATTTCTCTTGAAATGTATTTTACCTCAAAAGGGAAAAGTAGAAGAGAAAAGTCGTTACATCATAGTGATTAAGAGTCTAAGAGTTAGATTTGGAATTGAGTTACAACTCACCTATATAGTATGGGGTTATCCTCAATTAATAGTTTAATACTTCTAGGCCACAATGTACTCATGTTATCATTTCACTCACTGTTTTGAGAGTTAAATTCAATAAGCTATGTAGAGCATTTCACAAAATTCCTGGCATATAGTAAGCACTCAATAAAACATAACTTTATTACTGGATATTTTTAGTAAATATTAAAAAGCAAACATTCTGAAAATTCATAAGGCAAAGTAATTTGTACTTAATTTTTCAATGCAATTTTATTGGTCAAAGATAGTGTAACACTAGTATATTTCCAGCACTTTCTTCATAGTTGCTTAGATACAATCACAAACACAACATAAATAATCAAGGTCGTTTCTCATGGTTTAAAAATTAAATAATGTCTATCAACTACTGATTGGATATACAATAAGTGGTTATATTTATTACTCTTTGGCACACTTACACACATACATACACAAATATACATATGTGTTCCAAAACTTATTTCTTGTAGGTATTATCTGTGGTGGTAAAATTTTCACAGAGAATTACTATTAGTTTGGAAGTACAAATGTATTTTGTACAAGTAATCATTATCAAGTAAAATGAGACATTGTTCATTACCGAATAAGCATACTTCTCAAAAAATATTTTTAAATGTCTCAGTCATATGAATTGAATACCATAAAAATTTGCTTTGGATTAAAAACAAACCTCTGAGAATGTATTAAGTTCCATTTTATTCAAAAGAGTTTGACCATTATTAAAAGCATACAGTTAATTTTGAATAGATTTCTGGAAATATATTACTAATATAGCATTCCTTTATAATTATCAGTGGTACATATATGTTGTTTGCTTTCTTATTTTTCATAAATTAGCCATTTTAAATACCATTTCAGTGATGAGAAAAGTAAGAAAACAAATTGGAATACCAGTTGATGATTGAATTCCCTTAATTCATCTTCTGAAGAGTCAATAAAATCAGGATCTTTATTAGCATAAGGTTAAAGTATATAAAGAAGAATTTATGCCTAGTTTATTTGCATAGCCATGATTAAGAAATTAATGTTTTATGGATGAGTTGCATCTTTAGTATATTATGTTGAAAAATATAATTTGATATTTTTAAAATGTACTTTTTATCTTATAAATATGACTTTGGAGCACTTTAATACCCATTCTATTTACATAGTATAAAAATATAGAGATGAAAATTAAATTCAGTAAAGAAATATTTTTATTTAATGTCTTATAGCACTAATATATGAGTTACACAGCTAAAATGCATTTTATTTGCATACTTACAAAGATATCTTTAAAACAATGAAATATCTCTTGACAATAAATATGTCTCTTTTCAAATAGAAAACTCCTTCTTAATTTTTTTTTCTTATTGGCAGCAGTTTGGTTTGCATAAGTTAGTGTTTCCTGCTGTGCTAAATATTAATTCAGAAGGGATGATTGACAGCAACGTAGGTATTCAAAGGCCAAATTGCATAGATCAGACCAGATTGACTTTCTTACTTCCCAGTATTCAAATAGGATATTTTTCTGATACCCTCAAGAGGTTTCAGAAGATTGTAGTGCATTGTTACATCTACTTGTTTCTCAACTTGTATGGAAAATGAGTGAGATTTTTTTCAGAATATGCCATCTCTACTGTTAGAGGAAATTTATTTAAAAGATATTTATATTTATTTATTTAAATATTTATTGAAAATATTTAAATTAAAAAAAATATTTAAAATAATATTTATTTAAAAATAATCAGAGAAATAGAGCACTATTCACTGTGGTTTTGAAATTTGAAAGGTACTCATGACCATATTTTCAAATATTATTTATAAATTTATTTTAGGACATGAAAGAATAGGAAGCACATTAGGCTGATTTTTTTGGTGTATTTGTTTATGGTCATGGTCTTAATTAGTATTTCTGTAATAACCATTTAGTTGATAAGTTATACACTGTGTAGTAAAGAATGAACTCTGCAGGCCTAGGTTGTACAGACTGTGCACTAAACCTTTTCCAAAGAAAGGTTTAATCCTTGACAAGCTCAAAGGAAACGGCATCTAAACCCTTGCAATGTCATGCTTGTTAAGAGTGTTTTTGTTTACTTGGGACCTTTGACCACACCTGGTAGTCTATGCTACTCATGTAATTTAAGGTGAAGGCCTTGGGTCCTTGATATCAGTATGACCTCTGGAGGGGCAAGAGACTCAGTAAGAGAGGTCAGCCATGTAGGTGATCCCTGCCTACATGGCCAGATCCCAATAAAATCTGTGGACACCAAGTCTTGAATGAGCTTCCTTGGTTGGCAATACCACCTACTTGTCACACATATTTGCTGAGAGGATTAAGTGATGTTCATATGACTCAACTGGGAGAGGAAAACTGGAACCTTGCACCTGTGTGCCTTTTTCTTTTGCTGATTTTAATTGGCTTCCTCTCACTGTAACAAACCATTGCTGTGAGTGTAATAGCTTTTCTGAGGTCTTTGGGTTCTTTTATTGAATCATTGAAATTAAAGATGGTCTGGGAGACCCATAGAATCATTAACTTAAGTTCACATGAAATGAAAACCCACATACCCACACATTGTCTTTTCTCCCAGTGACTGCCAAAGCATATCGGTTAATAACTCTAGCATGAGATCTTTAATTTTTAAATATTGGAAATGGACATGGTATATTCTAAATTAAATTTGCATTTATCACACAAAATTGTAATGTAGAGCCATGTTAGATACTATAAAGTAGTTTTATGTGAGTTATATTGATAGCAAGAAGATCTAAAATAATATAGCATTATTTCTAATAGATTTTCTTTGATACTCTTCTCCTGCTCAGCACTTTAAATCTCAATTATCCAAACTCCAATAAGGTATTTTATTGTTTAATCTAAAAATCATCTTGACGCACTACAAATCATCTTATCTAATTTTGAGCTTAACAATTGTTTTACCCATATTCAGGTGAAAAATCTATTATATGAAGATACAAATTCAAATCTGTGCAAACAGGATAAACTAGAAATGACGTGGAAAAAATATGAATTCTTTGTTGGAAAATGAAGAAAACAAACTAAAAATAATATTCTACTTCATCTAATACAAAAAAGCATCAAAGTGGATTAAAAATACATATGTACACACATACATACACATATATGTAAGAAAATTAAAAATACTATTTTATCTGCTTCAAGTAGGAAATGGCTTATAAAGCAAAGAGTAGCCTTAGAGGAAAAGAATGATGATTAGATCCTATAAAACTAAGATTTTTATACTAACAGGACCATGAAACAAACTTAAAATTCAATTGAAAGCCTAGGTAAATTATTTGCAATAGAAAAGGAAAACTATAAAGAAGCCTTCTCACCTAAAAAAGAAAAAAAGTAAGTAAAAATTGTAAAAAGACATTTCACAAAAATATAAAAGTTATTGGACAATAAATGTTAGGCGATAAATAAGAATCTTAAAGAAAATATGTTATTATTTTTCATTCAAAAATACAATGGTATTTTGTTTCTTTTTAAGATGGCTAACTATAGACATTGGTCACTGGTTCTCCTTAGAAAGACAAATCAAAATTATAGGCATGGCCCAAGAAGAATACTGAGGGAAGAGTGTAAAACCTACTGGAAGAAGTTGGGGTACAGAATAAAAATGAAGCAAGAGTTTGGTAAAGATCAAGCCCTGAGGAACTTGGCGTCCCATGAAAAGAGTAGGGGTTGGAGTTTGTTTGGCTCCCCTCAACTCTGTGGCAGATGCTGGCTTCCAAACTGTCAGAGAGCCGTTCTGCCTTCTCGAGGAACTAACTTAAAAACTCAACAAGAAAAAAATAAATAACACCATTAGAAAGTGGGCAAACAGCATGAACAGACATTTTCCAAAAGAAGATATACAAATGGCCAACAAACATGGAAAAATGCTCAATATCACCAATCATCAGGGAAATGCAAATTAAAACCATCTCAGTCAGCATTACCATTATTCAAAAGTTAAAAAACAGGCTGGGCATCATGGCTCACGCCTTTAATCAATCCTAGCATTCTGGGAGGCTGAGGTGGAAGGATTGCTTGAGATCAGGAGTTCGAGACCAGCCTGAGCAAGAGTGAGACCCTATCTCTACTAAAACGTAGAAAAAAATTAGCTGGGCAGCTAAAAATAGAAAAGCTTAGCTGGGCATTGTGGCACACTTCTGTAGTACCAGCTACTTGCGAAGCTTGAGCCCAGGGGTTTGAGGTCGTAGTGAGTTAGGCTGACACCATAGCACTCTAGCCCAGGCAACAGAGTGAGACTCTGTCTAAAACAAAACAGTTAAACAACAATAAATGTTGACACGGATGTGGTTAACAGGAAATGCTTATGTACTGTTGGTGGGAATGTAACTTAGTACAAAGGGAAAGATGTCATTATATCCAAAATATATCTGTACTGGTATGTTTATTGTAGCACAATTCAAAATTGCAAAGATATGGAATCAACCTAAGTGTTCATCAATGGAGGAATGGATAAAGTGAATATGGTGTGCGTGTGTGTATATATGTAGATATGTATATATATATATATATACACACACACACACACACACGCACACCATGGAATACTATTCAGCCATAAAAAGTAATGAAATAATATATTTTGCAGTAACTTGGATGGAACTGGAGACCATTATCCTAAGTGAAATAACTCAGTCATTAAAAAATCAAATACCCCGTGCTCTCACTTATGAGTGGGAGCAAAACTATGGGTACATATGGTCATGCAAAGCAAAATAATAGATATTGAAGACTTCAAAGGTGGGAGGATGGGAGGAGGGTGAGGGATGAAAAATTACCTATTCTATACAATGTACACTATTTGGGTGATGTGTATACCCTGTTGTGGTATTTAAATGCCTCTGTAGCAGGACCCCCAACCCTTTATACACATATACACAACATTGCATCCTATTTTATGGACTAGGATACTGAAGCTTACAATTTACAACTTCTGATTTGCTGAAAGTCATACAACTATTACTATACAGTTATCATTAACACTGGTACACTCCACTCTCAGTCCTGTACTTTTTCTAATACAAACATTGTAATTCTAAAGGGCCAAAGAGGTCCTCAGGGGTTGGTACTAAATATTCAGTGCTGGTGAGGAACTGATTTAGTTTTACTTCTGAAATTAGGAATTCACTTTTCAAAATGAAAACAAAAAGAACCTGTATTTGAGGTACTGGTTAGCTAAAATATCTAT
Source organism: Cheirogaleus medius (assembly GCA_008086735.1). Lineage (NCBI taxonomy): Eukaryota > Metazoa > Chordata > Mammalia > Primates > Cheirogaleidae > Cheirogaleus > Cheirogaleus medius. The sequence continues at coordinate 16,940,435 of VBSM01000483.1, forward strand.
TCTTTTAGAAAATGGTCATGATGCGTGGAAGATAAAACTCACCATTTTACTACATCCCAGATACAGTTCTAAGCACCTCATGTTTCTGAGCTAATTTAATCCTCACAACAACCTTATAAGGTATGTACCGCTATTACCACTCCCCATTCACTTATGAGGAAGATGAGGCGATGAGACATCAAATGGCTTGCCTGAGGTAATGTGGGAGTAAATGACCAAGCCCAGACACAGGCCAAGGTTTGAGTGATCTTGTTCTTAACCATTATTCACTCTGTTTCTTGGACAGTAGAAATCTCTCTCAACTCCCTCTGTGTCTTACTAAGTTCTGTTTTATGCCAACATGACTTAGAACTAGTTGCTTAACACAGTGTCCATCACATGGTAAAGCCTCAATTTTAAAAACTCATGTTGTTTTGAATTTGCACCTGTTCATAGTCTTATCTTTTCTACTAGAAAAGCAGGCCTTACAATGGCAGGATTTAGGTCTTATTTTTCTTGAGGTCATCTCTGATTGGTTCTAGAATTGTACTTTACCTGAAGTAGGAGCTTTTAAACATCTGTTAAATGAAGAATGAATGAATTGATGAACAAAAGATAACATGAATTGCCATATGACTGAATAAATAAATGAATAAAAGGCTTTTTAAAAATAAAATGTATAGTTCAATGCTATTAATATAAGATAATTTTTAAAAATATCATTCAAGATTTCCTTTGAGAAAATAGTATCAGTGAGTGTTTTCATTCCTGCTGTGTGTGTGTGTGTGTGTGTGTGTGTATGTGAGTGTTTCTTAATGAAACCTGGGATGCTTGGTCAGGACCCGGTGTGTTTGTGGCTGTTTCAAGATTATCATATTCAGAAGAGTTTAGTTAGACTAATTTTCTCCCTGAATTTAAATGTGGATGCCTCCTTTAGGTATTGTAAGTGAGGTTAATGAAATGTAAACTTCCAATCCTAGTTGGGACCATTTATATGCTAATTATTAAACAAAGACAGTCTAAGAAACAAATATGCAGCTACACTCAAGGCACTTTTAAAAAACATTGTCCTTATGGCCACTGCTATTCCTTAACTCATCTAGAATTACTTCTTTTATTCAGTTATTTCCTACACTGGTTTTCCCAACTTAGATTACACTGAAAAGAAAGTAGATTGTCTAACCTTTTCCTTCTCTGAATTTATAATATTTATTTCGTATTATCCCATGTTTCATATGACAATAAAACAGAGGAAAATATCTGTGCTTAATGTTCTAAAAATCTGTTATATAAGTACGGAATAAACAAGTCCTCTATACTTTGAGCCTGTATAATAATCATGATCATGTTTATGATCATAATTATTTTGATTTTTAGCAGACATCTTTATGTTATTTAGTATTTTTAGGTACCCATGAAAGGCATAGTACAGTAGTTCCCCTTACCTATGCTTTTGGCTTTCCATGGTTTCAGATATTCACAGTCAACCACTGTCTGAAAATATTAAATGGAAAATTCCAGAAATAAGTTATGAATTTTAAACTGTGTGCTGTTCTGAGTAGCAAGATGAAATCTCATGCCATCTCACTTCATCCTGCCCAGAATGTGCACGCTGTATGCACTACCTGCCTGTTAGCTACTTAGTAGCCATCTTGGTTATCTGATCATGGTATTGCAGTGCTTGTTTTCAAGGTTAACGTAGCCTAACATTATATCACAATACCTACATCATTCTCCTCACTTCCTCTCATCATGAAGGCATTTTATCATCTCACATCTTCACAAGAAGAGTGAGTACAGTTCAGTGAGATATTTTGAGAGAGAAACATTCACATAACATTTATTATAGTAAATTATTATAATGGTTCTATTTTATTATTGGTTATTGTTAATATCTTACTGTGCCAAATTTATGAATTAAACTTTATCATAGGTCTACATGCAAACATAGTATATACATAATGTGGACAGGGTTCAGTTTTAGCCATGGCTTAAGGCATCCAACAGGGATCTTAGAACTTATTCCCCATGAATACGGGAAGACTACTGAGCCAAATATATTGTAATGTTCTTTAAAAGAAATATGCTATTGAATCATTATTATCTTTGTTTTGAAAAATTACTTCCTTCATTAAGGAATGTCTAGTGTTACAATGTATGTATTAGATAACCACTGAAACAGAATCATTGAACACCATTTTAGTCACAAGCAGAAATAGAACTTCACTGTGGTTAACAAAGACATGTTTCATCAGGAGTTTTTGCTTAAAAGCTGCTTTAAATATGGCCATGTGAACAAGAAATTTATTGATTGTAGGACAGAGATTAACTTCTTTCTAAAACTTGTCCAAGCTCTTTAGTCCAATAGCTTAGCAGTAAGCTTTGTCATTTCTTGTCCACAGAAGTTGGAAGAGATTTTTCCATTAAAATGCTAGAGCCATTGATAACTTGATAACACATGCTTCCTCCTATGTCTTCATTCACTCAGCAACCCTTCATTAAGCTGACCTTGTGACTGGTTCCAAAGCAATGCACTACTTTCATGTGGCCAACAGCATAGCCAACAAAGGATAGTGGAAGAATTCCTAGAGGAAGTGACCTCTGTATTAAGTTTTTCTTATCAAAATATATATAAGTATTGTATCTATTTTTGAATAGATAATGCATACATAGAACAAAATTTCAAAGTTACACAAGGAAGTTCCTTTCAAAAGTAATCCCACTCATATCTCTTAGTCATCCTTTCTCTTGCCTACATGCAAACATAACTGCCACAGTGTCTGGTCCAGGGATTGTTTGTGGAAGGGCATTCCTGAGATGGCGGGGAGGGGACCTGGCCTACATACAAATGCACAGGGCCATGAAAAGTGAAGATCTGGGGAATTACAAGTAAAAATTTCAGAAATTGTAGGGATAAAATGATTTATGGGGCTAGGGGAAAAAGCCTGGTATGAGAGCACAGTAGAAATAAAAAAGATATAGCTGCTTATAAAGCATAAGTGCTTTTTTCTTTTATAATATTTTAACCATTTATTATCACACATATATTTAATATAATATTTGATAAACATAATAGGATTAAATCTATATTTATTGACTATCTAATAAATATTAGGCATAGGTATAAAAATATTAGCAATATGTGGACTTGCCTTTCAGTTATTCACTATCTATTGGTTGAGGTAAATAAAAAAAAACTATGACACTATATGTTGGGGATAAATAATTAAGAAACAAAATCTCCTCTTAACCTAGGAAACCTATTCACAGAAGGAAAAGAGAAAGAACACAGTTACATCATTGAATAAGCGCTAAACCACATCACAGGCAATTCACTAAGAGATTGCAAAGACAGATGAAATCTCACACTTTTATATAACCAAGCAGATATAACCCATTACATACATGTTCTCAAGATAAAAAAAAAAATAATTAGTCCTAAAGCAAGAGGAATTTAGATCACCATTTTTTACACATAGGTCATCCTAAATTCACTTGGTAATTGGGATGATCTTCTGTATGTTATCCAAAGGAAAAATGAGTTCTCATATCTCTGTAACATAAGGTAGCTTTGCAACTTGAAGCTAAATACCTACTGAAGTTAGGCTTCTATCCTCCCACAGAAACATTGCTTGCATTTTCAAATGAGTATTATGTAAGTATGATTTGGTAGTTCCTTATAAAGCCTTACCCAATCTAATACTAAAGAGTAGCTTTACTCTGGAACCTGATAATCTAAATTTTTAATTAAAAGTATTCCTTGCATGATCTAATACATTTCTTGTGAGTTTTAGACAATCACATGTGTTCTATCACATAAGTATAAAAATTTGACCGTTTAGTAATTTTTCTATCTTCCCAAATAATTGTATTCAGATGTGAAAAGCAATGACACTCTTCATCTAGTATAAAAGCCTTATTATGAGATAACCATTGAATGAGACAGAGTGAACTTCCAATGTTTAAGGTTTATGACTCTAATTGTTTTATGTCTTGAGAACAAACCCACCCTATGGGCCTTTTTTTTTCTCGCATTGGGTCTAAATCAATAGTTATATTTTTATAACAGTTAAATAAATCTACATGAATAACACAAATTCATCTTTGTCCATCAACTATTTTGGGATTGGAGACAACATGCCTCTCAAAGTTAATTGAGTGATGTTAGACCTGTCTTATCATTCTCTTGTCCGTAAATGCCAGATTTCTGTGTCTACCATTAATTTTTTTCTATCTCATCCTCCAATCAAACCAGTTAAAACTTTTTTTTATGTCAAATTTAGGGCTTAAGTACCTGGATGCATTTTAGTTAGTTTGTTATTATAAAAAATTACTAATGAAGATGGTCTGACTTCTACTTTATTAATAATCAAATTTTTGAATTTGTAAGACCAGACTCTGTCTATACTGGGAGTACATTTTAGATCTGAGATTAGAGAAATCATTACTGGGCAAACAGGAAAAAAAGTAATGTAACAAATTATTTGTTTTTAGTAAAATATGATTTTTAAAGTAATTGAAACAATCGTATTATGAATGGGATAGCAAGGCAGACTCTGAGAGCAGTAATAAGTTTGTGAGAATACCTTCTTTTAGTTGAGTTCAGTACCAATATCAATAACTTTGGAAAATATAAATGTCAAGTCCTTTGTGGGACCTCAGTCCAGTCATTCTGGGGAGCTGGCTTCCTATGGAAAACATAAATCAAACTTTGTTGCTGTTTTTCACTTTGATAGCCCTAAGGGCGATCAGCAACATTTGAAGTGATGTCTTCCAGGGCAGTGACAGCCCATCTTGTCTTTATTGGGGAACACTTTAATGTAGACAAAATCTCCTGGCCCACAGTGATGTCTAACTTCTTCAAGTGGGGCCTTCCAGGTCCTTAAGACTTTATGTCTAAGGGACCCTAAGGAAGAGAGAAGCCCTTTTAAGTATTGAACATGATTATGAGAGTATTCAGGTAAATAAGGCATGGGACATGGTTTTATACCAAAATTTACAGGTCTTCTAAGCATAAATTTAAAGGGAGAGATTCTGTATATTTGCTTATAGGGATCACTCTAATTTTTAACAAGGCTAGTGGTGAAGCTCTAGACCATCTTAATATAGCAGGTTTCAGAATCTTAGCTAATGCATCTTTTTTTTGAGTTTGATTTATTGGCTCTATTTTCCGGAAGACTGGGGATTATAGGAATCAGTACATATTTGCATAATTCCTTGATGACAGTAAAGATAAAATAACTTTTTCTGTCATTTAAATGCTCTGGTAACCAAAAAGTGGAAATTATGTTTATTAGGCGAGTCTTTACCATTGTTTGAACACTGGATTTTTGAAGAGGGAATGACTTTAGGCATCTGGACATCATACATATCATAACAAGATAAAATCTCTTACCTTTTACAAGCATTAGCTGTATGAAATCTAACTGCTACCTGGTTCTTGGTAAAGTTGGTCAAGGAGAGCAAATGCTTATCTTGGGAGTAGCCTGTAAAGAATTCTACTGACAAATAGTACATCTCTTTAATATATTTAGAAATCTTTAATTTATGATAGGCACCAGAAAAGTCTAGTGTTTTAAAAATCTCTTTTATTCAGATGATTTTGTCGATGACACACATTATGAACTAAGCAAAATAGGATTGTGGCATAGGAATTATTTTCTTAGGTAATTCCTATAGTCTAGTCAAATTTCTTTTAGCTCCTTTTATAATCCATTTTGTTTTGTGAATCATATTTTTGAAAACAAACAAACTTTTTTATTGTAGTAAAAATAGAGCTTCTAAGTTTGGAATCTACCATGTTTTAACAGTAGCTTTTGCAGGTCTGCCAGCAAAATGAATTACTGACATCTGAGCAGGCTGTGGTAAAGCTTCTAACAAATAAGCTATCAATTTCCATGAGATATTTTTAGGTCCAACAGAAGTCAAAAATCCTCTAGTTTAAAAATTTGCTTTGTTGTATGACAGATGCCAAACATATATTCATTATTGTAATATACATCATACATTCATTTTAAATCCAGAAGCAAGAATTGTAGCTCAAGTAACAGCTATTAACTTTTTCTGCCTGTGCAGATTTATTTTCAAACAAAACATAATTTTTCAAGTTTTCATAAGTCACCACAGCATAGGAAACCTTAAGTGAGCCACTATTATCCCCAAGTACATGGCTCATCAATAAACATTAGTAAATATGTAATATAACAGAAATATTACATAAATCAGGTTGATTTTTTAAATATTTGGAATCACCAATGCTGAGGAAAAGCCTATAGCTAATACCAGCTGTTCAAAAGTGTATTCAGATTCTAGGGACCAAGCAAAAGATCTGGAGAATTATCATGCAATTGCTCCATTAGAGGTTTGGCCCACTCTGCAAAATGGAATCCACTATCCACAATACTGTACTAGTCTCTTAAATTGTTGTTGTTGTTTGTAGTAAGCCATTTTATCTGCAAAATGAGCTGACTCCTACATTATAATGCCTAGATTCTGTGGCCCAAAGCTGACAACTTATGCCTTAAATATTTTAGTCAGTTAGTATTACAATATTTTAATCACTCTATTGAGAATTTATGCCCCTGTGAAGCAAAGAATTATAACAAAACAAAAATGTCAATTTTGTATTGCTTTTAGTTTCTCATACGACTATCAAATCATCTACATATTGAATAATTATAAATCTTTTTGGTGGGACAAATTTTCCTCCAAGTTTTCTATTTTTAATTTTTTGGTAAATGCCAACAGAAAATAGAAGAGTTCCAAAATCCTTGAATAATCTTTGTCATTAATATTGGATTCCTTCATAAGCCAAAGCAAACAAGAATTTAAACTTGCCTGCTAGAAACAGGAAGAGAGAGAGCGAGGGAGAGAGAGAGAGAGAAAGAAAAGAATAAAAGAAGGAAAGAAAAAAATGAAAGAAAGAAAGAACAAAGGAAAGAAAGAAAGCAAATGAAGACCAATTATAGATGAATTATAGAGAAAAACTTTGCAGATTACAGTGCCAAAGTCATCATAGTTGCAGGGTTAGGAACTACAAAGGATAATGGAACAACAAATTTATTTATTTCCCTAAGATCTTGTACAAATTTATATTGGAGTCAATTATAGTTTTCAAATTTACCTTCCTTCTTTCCTGAAAGTATGTGAACATTACAGGAGGAGCACCCTTTAAAAAATTATCCTTTATTTTTCTAATTATTTTATAACTGGTTTTATTCCTTTTAAATAAGATTTCTAAGAAGGATATTGTTTTACACATGGTCATGGCTTACCTTTTCGGTAAGTTATTTTTATTGATTCTATGTCTCAAATTAAATCAGTATCATTATTCCCTAGAGCCCAAAGCAATGCATCATTGTGTTTCAGATCTGGGTGTTTTTTCCAGCATGGCATGAGACTATCACTCTCTGCTATACCCCTTTCATTCTTTCAGAAGATACATAACCTTTTTTCTTTCCAAAAGAACTCCACAGATACTCCATCCAGATTATAGAATATGGCAACCTGCTGTGATCTGAATGTTGTGTCTCCTCAAAAGTCATATGTTGAAATCCTAACACCCAAGGTGACTGTATTAGGAGGTGAGACGTTTGGAAGAGGATAAGTCATGAAGATCAAGCCTTCAGGAATGGGATCACCGGCCTTATACAAGAGGCCCCAGAGAGATCCCTTGCCCCTTCCACCATGTGAGGTTACAGTGAGAAGACAACTATCTATAAATCAGAAAGAGGGTCTTCACCACATACCAAATCTAGCAGTGTCTTGATCTCAGCCTTCCCAGCCTTCAGGACCATGAGAAATAAATTTCTGTGGGTTTTAAACCGCCCGGTCTAAGATATTCTGTTATAGTAGCCTGAATGGATTAAGACGTAGTCTTATAAATTGCAGGGCAATTCTCTCCCCAGTGGGTTTACAGGAGAATCAGTAGAAAGTAAGAACAAATGTTCCTCAGCAGGAGGACCTATCTGTGTGAGAACCAGTAGGAAAAGAAAGAAAGAAGTAAAAGGTTGACCTCAAATACCAACAAACTGTGTCAATCTGTCACCAAATGAAAAAAGAGAAATGTCTGAGGAAATTGTAGAATAAGTAGCACTAGGATCATCAGTTCCCACCTTTGTGACTCCCTAATTCTGTCCATTTTAGACTATTGACTAATTACTTTCCGGCTTTCTGAGCTTTTCTGATTTCCTTGTTACTACATCCTCTGTTTCTACAATCCCTCTTCCAATGTCCTAGCTTCCTGAAATAATGACATATGTGTTTCCCTTCATCCCTTCATAGGCTGGCCAGAAGAGATCATTCCCTTTAGCAAAGAGTTCTGAGCATCCCACACAGCAGCCTTTTAATTCTCGTTTTATTTGTCTTTCTTTAGATGTCCTCAAACCAAATAAGTACTGCTACTATTTGAGTAACAGTCTGTTCTTGCCTTCCTATCACCTTTCCTTAACTTGGGTTTTGGTAGTTAGCAGAATAGCCAATAAAAATATGGTTAGGGCCAAAGGGCAATTTTGATTTGCTCTTGTTTCCTTGGCAATGTTTTTCAAGAAAGTCTTAACAAACCACCAATGAAATCAACTGGGGGACTCTCCCATTTTCTGGGTACACTAGTCCAGCCTTTCCCAGCTTTTAGCAGAAAGGCTTGAAGTACTGCCTTAAGCAGTTCTTCTAATGGGTCTCTAATGCCCTGAGAGCTTTCATAGTTGTGGAGGATGGCAGATAGTTGGCTTCCTTTGGCCACCATATCCTTTCCTGTGATACGCTGGACCCTGATATGCCTGATCCATCAAAGAAGCAAAACCTGGTATTTGCATATTTTCACACAGTAGCTAGCACACATTTCCATTCATGGTGTTTAAACTGATAACATGCTTTGGAGTACTTCTGCACATTTCTGGTGGCACAAAGAAAATAAATCTTTAAATGAGTAATATAAGCTGGTGAGAAAGGCATGTAAATTACTCACAGGTCCTAGATAGCTTCTCAATGGAATCAGCTTTGTGGGTGATCCAAATAGGATGGGCTGATTTCCCTTGCATTGAG
>VBSM01000483.1:16949484-16964452 GCA_008086735.1 Cheirogaleus medius
TATATATATATAATTTATATGGCACTTTGGTCTCCCTTCCCATGTTAACATTAATTAGCTGCACACCTGTTTGCCTTTTCCAAGTGACCTGTGCAGTTATTCTCAATCCTGTTGCCTTTACATGGGGGGTCTTTTATCCAAGTTCCAAATTATTGCCTGATTAGGTCTCTTTCCTAGCCACATGGCAGGTGGGTGAGAAGGCACTCTTGGAGGTGATATCTGAGCTAAGACATGAAGTAGACTCCATAGTAGGTCACAAGCCACACAAACTCATGTCTCAATCAGGACAAATCATTCATTATTAGCTAAAAAAGTTGCACCCTCATCTATCTTTACAGTGATTTTCACTAACAAAGAAAACTACCATCTAAAAGATCATCACCTTCCAAGATAAGGAAAGCAGAGGACATGGAAGAAGAAATGAGATGAGGAGGGTTTTGTGAAAGAGAAAGTGTTTTTAATTCTCACATTTCTTCTTCCATTTTTCTAATTTTTTTTCTTCTGACCATTCCAATCATCTTAAATTTTCTCCTTAGAATGATATCCATCCCATAAGTACCAGCAATTCATATGCTTGGAATGAGGCCTGAGAATCCCAGAAAAATAGGTTAATTAATTTATCCAAGTCAAAAGAATTATCCTCAGGGAACTATAAGACTGGATTGTTATGACAAAGTGATGTTACCCCTTCAAGAGAAAGACCTGAAGGCAACATTCCTGGCATCCAATATTTTCCAACCAAACTGTGATCCTGACAAGACTTTAGAGCCTGGATTTTCCATGCCTATTCAATAGTAATATTTTGAATTTGGAGAGAGTGGTCTGGCCAGCTAGTATTCCCAAAGAATAGAGACCTAGAAGGAAGATATTTTATAATTTGGGAACTCTTACCTGATCATTGTTTGCTCACTGACTTTAAGCTCATCTGCTCAATTCAGGAAGTGTTAGATATCTCATTATTGTGACAAAAATTGTTAGGAAAATATAATTTTAAAAAAAACTTCCCAGCACAGAAAACCTCTCTACAAGGGAGAAGAGAAAGAAAACAGAAAATAGGGTTTTTTTTTTGTTGTTGTTGTTTGTTTATTTGTTTTTAGCTAAGTATTAACTAGAAAATGAATCTGCTAATAGATTGCAAAGACAGAAAGAAATCTCACACTTTTACATAGCCAAACAGATACAACCCATTACATACATGTTCTCAAGATACACAATAACTAGTCCTCAAGTAAGAGGACTTGACAGCACCATTTGTCACACATAGTTCATCCTAAATTTACTTGGTAATTGGGGTGACCATCTGTGTTAGTTAATTGGCTCTATTCAAAGAAAACTAAACTTCTCATATCTTTATGACAGGCAGTAGTTTTGCAACTTGAAAGTAAATTCCCTCCAAAGTTAAGCTTCAACCTTTCCAGAGAAAGTGGGAGATAGGGGCACTGTCTTTCATTATGATGACATTTTAAGAAGAAGATTCTCAGGTATTTGAGAAAAAACATTCCTGGATCTGAAAACAGGCAATAGGCTCATTTAGCTTCTAAAAAGTTTTATGTACACTTCAAAAAGACAGAAAAAAATATTCAATTACAAGTCTTCTAAAGTAAATGCTCTAAAAAAAGGAAGGCAATGAAAGTCAAGTTTCTTCTCTTATTTTTAAAAGGAAGAAGTAATTTTTTTCTATTTATACTTTCCCTTGCATAGAAAAGTATCTTAGTGCAGATAGACAAGAAATGCTGTGGAAACAAAAAGTCATTCTTGAGAATGCTAAAAGTTACCAAGACATTTGAAATGAGTTTTGAAATATGAGTTAAAGAAAATCATTGAGTAACTGTGCATATAAATGTAGGCCATTTTAGGAATTATTGATTAAAACCATCAATATCTAAGCATCCTACAAGTTTTTCTGAATAGTCACAATTTCATAATTATTTCTTAAAATATTTGAGATCGATTACCAAAAATATACTTGGTTAGATATGAATTACATAATTTTTTTGTTACTATTTGTTTGCTTTGGTTTGTACTCTTTGTAATCAGTGTTACTGTCTATCATTATACTGGGAATTTTACTTACATTACCTCCAATTCCCAAAATATATTTCTAATTTGGGAGTTGCAATTCATTCTTAAGAGGTGAGATCAGTTGGTACTTTTCCAAAAGAATCACAAAAGTAGTAATTGGAAGTTTCAATGCAGTACTGCTTGGCTGCAAAAGTTGTACACTTTCTATTATTTCATTTTGTCTGGCAGATTTTTTGTAAAAGTTTTAGGTACAGAAAAATTGCATATACATACACATTTATGTATTTTTAATGGATGATATTGTATTCAGTTTTCCCTTGTGTGTGTTTGCATGTGTTTCTTTAGAAATTATATAGAGAAAATAAATTTTTGTTCTCAGTGACACTGCTTAGTTTCAGTGGAAGGTTTAGGTAACATCTGCTTAATTTTTGTTGTTGCTGTTTTGCTTTGCTTTGGTTTGGTTTTTATTTGACTATATGACCTTTGAGTGCTGACTATTTCCATTTTAGCTGGGCTGCATGGAACATTGAACATACTCTATATCTTAGTTAAAATAAGCAGCACCCTTTTAACCACTCTGCCACTTGGAGCAGAAGAGCGAGGGACAAATAATTGCTGCCTAATTGTAGAAGAATAGAGAGAGAAGCAAAGGACCCCACATGCAGTTTCTGTTTTGTTTTTTTTTAATCAAAAATTCTATCTCTGCTTCCTAAAATTAGGAACAAGACAATAAATCTGCTTCTATTCAACATCATACTATATTGAACATTGTACTATTCTACTTCTATTTAACAATGTTCTCACTAGGGCAAGTAAACAAATGAAAAAAAATAGCATCAAGACTAGAAAAGAATAAGTAACACTATCTCTATTTGCAGATGATATTGTCTATATAGAAAATTCTAAGGAATCCACTAAAAACTATAGAACTAATGAACTAGCAAGGTTGCAGGATAGATGACCAATATATAAAAACCAATGTTATTTCTATATGCTAGCAATGAACATTCTGAAAGTGATATTAAGAAAAGAATTACATTTATAATGGTATCAAAAAGAGTAAAAAACTTAGGAATAAAGTTAACAAAAGAAGCGTAAAACATAGACTGTGAAAGAAACAAAATATCATTGAAAGAATTTAAAGAAATGTAAATAAATGGAAGCTTTCCAATGGTCATGTATCAGGAGACTTACTCTTATTAAGAAAACAATACTTTGCAAATTGATCTACAGATTCAATGCAATACCTGCCAAAACCCTAGTTGTTTTGTTTTTTATTTTTTTTTGGAAATTAACAAGCTGATTCTATATTTATATAAAAATTTAATGAACTAAGAGTAGCCAAAACAATATTTAAAAAGATGAACAAAGTTAGAGGACTCACACTCCTAATTTCAAAACTTAATCTAAAGCTACAGTAATCAAGACAGTGTAGGACTGACTCAAATATAAACATATAAATCAATGGAAAAGAATTGAGTGTCCAGAAATAAACCCAAACATTTATGGTCAATTGGTTTTTGACTAAGATGCCAAGAATATTCAATGTGGAGAGGACAGACTTTAACAAATGGTGCTGGTGCACAAGCAAAATAACAAAGTTGAATGCCTTCCTCATACTATAAATAAAAATAACTTCAGAATGAACCAAGTATAAAATGTAAGAGTAAAAATTATAAAATTCTTAAAAGAAAACATAGGAGTAAATCTTTGTGAACTATAATTAGGCAGTCTTATTAGATATGACACCAAAAGCACAAGTGCTAAAAAGAAAAATAGATAAAGTAGACTTTATTTAAATTCAAAAGTTTTTTGTTGAAATGATATCATCAATAAAATGAAATACCACCCAGAGAATGGTAGAAAATATTTACAAATCACATTATTTTATAAGGGACTTGTATATATAATAAAAACTAGTAAGATCTCTTATAAATCAACAGTGAAAAGTAAAATAACCCAATTAATAATGGGCAAGAGATCTGAATAAACATTTCTCCAAGGATGATATACAAATGACCAATAAGCACATGAAGAGATATTTAACATCACTAACCATCAGAGAAATGCCGATCGAAACCACTGTGTGCTACCACTTCATACCTACCAAGGTAACTATAATAAAAAAGAGGTGAATGTTTGTAAGGATGTAAAGTCAGAACTATTATACATCACTGATATGAATGTAAAATGGTTCAGCCTTTTTAGAAAATGGACTGGAAGTTCCTCAAAAAGTTAATCATTGAATTATCATATGACCCAGCAATTCCACTCCTAAGTATATAAACAAGAAAAATAAAAGCAATGTTCACACAAAAACTTGCAAACACATACTCATAGCAGCTTTTTCATAATAGCCCAAAAGTAAAAATAATTCAAATATTGATAAATTGCTGGGTGGATAAATAAAATGTGGTATATCCACACAATGGAACATCATTCAGCCATAAGAATGAATGACGTACTTGTACATGCTACAGTGTGGATAAACCCTGAAAATATTATACCAAAATATTATACCAAGAAGCCAGTCACAAAAACCCACATTATTTATTATTCCATTTATTCAAATGTCAATAATAGACAAATCTATAGATACAAAAAATTGACTAGTGTCTGCTTAGAGCTAGGAGGGATTCAGGGGAAAATGAGTATGACTATTAATGAGTACAGGGTTATTTTGGGGTGATGAAAATGTTCTAAAATTGATTGTGGTGATGTTTGCATGATTGTGAATGTACTAAAAACCATTAAAGGCCGGGCGCAGTGGCTCACACCTGTAATCCTAGCACTCTGGGAGGCTGAGGCAGGAGGATAGCTTGAGCTCAGGAGTTCCAGACCAGCCCAAGCCCTGAGCAAGAGTGAGACCCCGTCTCTACTAAAAATAGAAAAACTTAGCCAGTCATGGTGGTGTGTGCCTGTAGTGCCAGCCACTCAAGAGGCTGAGCCACTTGGGAGGCTGAGTCACTCAGGAGGCTGAGGCAGGATCACTTGAGCCCAGGAATTTGAGGTTGCTGTGAGCTAGGCTGAGGCCACGGCACTTGCCCAGGCAACAGAGTGAGACTTTGTCTCTAAATTCAATAAGTAAATAAATATCATTGAAAGAAATTATTAAACCACTTTATATTGATGAAATGTACGATATGTGAGTGTCTCAACAGAGTTATTTCAATATAGAGAGATGTTAAAAAATACCATCTTTGGTCTCAACAGAGGATAGGAATACCTTCAGGCCTCTCTTAACAGAAGTCAAATTTTGTTTTAAGCATAGGCAGGATCTAGAATTATAAATTGAAGCTGGAGTAGGATGAGGAAAGGGAATAAGACTCTAGAGCTAGTGGGGTTATTGTTGAGAAAAACATGCAAGGAGCATATTTCTCAAGTGCACAGTAATAGAACTGTATGGAAAAACATTCAAAAGTTCACCCAATGAATGGGTGGCAATGGGGATTCCTTGAAGGAAATTCTAAGAGGAACATTAATAAGGAAGGACCCAGACCTTCTCAGACTCTCAGGGAAAAAAATAATAAAACAGGTGTTGGTGGTGGTAGGAGTCCTAAAGGAAAAGGAACAAAGGTGTATGTAGATAGAAGGTAGAAGGGGTGGGGTGGTCATTACCATGGGTATGAACATGACATAAACTTCCCCAAATCACAAGACAGAGACTCCCTGCCTTTTGCTCCTACCATTAATACCACCTTTAAAACAAACAAGAAGAATTGGCTTGTTTGGAAAGAAAGGTGATAGAAAGCCTCCTAGAAGTGGGAGGTGATGGGAGCCCTGGGAGAAGTAGGTAAGAGCAGCCACCCAGAAGGGTCACCTGCTTCCCAGGATAAAGTGGGCTTGAGGCTGATAAAGTACACATCACCCATGAACAGGTCCACAGTTATCACACACACACGCTTGCAGACAGAGATACACATGTATCCCAACAGTGACAGGAGATGAGACAGAACACTGGAGGTCAGAGAGGTAGGGAGGCAAATTATACATTTTTTGTTAAGTTAGAGTCCAGTGCTAGAAGAGACTGGGGGATTTTACATGTTCTTCCTTTCTCCCAGAGAAAGATTTGCTGATGTTCTCAATACTCTAAAGATTCAAGAAGCTTCCTTCAAGTACCGGAGGGTTTTTACCTGATGCCTCCATGTTTGTTCTCTGTGTTTACATTGATCCTTTTTCTGTCTGTGTGTCTTTCTCCTGAGGAATGTCTGGATTTCTGGTTAGAAACACTGCTTGCACCTTTTATTTAAAACAAGGAGGATGCCCACCTAGAACAGGACCACAGCAGACACCATGCTCCCATTAGCCTCTGATTTCACTAAGTGTGGTGAAATCATCTTTTCCTTTCTCCTGCTCCTTAGCGCTAGTCAGGAACAGGGAAAAAGCAAGATATGTTCATCTCTGTCTCCAAAAATGAAATATAAAACAGACATGCAGAGTCCAGAATAGTCCTAGGAACAATAGGATTGTCTTTAGAAGCTAGGGCAGAGGCAGGTGGATCCTTTCCTAGTGGTAGAGTATCTTGATTGTGTGCAGAATGGCACTGCCTAATTCTATAAGATAATAAATTCATACAATTGCCTATTTGAGTAGTATGAACATTTAAAAAATAAGCTTATTAATATATCAGACATTGCAGAGCATGGTTTGGCTTTTTGATATTGGTCTATATGATACATATACAAAATATTCTTTTTATAGTATCAATATTTTATATAGCATATCAAGAGTTCTGATAAAAATGAACATAAATGATTTTCAACCATTTTCATCTTAGCTTTTTGCCCAAATAAAACTTTGTCTTATTTTTATTCACAAAATCTTTGTTTAGAGGTACATACCAAATGAATTGAACAGCTAATAGATGTATTTAATAGATAATTATTATTGGTTAAGGAATCACTTTAGAATTTCACACTTGTGGGCATACATTTTCCAGTTTGACAGAATCTTTTAATTTTACATTAGAGGAATATTTTTGCTGTTAGAATATGTGTCTCTATTATGGAATGCAAAACTCACAAGATATATGTAAAATTGTTTCTCTTTTTTACATCAAAATTTTATTTTCATCTGACAGGTTTTACAGTACAGAATTTTTTATTGCAATCAAAATAAAAGTAGAATTTAAATTTGACTTAGAAAGTATAAGCTTGATTTAACAAAAGAAATTTCTATAAAGCAATTAATTGCCATTCATAGGAGTTAAATCATTTATTACAGTCTCATTTTAACCACATCTTAAATTTTGGCTCTATGGGCTATAATTCTGTAATATTTCCTAAGTCTGTGATTCCATGATTGCAAACTTAGGCTGGCACCCATTGTTATCACCTATGGTAAAAGTACAGGGTCTGATTAATAAAAGAAATTAAGTGTGAAATGTACCTTGTGAGAGGCAATTCTAGTTGTTGACTCAATAGCCTGTTTCCTTTTTTCTTGAACTACATTTTCTTCTCATTGCATGTGTGACAGCAACATGTTCTAGTCCAGTGAGGAAGTCATAGAAGAGAAGACAGCAGGAAAAGAGGCTCATATGACAAGGTAATGTCTGGATCTTCAAGCAAACATTTTACCATGATATAACAGGTCTTAGAGGGAAAAAAGTGCAACCACCTGAGGAGAGCAGAGCATAAATGTACAAAAAATTTACACATCTTCGGTGACACTGTGAAGCTGCTGAAAGAGTTTCCCAGTGGCATCTTTCTGATACTAGCTGACGAAAGAGCTCCTGAGACAGACCCAGTGTATCCATGTTCATCTTTATAGGCAGAGCAAGAAAAATAGTTTATCATACTGACAAGCAATTTCACATGATCTTGGTGTTTGCTGCTTATAGATAGCAGAAAGGACTTTATTACTGGGAGCTAATTAAAAATGTGTTTTATTAAAGTAATTTGAAAGTAGTCACAGATAATGAATCTGTTTAAATTTCGGAATCTATGTTTTTTATGATGCAGAATTATTATTTTAAAAAAGGATATAATTATCCTCTAGATCAGAACACGATCTACAAATGTGAGCCATTATATGATGCATGAAAAATGAGTTGCTTTGACGGAAGATAGAAACGGATATTAAAAAAGCAAGTATGTTTTAGCTATCCCTGTTACATATTATATTTATCATATGGAGAAATAAATCAAATATAGTGTAATATTGCTCAGAACTTCACTGACTTCTCACTATCCGTCCTCTCCTGCCTTACCATGTCTTTTACAGCTGCATATAATTTTTGCCTACCATTTGATGGCTTAGATATATTCATACAATGAACAAATGCAGGTGCATTAGAACATAGATTTGAGTTTATCTTGAATCTCAACCTAATTCATTTGTGCTCAAGGCCTCTCCACTTGTTACTGTTATTTCTTTTCCTGAAACTGAACCTTGATTGTCTTCCACAATGCTCACTTGAAAATCTTGAGACCACATCAAAGATCTGGACAAAGAACTCTTTGGCCAATGAGATGGTTTAATAGAATTTGAATTCTAGTGGGTATGTAGTGGTATTTCATTGTGGTTGTAAATTTACATTTTTTTGATGTCTGGAGTTCTTTTCATGTGCTTAGGATCATTCATATATATATATTTTTTGCAAAGTGTTCACAATTTTCCCATATTTCAAATATTTTTGTTTCTTTATTGTTAACTTGTAAAATTGCTTTATATATTCTGCATACAAGTCATTTATCAGATATGTACTTTTCAAATATATTCTGCCAATCTGTGGCCTTTCTTTTCATTTTAGTAACAAAAATGAAATATGATTTTCTGCTTTTGAAAATAATATATTTAAAAAAATTAAGTGCATTTATATACTTTTTTATTTAATTCAGGATAATATGGAGGTATGAACATTTTGGTTACATGGAATACATTTGTCTCACTCAAGCCAGGGCCACAAGCGTGTCCCCGTCTCCATTAGCTGCAGGTTTACCTACCCCACCTCCTCTACTCCCCACTCCCCCACTCCCCTACCTGACCAGCACCCAGTGAATAATAGTACCATGTGAGCACCTTAGTGTTGATCAGTTAGTACCAGTTTGATGGCGAGTACATGTGGTGCTTGTTTTTCCATCCTTGTGATATCTCATTTCGAAGGATGGGCTCAATCTCTATCCAGGATAATATAAGAGGTGCTAGATCACCATTGTTTTTGTAGTTGAGTAGTATTCCATGGTATTCATATAACACATTTTATTAATCCACTCATGTATTGATGGACATTTGGGTTATTTCCACATCTTTGCAATTGTGAATTGTGCTGCTGTAAACATTCGAGTACAGATGTCTTTATTACAAAATGTCTTTTTTTTCTTTGGATAGATGCCTAGTAGTGGGATTGCTGGATCAAATAGTATTTCAATTTTTATCTCTTTGAGGTACTTCCAAATTACTTTCCACAGGGGTTGTACTAATTTGCAGTCCCACCACGAGTGTAAGAGTGCTCCAATCTCTCCACATCCACGCCAGCATTTGTTATTTTGGGCCTTTTTGATAGTTCATTCTCACCGGAGTTAGGTAATATTTCACTGTAGTTTTAATTTACATTCTCCTAATGATTAGAGATGTTGAGAACTTTTTTATGTTTGCTGGCCATTATTCTGTCTTCTTTTGAAAAGTTTCTGTTCATGTCCTTTGCCCATTTATTAGTGGGGTTGTTTGATTTTTTCTTGTTGATTTTCTTAAGTTTTATATAGATTCTTGTTATCAGCCCTTTATCAGATGTGTAGAAAGCAAATATTTTCTCCCATTCCGTAAGTTGTCTATTTGCTCTAAGGACAGTTTCCTTGGCTGTGCAAAGCTTTTTAATTTGATCAGGTCCCATTTGTTAATTTTTGTTAATGCTGTGATTGCTTTGGGGGTCTTCTTCATAAATTCTTTACCTAGGCTGATGTCTAAAAGAATCTTCCCCACATTTTCTTCCAGAATTCTTAAGGTTTCATGCCTTAGGTTTAAGTCTGTTTTCCAAAATCAGTTGATTTTTGTGAGTGGTGTGTGTGGGAGGGTCCAATTTCAATCTTCTGCATGTGGATATCCAGTTTTCCCACACCACTTATTGAATAGAGATTCTTTTCCCCAACGTATATTTTGTCTGCTTTGTCAAAGAATACATGATAATATGAGGATGTTTTTATATCTGGGATATCCATCCTATTCGAAAGGTCTATATCTCTGTTCTTGTGCCAGTCCATGCTGTTTTGGTTACTATAACCTTGTAGTAAAGATTGAAATCTGGCAGTCTGATGCCTTCCAAATTTTTCTTTTTCCTTAAGATTGCTTTGGCTATATGAGGCCTTCTCTGGTTCCAGATGAAACACAGAATTATTTTTTCTAAATCTGTAAAGAATGATAGTGGTTGTTGATAGAGACAGCATTAATTGTGTAGATTGCTTTAGGTAGAATGGACATGTTAACAATATTGTTTCTACCAATCCATTAGCATTGGATCCCTACCATCCCAATCCATGGTAGGGATTTGCATCTGTGCACATCATCTACAATTTCTTTTCTCAGTATTTTGTAGTTCTCCTTATAAATATCTCTTACCTCCTTCATTAAGTATATTCTTAAATGTTTAATTTTCTTTGATGCTATTGTGAAATGTGTTGTGTCTTTGATTTGATTTTCAACTTGACTATTATTGGCATATATGAATGCCACTGATTTGTGTGCATTAATTATTTATCCTGAGACTTTACTGAATTCATTTATCAACTCCAGGAGTCTCTTGGCTGAATCCTTGGGATTTTCTAGGTGTAATAGCATATCATCAGCAAAGAGTGAGAGTTTGACCTCTTCTTCCCCATTTGGACACCCTTAATTCCCTTCTCTTATCTGATTGCTCTGGCAAGGGTTTCCAGCACTATGTTGAATAGAAATGGAGATCGTGGGCAACCTTGTCTGGTTCCAGTTCTAAGCGGCAATGCTTTCAATTTTTCCCCATTCAATATGATATTGGCTGTGGGTTTATTATATATGGCCTTAATAGTATTAAGGAATGTCTCATTTATGCCTATTTTGTTGTGGGATTTTATCATAAAAGTGTGCTTGATTTTATCAAATGCTTTTTCTGCGTCTATTGAGAATCATATGGTCTTTGTTCTTGCATTTATTTATGTGGTGAATTACATGTATAGGTATGCATATGTTGCATATGTTGAACCAGCCTTGCATCCCTGGGTAAAGCCCATCTGGTCACGGTGAATTATTTTTTTGATGTGCTGTTGGATTTGGTTTCCTAAAATTTTGTTGAGCATTTCTGAATCTATATTCATGAAAGATACTGGTCTGTAGTTTTCTTTTTTTGCTACAACCTCTCCTGGCTTTGATATCAAGGTGATATTGGCTATGTAGAATAAATTGGGGAGGATACTGTCCTTCTCAATGTTTTGGAAAAATTTCTACAGCATAGGTATGAGTTCCTCTTTGTACGTTTACTAAAATTTAGGTGTGAACCCATCTGGTCCAGGAATTTTGTTTTTTTGGAAGATTTTTTCTTCCTGCTCCAATTTCTGCACTTGATATTTGTCTGTTCAGGAGTTCTATTTCTTCCTGATTGAGCTTAGGGAGGTTGTGTGCTTCCAAGAATTTGTCTATTTCCTCCACATTTTGTGGCTTTTGGGTATATAGATTTTTATAGTATTTGAAATAATCTTTTGTATTTCCATGATGTCTGTAGTGACCTCTCCTTTCTCATTTCTGGTTGAGTTTATTAAAGTCCTTTCCTTTCTAGTTCTTGTCAATCTAGGAAAAGGGCTATGAATTTTGTTTATCTTTTCAAAAAATCAGCTCTTGATTTTATTGATCTTCTGTATAGTGATTTTATTCTCAATTTCATTTAGTTCTGCTCTAAGTTATTTCCTTTCTTCTACTAGGTTTAGAATTAATTTTTTCTTCCTTTTCCAGTTCCTTGAGATGGTTTATTAGTTTGTTGATTTATGAGCTTTCTATCTTTGGATGTGAGCATTTAATGCTATTAGTTTTCCTCTCAGGAATGCTTTTGCTGCATCCCACAGGTTTTGATAGCTTGTGTCTCCATTATCATTTAATTAAAAGAATTTTGTGGTCTCCATCAGAATCTCTTCCTTCACTCAGCAGTCATTTAGCAATCAATTGTTTAATTTCCATGAGTTTGTGAAGTGGTGAGTGTTTCTGTTGGACTTGATCTCTAATTTTATACCAGTATAGTTTGAGAAGATACATGATATAATTACTATTTCTTTGAATTTGTTTAGGTCTGATTTGTGGCCTAGGATGTGGTCGATTTTGTAGAAAGTTCCATGAGCCAATAAGAAGAATGTATATTTGGCTTTATTTGAGTGGAATGTTATTCAGGGTTCTTCCACCACACTTGGGAGGCTGGTCCTGATGGGAGGGGTTACTTGGTGCACCTGCTGTGGCCTCTGGCCAAGATTTTCCTTCCCTGACCATGAACTCCACTGTTGGCAGCCACCTGGATGAGTAGATCAGGCCCCAGAGTTATGATCCTACTGGATGACCTACGCCAGTCTGACAGGGCGAGTCACTGGGCTGTCAACTATTGATCTGCACCAAGGTTCCACAGATTGATGCCAGTTGCATAGGGAATGTGGCTTTTCTTGCCTCTCCCTACCTCCAGGGGTAGAGCCTACCACTTTTGGCAATAAAGTCCCTGTGTTGGGGAAGGGTGATGCCAGAGTCTGCCCAGCGCCCCAGGGCTTATGATTCTTACAGGTGTTAGCCTCCCACAACTGGGAAAGCATTCAAAATTTGCCCATCAAAACAGGTCCAGCTAGTTGACAGTTGGTCGCAGAAGGACCGATCTTGTCATGGGAGAACTCGGGCTGGAGGAAGGGTGCTGCCTGAAACCCTAGCCCACCACAGCGTCTGAGTTGTGGACTCCTAAAATAGAGGCCGCCCACGCGGAGAGTGCTAGCGCTGGGGGCGGGTGTTCAAGGGTTGGCGGATGCTCGATTGGGGAGCTGAGTCAACAAGATGCCCATTGTCTCTTGTGTGTTGCCCTCCTGCAAACTCGTGCCTGTCTGGCAGGAGGTCTTGCACTTTCTGACCCACCCTGAACCGGCCTAATTGCTTGCAGCAGTTTCCAGGTTAAAGCCCCTTTTTAGTGTTCACCTCCATTCTTTTGGTGCCACTGACGGCCAGAGGTGAGGTGCCTATCACCTAACTCCCTAGAGTGGTAGGTCAGACCAGTCCCTCCCCTGCCCAGTGTAGTCCTGGCACAGTGCTCTGGGGAGTTCAAGATGCTTCCCGCTATTGTCCCCTCTCCACAGAGCCCAACCTCTCCTGCAGTGATTTTTGCACCGACTTCAGGCAAGTTCTTGTCTGAGTGGGTGTGGAGGTCAGTGGGGAAGCAGGACATTCTCCTGTGGGTCAGATCCCGCTGCACTCGCTGGCTGGGCGGGCACAGCCATCCCATGCTCTAGTCTCTCTTGTTTCTCTCGCTCTCCAGACTTTGTGATCCTATCTCCCATTCACCTTTTCTTTTTCCTGTGTTGTGTGTCCCACACTGTTTCTCTGCAGTTTCACAACGCTGTTCTTGCGCAGGAGCAATCCACTCATGGGTAGCACACTGAGTTCTTCACTCTTTCTCTGGGAGCAGGGAGCCAGTAAGTCACCTTTACTCCGCCATTTTTCCTCCTCAAGAAAGTAACTTACTTACATACTTTTTTTCTTTTCATACTTTCTGGGTCCTATATGAGAAATTTTTGCCTAACTCGAGATTTAAAAAAATTCTTATATGTTTCTAATTTTCTTCTAGAAATTTTATAGTTAGCTCTAAGATTTTGGTACATGACCCATTTGGAGATAAAAAAATTTTAATATGGGGTAAAGTATGTACAGGTATGTGCTGCATAACAATATTTTGGCCAATGACAGACTACATATATGATGGTGATCCCATAAGATTATAATGGAGCTGAAGAATTCCTATCCTCTAGTGAGTAATAGAAGTCGTAATGTCTTAGCGCAACGCTTCACTCACTTGTTTGTGGTGATGCTGGTGTAAACAAACCTTAAACAAACCTACTGTGCTGCCAGTCTTATAAAAGTACAGCTCATACAATTATGTACAGTACCTAATACTTTATAATGATAATAAATGACTATTTTACTAGTCTATGTATTTAGTATACTATAGCTTTTATTATTATGTTAGTGTGTGCTCCTTTCGCTGTTAAAAAAAAAGCTAACCTTAAAACAGGCTTAAGCAGATCCTTCAGGGAGTATTCCAGAATAAGACATTGTTATCATAGGAGATGACAGCTCCATGCATGTTATTGCCTATCTGGGGCTGATGTGTGTGTTGGTGTTTTAGGTTTTTTTAAAAAAAAAATTTAAAAAGTAAAAAATTAAATTAAATTAAAATTAAAAAGAGAAAAAAGCTTATAGAATATGAATATAAAGAAAAAGTATTTTTATACAGCTGTACAATGTTTATGTTTTTAAAGCTATTACAAATGAATAAAAAGTTAAAACAATTAAAAAGTTTATGAAGTAAAAAAGTTACAGTAAGCTAGTTTAATGTATTATTAAAAATATTTTTTGTAAATTTAGTGTAGCCTAAGTGTACAATGCTTATAAAGTCTACAACAGTGTTCAGTAATGTCCTAGACCTTCACATTCACTCACCACTCACTTAGTGACTCACTTGGAGCAACTTCTAGTTCTGTAAGATACATTCATAGTAAGTATCCCATATAAGTATAACATTTTTGTCTTTAACACTGCATTTTTACTGTACCCTTTTTATCTTTAGGTATGTTTAAATGTACAAATACTTATTATGGTTTTACAGTTGCCTACAGTAATTTTTATTTCAGCATATTATGGGGGTACAATTATTAATGTTATATATATTGCCCATGCCCCCCTCCCCCCTCGAGTAAGAGCTTCAAGCATGACCATTCCCCAAATGTTGCACATCTCACTCATTATGTTT
>VBSM01000483.1:16967913-16979023 GCA_008086735.1 Cheirogaleus medius
CCAATCTGAGAGCAGAGAGCCAGGAGATCGTCCCTACTCCGCCATTTTTGACCATCAATTTCATTTTAATCCAAAACACATACAATCCATGCAACTATTCACTAGATATATATGCACTCAGGTTTTATTGCTTTATAAGACAACGACTCATTTTTCTTTTAAGAAGTATGACTGTGAATAAGAAGGAGGATATCTTGAGGTAGAAATAGTCAAGGAAATATTACTTAGTTTTTAAAAACACATTGAATTGCATGAAGAATGCAAAATGAAAGGGTTGAAAATATAGGGAAGATAGGATCTGTCATTCCTCAAGGACCCTGAGGACTTGGGAAAGGATAAAGATCACAAACACAAGTGAAAGAATTAATATTTGAAAGGAAATGACATTCTTCTCCTAATAGGTAGAAAAATAATGTTTGGTGTAAATGAAATAAAGTTTTCTTTTATGGGTATAATAGTTTGAATGTGAACCTGTCAGGTAACTTCAATGTTCTCTGCAAAATAAAAGGTAATTTCAACCTCTAAAAAAGAGTTCAGTGGAAGGGATGAAGTTGTGAGGAGAGTATAGACATTTTGAAAAAGATAAAATGAAGACTAAAAAGACAATCCAATTAGAAAATGTAATCAGATGTCTAGGCAGAGTGAAAGCACATTTTATGTTTCAATTCATGGACTTATATTAGGTCAATCTGGCAGCTGTGTGATTTATATATATGACAAGCACTCTATGGGTCAGGTGGAAGAATGGAGTGGGTATAGGGTAAATTCATTTGGGTATTGAAGGTGTACTTCATGGGTGAGACAAAAGGATAATAAGGTAAGGGAACTAAGAAAATTAGCAAGAAATGACATAAAGTGGTATAGTCTGGGGATAGCTATGAAAGTGAAGGCCAAACTAGAAGTGGAGTTTAGTAGAGTAAAAAAGAAAAATGCTAAGAATTCAAAGTCTCAATTAGTAGGAGAAAAGAGTAGAGACAGCATGTGGAAGAGGAAATTAGCAAAATAGAAGTCTGTTGTGCAAAGTAGAAAATTTGATTTCAAGCTCTAAGAAGAGGAATCATTGTGAAGACAATAAGATCTAGTGAGTTGTCATGGGTGTACATGTCCAAGGAGACTGGAAATAAAATTCACATGTAAGCATATTGTTGCCTATCAGTAGACATTCATTAGTTGATCATCAATTAATGTTCAACAGACTAATACTTAAAGTTAAGTGGCTTATGCTACAAAAAATGTATTCAGTCTCTATTATAGTTAAATCTAAACAAGTAACATCTACCTGAGATTTGAATTAGCTTCCCATATTTTGCTCATATATTTTACCATTTCTTATTGTCATCCTGTAAGCACTAGTCCTTCTAAAATGCAATGGGATGAATTTTGCTTATATTTGTTAAATATTTATTTTACCATAGCTACTGACAGTAAAATGACAAAAGTATACTCTAAAACTTTTAAGACAGTTAATCATCTGAAATCAAATAATTAATTTAATAAATCCAGACATATACATGCAAATAAAAATATTGATGTTTGAATCATTCAGATGTGTTCCAGAAAAAAAATAACTATAGGAAATGGGCAACTTAATTTTATTATATACAAACTAAATTTCTAATAAAGAAATTAGACACTGATACCTACTTTTCTAATTTTCACTTATGTTTGGATAAACACTTCAATTTTTTAAATCAGCTTACTTTGGGATTCAAAGACTTCAATTTTTAACATTTTATTTTTTTGTATGGTGTGCAAGGTTGTCAATTTTATTGAGCTGAAAAATTTCTATTTGTTGCAAACTTTTTCTACTCAGCTTATGAAATTGCTTTCACTTTAAATTACTATTTGTTTATTCAAAAGTTAATAATAGTAGGGACATAGTGTTTGGTGATTTCACTTAACTTTAGTCATGTTTACCCTAAATGGGAAATATATTTAAAAGAATAAGAAGAGGGTTTTAAAAAAATTAGATTAATTTTTGCTAATTTTTGATCATACAGATGAACCTAATGGCATAACATGATGATTGCTAATAAAGTCATTTAATATTCTACACATCTGCATATTTATCAGTTGTAAGTGCAGTCTAGCAATCAGCAATATCCCCATGATAACTCTCCTGTGGTGCTTGGCAAGATAATATAATGCCTGATGAGCAGCAAGGCACTCTCAACCAAGAAGCAGTCAGCTTTCAATTTTGGTACAAAGGAAATGAGCTCACCCTGCTGCCTCAGGCAGTGGAGTCAGCACAGAGCAAGGGCACCTCTTGGACAAGAAAAACCCAAACAGGTCTAATCATTTAAAGGAGATCTGTAAACCTTTCCAAAATATTTTAAAAATAGGAAATAGATTGTTATGCCCCATCAATAATATATATTCAGCATTAAAAATCCTTTTTCAGTGAAATAAGCTTGTAATTTAAAAAGTAGTATTCTTATTAGGGATTATTTATGCATAATAAAGTATTGTAATAAAAAGATATCCCAAAAGAACTTTAGCTCACAATGCATTCTTGGCACATGATGATACTTTGAAGAGGGTGTATGTTACTTGCTGCCATTAGCACTAATGGAGTCACACTTGTGTACATATTTTACTATTTATAATGCAGTGTGCTATATTAAGATCATGCCATATTTGCTTTTTTATTACTAAGCCAAGAACTAAAGTGCAAAGAGAGCACTTTGGAGACAGCTGAAAGTACAGTATGGTTGCACCCTACCCCTAACCATGCTTTCTTGTGAGTACCTGTGTAATTCTTTTCCCTGAGGATACAGAAGTGAAACTTGTTCACCTTTCTGTCTCACCTGCATATAGCTTGGTATATCTTAGATATCTAAATGTCTGTTAAACAAATAATGAATGAATTTTAGATAATTCTTAAATTGTTTATTTTAGAATTAAAGACAATTTAGTAATTTATTGGCCATTTATATTTCACTAAAAATCAAACTATACATAAAAAAAGAAAATAATTCAAGATGACTTCTTTCATAAAAACATTTGCATTCATTTACTCTATACATATTATCAAATGCCTACTTTGTGCCTGTAACTTGGAATATATCAGTGGGAAAATAAATAAAGAAAAATCCTTGGTGTCAGGGAGCTTATGTTCTCATGGGGAGGGAGAGACAAGGAATGTAATTAGTGAGTGATGTGTATTAGATTATTAGAAGACGATTAAGTTTTGAGGGTGGAAAAGAAAGAAAAGTAGAGCAGGATAAGGGAAGTCAGGGATGCTACTTCAGAAGGAGAGACATGAGGCAATTTAAAATAGGATAGAGGGGGAAGCCTCTCTGAGGAAGTAACATTTGAGCAAAGGCTTGGAAAGAGTAAGAGAGTGAGCCCTGTGGATATCTGAAGGGCAGAACACAGTAGGAAGAAAGCTCAACCTATAAAAAGAAGCCAACGGGGAACATATCTGCCATGTTAGGACAATGTGGCTGGCACATTTTGGAAAGAAGTAGAAAAGTACATTAAAGAGGCAAGGAGGGACCAAATTAAGTAGAGCCTTGCAAAGCATTGTTAAGGACTTTGAATTTAACACTAAACCAAATGTGGAGCTATTGGAGAGTTTTGAAGGCATGATCTGAATTTACATCTTAAAAAGATCTCTCTGGCTTCTTTGTTAAGTATTAACCACTGGAAGCAAGAGGGGAAACAGGTAGAGCTAACCACATGACTTTATATATTCAATGTGGTATTTGAGACAAAGACAGGAGTTGAGAATGACTACAAAATTTTAGTCTGGGCAAACAATACTGAAAATATATTTTTTAAAATGTACAATATAAAGAAAATACAATGAGCCTCATGTCTTAGAACTTATGTGGTAACATATTCACTGATTCAAAGAAATTTATGTTCAAAAAAACAAATTTCAAATCTGCATGAAAATGAGAGGGGATCTTGTGTTTGTCCTCGATTATAGCTGGGGTCAATATCCAAAGTTCATTCATTCATTTTTTCATTTAATAAATATTTTTTGACAACGCACAGTACCTCACTTACTATTCTAGGCATTAGTGACACAGTGATAAAAAATCAGAAAAAGAAACTCATCCCTTAGAGTCTAACTTTGATTAAAGTAGACAGTGAACAAAATAAACAGATAGAATATTATTTATGTTATTGAATGATAAATGCTTAGGAGAGAAAATATATAAAGAAGGAAATATAAAATGACTGGGCTAGAAAGGGTTGAAACTTTTAAAAGGATGGCCAGAACAAAATCCACTGGTAGGTGACTTTTGAGGAAATACATTTAGGAAGTGATGAGATAATCCCAAGGATATGGAT
The DNA here is from genome assembly GCA_008086735.1 of Cheirogaleus medius. Lineage (NCBI taxonomy): Eukaryota > Metazoa > Chordata > Mammalia > Primates > Cheirogaleidae > Cheirogaleus > Cheirogaleus medius. The sequence continues at coordinate 16,972,216 of VBSM01000483.1, forward strand.
ACTTGGAGAATGTCATTATAGAGGAAGAAAAATAAAATGTGAAGACGTTATCATACAGACTGTCAGCAAAGCTCTAACATGGTTTTTGAGTATAGCAGATACTTGCAGCTTGCTGAAGAAAGGACCAATCTACAGTGATTCTTTTAAATTTATGCAAGCCAATCAACACAGCAGAAAACAATGATGTAGTGGCCCACAGTTACATACAGGGTCTCAATCTACTCTGGTTTTGGAGTTTAGGGTTAATATTCTGATCTTACCTACTAGAGAGTAAAAGAGATTCAATATACCGACAGTTCTGGACATGATTAAATCAGGTATTATGAATACAGAGTTGCTTTACAACTGGAGTGGATAAGTTCTACCTTTATCTTTGGGGATACCTGGATGTTTGGTGTTTGACTCTTGGCCAAGATAAGGGCAGTGAGATTTATGATATGGTGTGTAGGCTCTGAAACTCCCCTGGCAACCCCCTAGCTATTTCATTACTTATGGTTTATGACTAGCCTAATCAGTTTAACAAACCTGGCTTGATTATGTGAACAAGCGGATTTGCAAGAGCTCCCCATTGAAAGCTTCATTCATTGATGGCTATCCTGAAACTGAGGTTCTTTGCACAGATCTTGGCTGGTCAAGGCAGGTTAAACACATTCCATGTGTATGGCTGGACTCATGGGGAGCTTGTATTGTGGAATGCCTCTTGGACACAATACATTTAGGCATCCTTTTTCTCTCCTTGTGCATATTCTATGCTTTTATTTATTTATTTATTTATTTATTTATTTTTTGAGACAGAGTCTCACTTTGCTGCCTGGGTTAGAGTGCTGTGGCGTCTGCCTAGCTCACAGCAACCTCAAACTCCTGGGCTCAAGCAATCCTTCTGCCTCAGCCTCCCAGGTAGCTGGCACTACAGGCATGGGCCACCATGCTTGGCTAATTTTTTCTATTTTTAGTTGTTTGGCTAAATTCTTTCTATTTTCAGTAGAGATGGGGTCTCGCTCTTTCTCAGGCTGGTCTCTAACTCCTAAGCTCAAGCAATCCTCCTGCCTCGGCCTCCCAGAGTGCTAGGATTACCGGCGTGAGCCACCGCACTGGGCCTATTCTATGCTTTTAAATAAAAGCCTTATATAAGTATATTCTGTGGAGTCTGGAATCTGTTGAGTCATTTCAAATATTCCAACTGGGGAAAACAATACAGGTGCCAGCATAAGAAGAGATATCACAAATGAGGTTTACAATATGTGCACCTAGATAGATCTGGAGAGACAATGACACATATCCAGTGGTGTCCCAGAGTAAAAAGCAGATTGCTCTACTCACTACAGAGGTTCTCAATTTTAGATACTATCACAGACTGATTATCTTCATTGTCAATTGATAAAATGTAAACTTAAGTGCTAAAGTTTGCAAACTAATTAATAGCTATAATTTTAATAGATATCAAGGGCATTTGTAGTTTACTGATTATGAAATAAAATTAAGTAACACATATCTGGAAAAGCTGCCAGTGCACCAAAGAATCTGGTTATTAAGAATAATAAAAGGAATTTTCATTTATTTTGCTCACTGATGATTCTTTAGCACATACACTGGTGGCTAATACATAGAAGACATTTAATAAACACTTGTTGAAAGCAAAAATAAACCACAGTGCTGAATTTAAATACTAATACTTTATCATACATCATATCTATCAATGAGCAGATTAGGACATTTTAATTAATTCTCAGTGACATATAAAACATCAGGAAGAAGAGAGGACATAAATGTAAAAAGTCTATCAAGTTAGAAAAGATCTGAAGTCAACAGTAAAAATAGCAGTGACTGTTTCTAAACAAATCTAAGACTAAGACAGCAGAATGTTGCACTAGATGGTAAGTCATCATGAAAGCATAAGCTTGCACATTTATAAAGCTGCTCTCCTAGGCAATGTCCCACCACAATTACCCACTGATAATTTTGAAATAGCTGAACATGTGTATGTGTATTGCAGTAGATATTAATTGCTTTTCAGTCATCCAGTGTGCATTCACCTTTCTTTTGGAAAGATATGCTAAAAGCTCTCTTAGACAATTACCTTTTTATTCACATTGCATAGGCCATGTTGGGCTTTAGAGAAATGTGCTTTGTTCATCCTTAGCTACCAAAACACTTAAAGTTCTGGTTTATGTCCTTTCTGGTGCTGAATTTTAGTTTCTGTTTAATTCTTTAATTCTCCTGGGGTCCTTAAATCCCAGCTTAATTCAATATTGCCAGGATAAGTTTCTTTTGTTTATAACCAACCATATATATTAGTGAAAACATGGTATATAATATATACTATGGGATAAAGTTAGTTTTCCGGCTTTAAAAATAAAAGGGGAGGGTATAGCTTATGAGGAAGGGTGAAGCTGTAAATTTAAAAAGGTTTGAACTGCTCCTGAGAATTCATCTGGATAGTGTCATGCATCACAACATGCTTCAAATAAAATACAAGAGATTAGGAGAAGAGAATTTCTTCTCCTGAGCCCATTTATGGTGCTTACATTTCTAACTCATGCTTTGTTTAGTATTTAACCTCAAAGAGGCAAATACAACATCAACCACTATGGCTTGAACTTTCCCCAGCACCAAATGTTAACTGAAGCAGAAAACTTCATGCAGGACTTTTCTAAATAAAATTGAATCACTTTAGTTGCTTATATTCTTTACATTCTTTTTTTTTTTGCGACAGAGTCTTGTTCTGTCACCCGGACTAGAGTGCCATGGCGTCAGCTTAGCTCACAGCAAGCTCAAATTCCTGGGCTCAAGTGATCCTCCTGCCTCAGCTTCCCGAGTATCTGGCACTACAGGTGTACACCACCATGCTTGGCTATTTTTTTCTATTTTTATTAGAGACCAGGGTCTCGCTCTTGCTCAGGCTGGTCTCAAACTCCTGACCTCTAGCAATCTTCCCACCTCAGCCTCCCAGATTTCTATGGTTAAAGGCATGAGCCACTGTGCCCGGCCCAGGTGCTTACATTCTTGATAAAAGTGTCTTGTATCTTAATTTTACATAGTCATATTTTTAACTAAAGTGCTTTTATTTCCTGGAAACCATTTGAGATTCATATAGCTTTTAAATATGTGATTTCCTTAGTTATTAAAAATATTTAATTTAATATCTTTAAGGATTCCAATGTTTTCCCCAATATTTTTTTTACATTTCTCAATTCTTTCCACAAATTGAATGATTACACAGCATATATGTCCTTGTAAATCAATACTTTTTACTTAAACACTATGTTTCTAATTTAGTGGGAAACAAAAATAGCTAGAACAACAATTTCAAACTTATTTTTTAACTTCCAGAAATTTGGAGCTCAAATTTCTACACAAATAAAACAAAACAAGAAATTTCTAATATTTAAGATACAACATAGCACATTACAAAATGAATAATTTTTTAGGATATGGACCAAGAACTTGTACTTTTTTTCATAAGACTGCACACCACTCTATTATTCTTCTAGCTACTAAGAGACTATCTGTCTTTTATTTATTTATTTATTTTTATTTCAGAATATTATGGGGGTACAAATGTTAAGGTTACGTATTTTGCCCTTGCCACCGCTCCCCCCTCGAGTCAGAGCTTCAAGCGTGTCCATCCCCCAGATGGTGCGCATCACACTCATTATGTATGTATATACCGTCTTTTAAGCATTTTCTAGAATTATTCTTACTCCATACTGGCATAGCCTATTCAGATTTGATATATCACACAGAATAAATATGTTTTTATCTCATCACCTTCAGTACACGACCCATGTGCTGCCTCTGCTATGGGTCGCTATGTGCTGCCTCTGCTTTCCTCTATAGGCCTGAACTCATTGTACAGAGCCTAAGAATGCAATATAAAAAAAGTCAATTTATAAGCCATTGCATTGATTATAAAATTGTACATCATTCAAAATTTTATCCAAATAGGATTGATCTTGGTCCACCATTTTCTCGCTTAAGAATATGATTTGGGAAAAATTAAAACCAAAAATCTGGTGTTTTCCACATTTAGAAGAATCTGAGAAGTGCTGGGGGTGAAGACAGTCCAGGCAGGAACCAAAATTATGTGCAAATCAAACTATGAGTACACTGGAAGTACAGGAACAAAAAATGCTATGAAACTGTACAAAGTTCTAGAAATACATGCTCAATAGAGTATGAGGAATTTGGCTACGAGGGCCAAAAAGATGGAAGCAGAGAAAAAGAATAATCAATCCATGTAAAATATCTTGTGAGTTAATGATGGGACATTGTACCAGTTATCAACTTACTGCCTCTTGGCTGCAAGTCCGCCCTTGATTACCTTCTCTGCAATAGTGGTACCAGGACCTGTAAATTTTTTTTTTTTTTTTTTGGTCAGCTGTCACAATGTTAAGCTTTGTCAGTAGAGGGCGCTGGAAGAATAAGGGGTTTCTTTTTCATGTGCGCTCCCATTAGCAGGGTCCTAAGAGGTGGGGAAAATGGCTTTTCCAACATCAGGCTCTTGCAGCGTGGAGAGCAGCAGCTGCCCCTGTATTTCCTCTGCATCTTCACAGCAGAATGACGCTGATGAGACACCTTCCCAAGAATAGTTTCCTATAGCATTTGCTCCAGTGGATTTCTAGCAAGTGCCCAGATACGGACCTCTCCATGGATGGCTTACCTGGCATCTCAGAGGGCAGAGCTTTGCTAATACGGTACCTCAGCAACTTCCCAACCATGCAGCTATCTATGGCTGTGCCCTTTCCAGTATGGCCTTTAAGCCCTACGTGGGAGCAGGGACTCTTTCTTTGGTGCTCTATCTCACCCCTACTACTTAAATCTGCTATTCCTATTTTTTTCTAAACTGTTCTCTTTATCTCTTACTAACTAACTTCCCATTATTCCAATCCCCTGTTAAAGTTAATAATTATTTATATTAAACTTTCCCTGTCCAAATTACCGTATGCTTTGCTTCCTGATTGGACTCTGGCTGACACAGATGGCAAGAAAGTAGCTTCCTTGAATCACCTCCATAATGTCTGCTTATAGTACAAAATTTGATCTGTCCAGGAGACTCTCATGTATTTGTTACTTTATTTAGATATAAAATTATTAACTCTCATAATTCCAAAAGAGAACACATGACTCATCTGCTTTGTGAGATCATATTTATACTTATTCATATCTTTCAAATGGGTGCAGATTGTTAGAAAGTATCAAGGAAGAAAACAGAAGGGGAGAAAGTTTTAACTTTGTAAATACCGACACATTATTTAAAACAAACAAAAAGAAATTGTCCTCACACTTCTGTATTTAGTGATTGAAGACTCCTAGTAACAGCTTAAGATCTTCAAGCTTGTCTTCTGATTCCACTGAGACTGTACACTATTTTCTTGTAATTTCTCAGTAGGTGCTGTCACATCAAGCTTTGTTAGCTGTGTCAAGGTCCCTTCTTTATAAGATTGAGGTAGAAATTTGCCATTTCCTAGAAAATAAACACAAATAGCATTCAGCCATTTTTCTGAAAAGCAAGGATCTGTGATCCTTGGGTGGGTCATGGTGTAGAGGAACAGTCTCAGGTACTTGTTGCTAAAACAAAGCCCAAACCAGACCACCTCTAGAGCACCAAATATGTGGGTATTCTGTGGATGGGCATGATTTTTACAGCACCCAAATGGGAATTCGCTTATTCCTGTCTACCTGGATTTCTTTGCTGAGATTTCAATTCCAAAGTTCTGATGTGTATCTATCCTGCTTAGTCCTAGACTATCCCAGGTGGCCTCTGAGTTTTGGGGTATGAACTTCCTTATTTGTCACATGCCTGAAGGGTTACTAGAGTGTTCTTCTTTGTCTCTTACACTATGATTAACTTTATCAACAGAAAGAATTCAGGGAGATCTGGGTAGTGGTTACATCCAGTATGATTAATTTTTCCTACATATTTATTTAAGTTCTTTTGAATTTTTAATCTGAGCCCACCAACAGACAAAGAATCACCCTGTTAAGTTGTTGAGTAACATGTACACTAACGTACAATCCCATTTAGTTGCCGCTTTGCTGTAAATATAGTCCACGGCCATGAAGCATTTGTCTTCAACAATAGCAGTTCTTGTAACATTGCATTCAAGAACAGCCTCAGGTAGCAAAGTTACACTTTTACATTTTAAAATAATCCATACCTGAACAAATTCTTACCATGATTCAAAACTGTCTTCTCTTTATCCAGGAAAATGTAATTATTGGAAAAAAGGATCAAGTTATTCATTGCAACTAGCTTGTACCAATAGTTCTGAAACCCGAAGGAGAAGTATTTGGTTTGTAGAGTCAGGCAGAGCTTTAAACTAATCTAACCAATGCTGATTTTGATGTCTGCTCACTGTCCTCAGATGATTTCCCAATTGATTAGGGGTCTTTGCAAATTGGGGAAGAAAGTTCATTTTCACTTTTCATTTCCAGCAGGATTATTTTAGATCACCACAATTTTTAAAAAATTGTGTTATATAGTACATAATTGTAGTTTTCTAGCTAGTGTATATAATTTCTAATAATCAATTATCTCCATGTTTGCAACTACAACTTCAGAATGTTTTCTATACTATCTGTTTGGCTTTCTCATGCTATTCAAGAGCCATCTTTTCATGTTATTCAAAAAATATTTTTGATGTTTAATCAGAGATACTTGTGAATATATCACCATTCGTTCCAAAGTTGGGTAGCAGAACATAAAAATTCTTCAAAAAAAACCATTTACCAGCGTGGGATTTTATTATTAATGGGGAGATTGGGCCGGGCGTGGTGGCTCACGCCTGTAATCCTAGCACTCTGGGAG
>VBSM01000483.1:16979123-17047701 GCA_008086735.1 Cheirogaleus medius
AAAAAAAAAAAAAAAAAATTGGGGGATTGATTTCTGAACAGATTCACAGTAATGACCAAAATAATTTAAGTGGAACTTCATTTGTATTTTAGTCTCTCAAAGAATGCTAACCTTGTTCATTACACCAACAGCATTCCTCAGAAATCCCTCCCCTTCCCAATTCCTATGCCTTCTGTAATTATTCCAAAACCCTTACTGCCACATCCTTAAATTCTTGTTTCAGTTTCAGGCTTATCTGGCTTTTCTTTTTCTTTTCTTCACTGTTTTCTCTATTTCTTTCTTTAGAAACTGGCTGAAATAAAATTTTTTGCCGTGGGCAAGAGTTAGTAGGAAAGATGTAAATGTTCATACACTGACATTTTTGAGCTGTTGCAAAATAATCCACCATTATTTTAATGTCTTTTTTATTATTATTATAATATTATGGTTAAATATGGTAACCCGTTTTTTGTCACTATTATGATCAAAGAATCGCACATGAATACACATTCTAAAAAGGAGTTGCATGTAATAAATGCCAAATTTTTAAGTGAATATTTTTACAATTGACACCACTGAAGTACCTTTTTGAGCACTTCAAATTTTAAACGCATATTTTTCTTGGTGTTCTCCTTTACAAGTCAGGGTTTTCATTCATCTGATAAATTCAATCTGGCAATTCCTACTAATGCATATATTAAAACTGCTAGATTTAGAATATATTCAGTGGAATAGGCCACTGGTTTTATGTTAATTTTCAACTTTCCAGGAAAAATAATGGAATCCTAACTCACAAGATTTCTGCCTCATCTTTGAGCAACTCTAAGCTTTTTCAGTATAAGAAAACCATAAAATTAAACTAAATATGTCTAGTTAAAGATTTTGTTATGGACTGAATGTTTGTATCTTCTCAAAATTTATATATTGAAGCCCTTTTCCCAATGTAATGGTATTTGGAAGGGGGCCTTTGGGAAATAATTAGATTTAGATTAGATCCTGAGGATGGGAACCCCATGCTGGGATAAGTGTCCTTATAATAATAGAAAGAGACACCAAACTTATTCTCTGTCCACTACGTGAGCACACAGCAAGAGAGCAGCAGTCTGCAAGCTAGAAAGAGGGTGCTCACCAGGAATTGAGTCAACCTGCACCTTCATCTTGGACTCTCCAGGCTCCAGACCATGAAAAGTAAGTGTCTATTGCTTTGGTCACTCAGTCTATGGTATTTTGTTATAGCAGCTTGATCTAAGACAATTTATTTTTGCTGTTTGCACTAGTTATAGCTGTACAGGTATAATTTACTTTTGTTCAACTTTTGATATTTAACAGCATAATTATATTTTAATTGAGGTGATTAAAGAGTTCTCCATGATGCCAGAATATACAATTTTATATTGAAAAAGTGGTCATAAAGCACTCCAATTCCATTTCTAATGCATATTATAACAAAGAGTAAAATTTAATTTTATCACATTAAATATATTATATGTTTGTATATATGTTATATAATACATGTATATCTAAAAATACTATATAATATTATATAAATTAACATATGAATATTTATTTAACTTGAAATTGTGGAGTTGACTAGGTTAATAATTAAAACTAGGTTAATAATTATCCCAAAAGTTTTAGAGCAAAGTAAAGAAAAAAAAAGGAAACAAAGTCATCCTAAGTGCATTTCTAGAAAGCAAGAGGGATTATTTGACTCTGTCTCTCCACCAAGAGCTTTTTGGTGAGTTTGGATATTACAATTCACTCACAATTGAGGAGCTATTTTTTATTCTTAGCCATAGAGAGACTGCATATATAGCTGATATCATAAAGTGATATTTTATTCCTAGGAATAAATGCTTAGTCTTACTATATTTTTACTGTTTAATATTATTAATAAATATAAATAGAGATAGAAATATAAAATAATAGTTAAAGTAATTAAGACCTACAAAAGGTATATACATAAACTCTATTTATGACAACTCATTTAAAAATCAAATAGTCTGTTGGATATTCTGAGGTCATGAGAAATTTTCACTTCACTTTTATTGAGCTATGTGTTGGATACTTAACTGTTAGTAAAATACTATGCAACAGTGTGAGTGTGATCAACTTTCATAGATGATACAGTTAGTACCATTTTGCAATCGATATATTCTAATCAGAAAGGATATTCTTCTAATATAAGTTTTTCTTTGAAATATTTTCCTTGTCATATAGTCTTAATTGTGAAAGATTAAAACAGTCAGATAGGAGATAAAACAGAGAAATTAACCATACATTTTATTAATAACATTAAGGTTTCAGTCATATTGACTAGGCTAATTTTCCATATACTAGGTATTTTATATTATGCTCATTCAGAATGTAGAAACTTCTAATGAAGTGTTTTTTATTGGTGAGATGTTTAAATAAATCAAAGGCCTTCATGTTTAGAGCAACTATTCTTTGTAACAGTCCTACACAGGATGTTTAAAATTTTATACCATGAATCACTTTTGACAGTTCTATGAGAAGCACTACACTGTTACATTGCATGTTTACTTTAACTTCTTGTGCTCTACTCTCTGTAAGAAATTAGATATGTGGGGAAAAAAAAACTTACAGAATAGTCAAAGGCTATTCATACCATAGAGTAAAAGCCAGAGATTCATTTTTTGTTTGGTAGCATCACACATTAAGTGATTCCCCATTAAGTAAGCTTGCTATCATATTTTTTAAAAAATCTATTGAAGGTAAGAATAATAATGTTTCTTATTTTGGTTTAGAGTGAAAAAAATTCAGAGAGGGCTAATTTTGATTTTTTATTTTTGTATAAAAATATATTGATTCTTGTGTACTTAGCCAAAGATTATAAGCATGCTAATGCATAGTGAGTGGTTTTATTGTTTTTTCTTAAAGTACCTTTTGATGTGATTGCCATTACTCTGTTAATGATTTGAAACAGGAAGCTTTGCCCCTGCGAAGAAGATAGTAAATTAATGAGCCCAATGCAAACAATTGTTTTAAAAAGTTGATGCTTTAAATTATACCCTCTGGCTAAAAGAAGTTAAAAATTTTGGAAGAGCAAACTTGACCCAAATGTAGTCTTAATAGTTTGTAAGAAGAGAAGTAATCTTGTCCCCCACCACACTTCCTTCCCAGTATGACAGAATTGATTTGATAAAAATAAATCTAATTTCGCCCCAGATTTAAAAGTTTCCAAGTCCCCCAAGTGATTCCCAAAACCCTGATGAAGCTTCTACTTGTCTTTAGACAGAAAAAAACTAAAAGAGCAATGTCGCAAATTGTGCATAAAACTAAAGGTGTTCGATTTATCTAACTACCCTTTGTTTTTACATTATTTTGTACTGTTACAGTTTAAAAATGGCTTTTCAGTTTTGGAATAATGGGACTAATAAAGGTTTATTATTTCATAATTTTACTTACAAACTGATAGTCTTATAGGGTCTCTCTCACCTTCTTTTCATTTCTATTTTTTCTTTTCTATTCTTTTTTTGCATCATTTTCTTTTACTTTACCTATCTATGAATTCAAATTGTTATAATCACTGGCCTAATCAATGAAGTTAAAAATCCCCAGCATGATGTTCAAAGCCTTGTATTTCCAGATTCATTTTCCTTGAGTTTTAATGATATAATTTATGTAATTTAATAATATCCAACTCTTACTCTCCTATGCCTTTACATTTGCTATTGCTTCTTCTGAAGTATGAATTATATTTCAAGACTTAAGAGTTACCTCTTTCCACCCTAACAACTCAAATGCATGGAAGCATCTTTCCTCTTTATTATCTTGGTACAACCTGTGATTTCATTTATCACATTGAATTTTTATCTTTTTTTGCATTGTAATACTTCTGTGATTGCACTTTCCACATTGCATTATAATTTTTTAATGTGCTTGGCTTCCATAACACAGTGAGCTCCTTGAGTGTTGGAATCATGCCTAATTCATTTTTGGATTTCCATTTCCTAGGATTTAATGTATGCAATAGTCCTTTAATTACAATAATTTCATGCATGAATTCTTGAATGAATGAATGAATGAATGACTCATCATAGCTACCACTAGGTCTGACAAAATTACCATGAGTGTAGTTGGTTTGTTAATTGTACAAAGATGAGATTTAAATATTTACATTATTGGTTCAGAGATTTTCAACTCAATGTTTCATAATCAATTTTGGAGCTTTATAAAATCCATGTTGGTTCTCAGTCTCAGAAAACCTGATCTGTTTATTTGGGGTGGTCTCTGATGATTATATATTTATTTGTTCATTTGTTTTAATTTTTACAGATGATTCTTCTATAAAGTAAGATTGAAAACAATCTAGATAAATAATTTCTAATGCAAGTATAATTGGCTCAATATCAGGAACATAGAAAATACAAATCAAAGTACGGATATATGTACTTATCTTGAAGACTTTCAATACTTTTGCTTAATTGTAAAGTGTCAATTTGATAATTATTCATATTGCTTTGTATATGATTTTATTCCAGTTTAATTACATCTGCAAAACTTAGTCTCAGACAGTATTTAGGACATTTGTGAAGATTGAGGACATTATTATCTATCACCCTCACCTTAAAAACTAGCTAGTAGTAGACAAGATGACTAGTACAGATGATGGGGTTGGAGTTTACAACTACAAATAAATTCTGCCTTGATGTTTGTGTACAATCTCTGTATGGTGATTTAGTAAAGTTTTGATATCTTCAGCTCAACTATAGCTTCACTTGAATAGGGAGTGTTGCTGTGATTTGATTACTCTAGTGACAGTTTGTGGTTTCATTTTTTGAGAAGGACAGTAAAATAAGATTTAGTTGTAATGATATGTACAGTATAGAGTTTCATAAAACCTTATCTCATAAAATGTCTGAATAACTTTCCAAGTGATAATAAAGAAGAAAAAAATAAGAATTTATGACCAAAATAATAAAGGAGGTTCTGCTATCGAAGGCCTGCACATACTGCTGGGACTCAGGAAGAGCACACACTCAAGTGGAAACAATCTTCATGAAGCTGCCATCTAATATTACTGTTCCTTCTTCTTACTTGATTTGTGGAATAGCATCTGTACAGATAAGAGTTTCCCAACATTGTTGTCAATATGATTAGAGGCTTATGTGTCTTGGTTCTACATCATTATGTTATTGGACAATCCATAGAAAAGATTATTTTACTCATAATGTTTTCATGGCTTTAATCTATGTTTTAGCACTAAAAAGATATACTCAAATGTCAAATATTTATATTATTATAAAACTAAGATCCAATAATGTAAGTATTATTGATAAATATTAATGCCATGATAATTAGCTAATATTAATCAATATGAGTGTAAAATAAAGTTTCTCAACTTAGATTAGATGAGGTGTTGTTATGGGTGTTGTGAATCATCATAATCAAAAAAATGTTTTTGTACTTTGTGCACTTATGGTAGTTGACAGTAATGGAAAAGCCACATTATCTGGCTTTTCATTCCTCTACAGTAGTGTGCAGAAGCATTTTACTCATGTGGTTATGTTCCTTCTCAACTTTTGGAGGCTACTTAGGAGAGACTGTTTATAATTGATAAGGGCTGATTACATACAGAGAAGGAGAGGAGGTCAATGTCAGTGAACTCTCCCTCCCAAATCATCCACCCTAACTTCCTCTTATGCATCACCGATTTATTTAGGAAAATCACAGGTATGAACATGCCCTACCACTGTAAAAGAAAATCAGTGGGAAAATGTAACTCGGAAGAAAACATTTTTATATGCTGCAACTCACTTTCCCCTTTTACACTTTGCTATTGTCACAAATATTGTATAATCTGGAGTGTGTGGTTTAGAAGTTGTTTTGTGACATTTTAAAATTTTATATTTTGTGATTTTCATTAAATTATTCATTATGCTGTCCAGTTTATATTTTATTAGCTTTTTTTTTCAATAAAGATATCTGAAAATTCAGTATTATAGAATTTAAAAATGAGATAGGAGAGAAAATGGAGGAATCTAGCTCTAAGCCAATAAATAATTCTGGAAAAGTTAATGATAATTACAATTTTCTGAGTAATTCCAGAAGTGTAACAAGAGACATGCACCAAAAAAGCCTGCTGTCACAATGAGAGCATCGTATTCATTCATGGCCTTTTCCTGGGCCAGTCACTCGGGTTTTTTGTGCGTAATCTGTGCCAAACAAACTAAAAATTTAGGAATGGTTCCAGCAAAGTTGAAAATCTACTTCACTACAGGTCATGACTTTTTGACATTTAAAGGTGCTGATTATTTTAAATAGATATTGGAATCACACAGAAAACTAAATGAAGTTTTCATTTTAAAAATCACATTCATGAAAAGTCTCAGGAAGCAAGTTATTTAGCAGCAAAACGTACTGCCCAGAGAAGGAGAAGGAAAAGGTTTTCACAGTTAATGAACTCCTAATAATGTCAGTATGTAAATTGACAGATATTAAAATGTTAGGACAAGATACAGTATGAGAATTCAGAAATGTTCCCCTCTCAAACAGTATGATAACAGACATATTACTATGATGTCACAAGAGGCGGAAGAAGTTTTATGTAATAATCTGAAAAACAACAGCTTCTTTATCAGGTTGATGAGTCCTGAGATTTTTTTAGTAAATGTCATATTGTAGCATGTGTAATATTTGTGAATGATGGTTAAATCCAAGGTTGTTTTTTGTTTTTGTTTTTGTTTTTCTTCCAAGAATGGCCTCAAACAAGCAAAGGCCAAAATGTTTTGAATGTTTTTCCTCTGATCTGTAAACAAAGGGTCTGTCTTGGAAGGTTTGTGTTGACATCTTCCCTGATCTTGATCTATGAATACTCAGCTCCATGAGAGGTTTTATATCTCTTTAAACAAAAGATTGTCCTGCTGTAGTCAGAACAATGCTTTCTTTTACCTAGAAGTGCTGGTGGCAAAAGTTCTTAAGGTGAAAAAAAAAAAAAAATCTGAATGATGCTACAAAAGTGCTTTACTTTGTTAAGCAAAGGTCAGTCTACTTTAGAATGTTTTAAAAATGGGGTGTACAACTGGACAAAGAGCACATAAATCTGCTACTTACAAAAATCTGGGGGCTTAACAGAGGAAAAATACTCAACAAGGTGTGTGAGCTGAAAGGTGAATTGGAAGAGTGCTTTTAAGAAAATAATAAACCTGATTCAGCAGAGAATTTCAAGATGAAGTGTGGCTGCCCAAACTGGCCTTCTTAGCAGATGTGTTTCTACACATGGACCAGTTTAACCGATCTTTGTGAGAATCTGTAGAAAATGTTACAGAAGTTATAAAAGGAAATAGAATCCTTTGAAAAATCAGTTGCAAAAGTAAATTGAAGTGTTTCTTTTACTGCTTTGCCTTGAGTGTATCAAAGAAAATCAGCAAGTCTCAAGCTTACGTTTAGAAAAATATAAATCGTATTTTGGCTTAACTGTTTTATTTAACAGAAATTTGTTAAACTTGCATAATGAGTTCTTAAAATTTATGAAAAAAAAGAGATAATAGTTTCAAGAAAGTAAACCAAGTTTAATTACCTTTTTTTTCTATAAAGATGGCCTAAAAATTCAATTTTTTAGTTTGGTTTTTTTTGAGACAGAGTTTTGCTCTGTTGCCCGGGCTAGAGTGCCATGGCATCAGCCTAGCTCACAGCAACTTCAGACTACTGGGCTCAAGCAATCCTCCTGCCACAGCCTCTCGAGTAGCTGGGACTATAAGCAATGCCACCATGCCTGGCTAATTTTTTCTATATATTTTTAGTTGTCCAGCTAATTTCTTTCTATTTTTAGTAGAGACAGAGTCTTGCTCTTGCTCAGGCTGGTCTCGAACTCCTGACCTCAAGCAATCCTCTCGCCTCGGCCTCCCAGAGTGCTATCAGTATTTTAGTTTTAAATAAAAGGAGAAACATTATAACAAATACCATATATCACATTTCATATAGCACATTAAAATCTTGTAAAATAGAAATTTATGAGAAGTCTTTAAAGCTTACTTGGATAAGGTAAAGGAAGAAAATAGAAACCAAAACTCAAGTTTCCTTTCTTGGCACTACAGTCTATGTATTCTGTAGGTAGGAATAGCCACCCAAAAGACAAATCTAACACAAAGGCCAAACTTGTGTTACTTTTCTATTGTTGTGTAACAAATGACCACAAACTTAATGGTTTCATAAAACACTCGTTCATTTGCTTATAGTTCTGTAAGTCAGAAATCTATCATCAGGGATTAGATTCTTTGCTCTGGGTTACCCCAAAAATCAAAGTGTTTGCAAGACTGTGTTTCTTTTTGTAGGTTCTGAAGAGGATCCTCTTCCTGGCTCATTATTTTTTCTAAGTTTTGTTTTATTTTGAATTGAAACACTTGTTATTTTTTGTCTTTTTGATAATAGTCTTTCTAACTTGAATGAGGTGATATCTCATTGTGGTTTTGATCTGCATTTCCCTTATGGTTAATGATGTAAAGAATTTTTTCATATACCTGTATGTTTTCTTTTCATAAATGTCTCTGCAGGTCTTTTGCCCATTTTTAAATCAGATTATTTGTTTTTGTGTCATTGAGTTGCTTCAGTTCTTTATACAGTCTATAAATTAACCCTTTGTCAGAGGTATATTTGCAAATATTTTCACCCATTCTGTGGATTGTTTCTTCATTCTGTTGATTGTTGATTGCTGTGCAGAAGCTTTTTAGATTGATATAATCTCATTTGTCTATTTTTGCTTTTGTTGCCTCTGTTTTTGAGGTCTTATCCAAAACAATTCTTACCTAGACTAATGTCATGAAGCTTATGTTTTCTTCTAATAGCTGCATAGCTTCAGTCTTGAACAATCAATGGGTTAATGAAGAAATTAAAAGGGAGATGAAAAAAATTCTAGAGATAAAGGAAAATGGAAATACAAATACCAAAACCTAGGTAGGGCCTAAGGAGGTTATTGGATCATGGGGCCTCCATCATAAATGGAATTAGTGTTCCATAAAAGAGACCCTAGAGAACTACCTTGCCTCTTCCACTATGGTAAGATGCAGAAAGTTAGTTCTGTCCATGAGGAATGGGCCCTCACCAGACAACGAATCTTCTGGCACCTTAATCTTAGAATTCCCAGCCTCCAGAACTATGAGAAATAAATGTCTGTTGTTTATAAACCACCCAGTTTATGATATTTTTGTTATACTAGCCCAAACAAACTAAGACAATGCACATCACCTTTCCCTTTTATTATGACAGCAATAAAACAAAGAGTAGACCAAGGACAGGATGAAAAAGAAGGTACCAGAAGGAACACGGGACCTTTAATGAGTGCCTAGCATTAACCCACTGAAAGCTGGAAGTGAGGTGGCAGGGTAAGGGGAGATCTCCCAAGACACAGAGATTTCCCAAGATGCAAGAGGGTGGCTAGAAAGTGAAGAGCAAAAAGCCGATGGCTATGTCATAAAGCAGAGAAATCTCTTGTGATATAAAAGCTAGCTGTTGGTCTGTTTGATATAGAGAGATATCCGGAATCTTAATCATCAAAATCCTGACCCCACCATCAAACATTATAACCAGTAAGGAATTGAATCTGATTTTTAAAAAAGATGCAATGAAAACAAGACCCATTTCAACTACAGATGAAATTGTTTGAACTTCCCACCCAAATGTATTCACAAGACATAAGGGTATTTCAACATTGTTAGAATAAAAAGATATACTTCGGTCTTTATTATACTTTATGCTGAGTATTCAAGGCACATAAAGAATACACACAAAATAACAAGACACATAAAGAATCAAAAAAATGTGACCTATAATCAAGAAACAAAGCAGAGAATAGAAATGAAACAGAAAAAATAGATATCTCCAGTGTTCAAATTAGCAGACAAGGACTTTCAAATAACTTTTATAAATGTATTAATGGTTGTTACAGAAAAGTAGGAAAAATATGTGAAACAGATGAGGAATTTCACCAGAGAAATGAAACAGACCCTTGAAACATGAACACGCAAAAAATATGGAACCAAAAATATATATTGACAAAATACATGGTTTTTATTAGTAGGAGAAGAGATATAGCCCGAAGTATGTAGTCAAAGGTGTGCTGACCCCACTAACTGCAGAGCTCCATGGCTCCTTTTCCAGTGGTTCTCAATAGGGTACTATTGTTATTTGGGGCTGATAATGCTTTCTTATACAGTATTGTAATGATTAATCCAGAATATTTTACCAACACTAAGGAAAAAAATCCCACTACACAGTTACAAACTTCTACTTATGGAGCAGTACATTTAATTTAATAATGTTGTTTTCAAAAATGTGAAAATTTGTACCAATCCATTTTTCTGTTATTTACCCATCATGTGTCTTTCAATACTTTCAATAAACACCTTTTTAACATGGACCGGTTTTTACATTAACCAATTTATGTGTTTATTACTTTCTGTTTAAAGTAGCACTTTCGTATGCTTATACTCACTGGACTTACTTAGCATTGACAATAATATAACTAGAATTTATTTTTCCTCTTTACAGTTGCAAAACGATTTCACCTCATTTTCTCACTTAAGCTTCATTAGAACCCTGTGAGATAGGAATTTTTAATCTCTCCATTTAATAGATAAAAAATGTGTTCCTAAGTTTCATCTGGCAAGATCTTATAGGTATTAAATTGCAGAAGCTGACTAGAAAACCAAATCCTATTCTTTAGTGAAATGTTTCACTGCAAGTGTTACACCCATTCAAAATATTTTAATAGCATAAAATTTAGTTGTCAATTTATATAACATTTATATTGTTGTCTACTTAAATGTTGAATTGTAAAAACTGCTGCCATACTCTGAAATTCAGGCCTCACAGTGTTGTCATTATTATCCTAAGAACTTTGGACAAGTCACTTTAGCTTTGACTTTGACTTTCTTTCCCTGATAAATAAAGAATTTTGGCTTACTCCAAAAAGTGTTAAAGAGGCTAACATTTCAACATATACAGGCATTGGTAAATACTGGTATTATTATAGCATGCATTTCAATTGCACACCTACAGATAATCCAAAAAGCTACCTTATAAATTACTCAGTTAAAAAATTTCCTTGGCAGGTATTAGTCTAATAGATGCTATTCTCTATGTGGAGTCTGAAGAAGGGAGCCGGGTATAATGCTCAAGGGAACAGTTTTTCAGCACCTTCCAGGGTAGGTTGTTAGATGGTCACTTTATTGTGTTGGTTTGACACTCTGAATTTCCACAATGCCTAATCCACACCAATTAAAATGTAAATATAAACAGAACAGGTATTTCCTTAGGCCACCAGCCTAGAGGTACAGTTACAGTGTAGATTGAAACCATAGCAATTATTCTGTGCTTCATCACCCAGATTCTTCCTTTCACCATTAAAAAGTGGAAGGATCTGCTTTTATGGCTAATTTTGACTATCTTCTTCCTACCTCCTATTCTCCATAACCCCTTCAGGTATGTCTATTTCCAAGTAGCTGCATTGATTCTTGATTGATTTTGTTGATGTCACCGAGGGAACTGTCACATGTCCCAGACAATTCTTGCAAAGAGTCTGTGCATGTATAGCTAATTTTATTATTGTCAACTCTGTATTTGAGTAGAGCCTTCATCAAATGGCCTCTTTCAGTTCTGGCCTGGGACCCTGATGCCAGAGAAAGGCTGCAAGAAGCCAGTACAAACATTTGTCCTAGGCAAAACCAGGTGCTGTACTGGCACAGAGGGGCTACTCCTTTGCTGTGTGTTCCCTCTCACTCACTCTGCCCTCCAGTCACTGACTCCCTGTCATCCGGGTCTTTTCATAGCCAGGGTTTCTCTTGAAACCATTATCTTTTCCCTGTTTCAGACACTAATGAGACAACATTTCACATTTCTTTTTCCTTTTTTTTTTTTTTCCTTTTTATTCATTCTGTTACCAGACATTAGGAACTAGATATCAAGTAGGATCAAAAACTCTACTTCCTATGTTGGAGTTTATTTTTTGAAACCTTGTTTAATGAATTTCTTCATTTGAAAGTTAATCTCCAAGCAACTCTAAAACTTATTCCATTCATTTTTTTCAGAGAGAATGGAAAATTTCCACTGCACCTTGCATTTTATTATCAAGGTGGTATATGTGTGTTTTGGTATTGTGTTACATGAAAGATACTTTTTTTTTAAAAAAGATATTAACAGTAGACTTTTACACAGGTTTTCAAATTATAATCGGTTCTATAAAATTAGTTTTTTCTTTCTTTGAAAAAATATAGAAAATGTAATTTGTTGACATATTTACTGATATTTAATTACATGTTTATATATGCTTTTGCAGACAACACAATATTAATTAGAAGAGAGAAGGGGAATAAAGGGGACATAGACAAAGGGCACAGGACCTGTTTTTCCTTCTGATTTTTCTGTTTAAAGATGGAGAAAATGAGCATAGTAAAAATTGTTTGAGATTAACGTTGAACATTATCATGTGCATATTTGGAAAATAAACACACTGCAGGAGGGCAGACAGGTAAGGTGAGAGCATTAAGGGTGGCTCTGAAGTTCCCTGCAAAAAAAGGCATGCAGGCAGCAAGAAAGACGTTAATTTCATGAAGTTAGTATTTGAATTTGGTTGAAGCCAGGAAAACACTTGCTGGAGCACTTTCCATAATCAGTAATTAGGGAATGAAATGAGGCAGTGGGTTTGGGGAAAAGAGATGAAAAGGGCTTTGTAAAGTAGACGAGAGCAATGCACACTAAAGTACAGACAGGGAGACTTTTGAATAAACAAATATATCGAAAGAGCTTTATGAGAAAGAGATATTTAAGCCTATCTGTGTGATTGAGAACGGATACCCTAGTGTCTGGATAGGGCAAGGATATAATGAGATGTGAGATGTGAGGGGCAAGGGCTTGTCCTAAGCTGAGAGCTCCAGTAACAGAGAGGGAGAGTAGTGAAATATATTTTCAGAAAAATAAATAGCAAACCTCAGGAGATATAAAGTGGAGAGGGTTTTTAGAGGATCGGCAAGTCTCCTGAATTGAAAGCAAAATGTTGTATGTATGTGCATATATTCATTTCTGTGGGATGAAGATCAATGGATTTTTATCAGATTCTCAGAGGAATTCATGCTTTTATTATTGAACATAAAGAGCAATGAAGGAGCAGAAGTCAAGAAGGAAAATCAGGAGGAATGTGGTATTCAAAGTGATGGTAAAATATGCAAAAGCATGTTGAATTAGAGGTGAAGCAATTGAATTTATTTTTAACAGGTTACATTTCATTAATTCCTTTACCAAAATAATACTAACAAAAAGGAAGGAGTAGGAAGCTTTTCTGAGAATATGTGACTGAAATTTTTGTTTGCATTATAATAGATATATTCTTTTAGCTCTTTTGGTATACTGAAACCTTCAATATTTCAATTTAATCATGGCCACAAAAGCACCATAAATATTTCTTTCCCCATCATAAGCTTTTACATTCTGCCCACTTGTTTAAATGACTTTTCTTAAACATGGCATTGCAGATGGGATTTATTTTTATGAATACATAGTAACTAGCAATCAAATTTCAGTAAGAGTCGGAAGATAATGGTGTAGGAAAAACTGAACCCAGGAAAGTCAAACACACTGTGATTGTCATGGATAAGATGGTAACTGACTGTTGCAAGAGGAGCTCAGAGACTAACTAGTCTTTGGTTGAATCATCAAATTACAGGCTCAGAATACAGTAATTTATCAATTTAATCAATTAATTGAAATAAATTGAAATTAATATAAATTGAAATTTATTCAAATTTCAAAGGCCCTAATTGTTAAACATAAATGATAGTTAATTGCTGTACCTGGAAATATACATGGTGTGATAATTGAAAATACTTTTCTAAAGTGGAGAAATGTGAAGAACTCTTGCTTAAGAGATCAATTAATAGGCCAAAAGTAATTAGGTAAATGTGAAAAACAGAATTCTAAGATTTCTCCAGAGATCTTATGGTTTCTCTGGTGTATAAGTCCTGAATAATCCGTAGGCTGAATATTATGGTTCTTGCTCCCAGGATTGGTTTTATTTTATTTATTTATTTTTGGTATTATTGATTTTCAGGTAAGAAGATATTTCTGGATGGGGCTGATCTACTCATATGAGTTGTAGAAGTGGGAAATTTGAAGCACTAGGGGAATTCCTTGGGCCATAGCTGCCTTTAACATGGACAGGATCAAATGGAAAGGAGCTGAGAGCTAAGACGAGCTCCAGCCTAAAACCTGCAAGAAAACCAGGATCCGAGTCCCACAACGGCAAAGAAATGAATTCTGTCAACGAGAGTGATTTTCGAGGAGATTTTTCCCAGCAGGCTTCAGGGGAAAACAGCCTGACCTACAACTTGATTTTGGTTTCAGAAATGGTGAGCTAGATTTCTGACCTACAGAAAGGTAAGGTAGTTAATGGGTTTTGTCTGAGGATGTGTTAAGTTTGTGGTGATAAAGTGGACCTAGAACCAAAGTAACAGTTCCTGTTTTCTTAGTGTGAACGTTGTCTTATTCAGTGAACATTTTCAGATTTAGATGATAAACATCTGTTTACCACCACATCCCCCCCATCTTTCAGGAAACGATTCTAGTTTCCTTTGGGAAACTATCTTTCCCCAATCTTTACAAATATTCTACTTTGCATGGCATTTACCACACCTCAGCTCCAGCAGTGAGTGTATAATGAATATTATCAATACCAATCTTACCCAGTGTGGTTATTTTGGATTCATTCACATGACCTCTGTCCTCAGTGGATCTCATCAGAGCAATCATCAAGACTTTTCCTGAAAATCCTTGAAAACAAATGACCTTTTTTCAGTTGGTCATAAACAAGGAAGCTTATAGCCTTGGGGTGGCTTATAACTTTTTTGGTAAAATGAGGAAAGATTCTGCCCAGTGGCATTAATCTTAAGGAAATAAAACTGGGAAATAGGCAAAGTAACTGAAGGCTAAGTGAAATTATTTAAATCACAGACAAATCCTTGCCAAGACCACTACTAGGCAATTACATGAGACAAGAATTCCCTTCATCATTGAAGTCCACTTGGCTGTCATTGCTGCTATTTACAACCCAAATCCTCCTACAATATTCAGTGATCTTCACTCTGAGACTCTTTCTATCTAATCTTTGTAATCTAAATTACAAAGAAGACTAATCTGAGTTGGAACATAGTCTCATGAATTTCCCCAAAAGTGACACTTACAGATTTTTTAGTCCTTATTTCTTCTTTCCTGATTTCAGTTCCAAAATGCTTCTATTCCTGAGTAATACCAGACTTTAAAACTGACAATATGAGTTTATTTTTTTCAGTAAAATAGTTCACATTGATTTCTTCCTGATGAATCAAGGAAATAAATTTTATCACCCATATATTTTAAAAGTGTGTCTTAGAATGAATACTGGGAAAGATCCTACAGATGACCAATCTCTCATTTATTTTCATTGTTATAATCCGAGACAGAAAATATTTGATTCTGAAGCAAATGATTTGCAAAATCTCAGCTGCAATTGTGGACCATTGTCCCCTAGACAGTATTGAAAATAGTATTAGTTTGAAAAGTACAAAACAATCTCAGTACAGACAGTTACACAATTGTTTGAGGTTGTAGTATTAATATATCCCTTTACTATCAATCAGGATGGAAGAAAATCCCCAAATAAACATAATGTGCTCTCATATTTTGTTTTACTGTTTTACATGCAACTATTCTTTTCTTTTAAACTTGTTTTCCTATTTCCTTTTTTATCTAATTTTTAGATCATGCCAAAAACAATGGAAAATTCCTGCCCCTCATTGCCACCTATGAATGCCAAATCACACAAACCAGTAAGTTTTAAGATATTCAGTCTGTACTTATTTAAGAAGGGACCCATGAGAGAGTCATGGGACACATAATTGACTGATTTAATGTCTATGTTGTAAGAAAGGGAGGTATGAGCAGTCCATGTATTTGCTTATCTACTACTAGAACAGTCTTGCATTTGTTTTTCTGAATTTATAGCCGAATTCAATAAGAATTGCCCTACTCCCCATGCATGTCTGAGCTGTGAACTAGAACCAAATGGATATTATCTCTATTATTTATGTTTCTAAATTAAAAGGATAAAAATATTAACTGCATGCTTTCTTTATTATTTTATTTATAACATTAAATGAAATAAATGAAAACTTGCTTATGTTTGAAAAAAACAAGATGAAGTAAGACAGTAAGAAAGGATTACAATTTTACCTTTGCCTCTATCACAAATCTATTCTGATGTTATATGAGACACTGGATGAGGAGACACCTGGGATTGAGGTGAGAAGAATATGTGCCCCAGAAGCTCAGTTCATCTTTTGATATGTGGCTTGCTCATCTGGCAAAGACCCTGGATAGTATATTGCACAGTGAAACACATTTGTAAGTTGCAGAAATATTTTGACATATAAGAAACAAGTTTTGAAAACATAAATTGCTCCTATAGATACTTTTTTTTGTAGCAATCCTCTAGCTATTTGCACTGACAGTAATGGACAGTGACTTAACCCATTCCCACTGTGTATTTATAACATCGAGTTAAAAAGGGGGGGGGGCATGTATTTTGTTTAAAACCATAATACTTTTCCAGGATTTTTAGCTTCTCTACATGCCTGAAAATTCTTAACTAAATAAATTCCTAGAACTATTATATACTACATTTAGAAATTTACTATAGGGGTCCAGCACAGTGGCTCACGCCAGTAATCCTAGCACTCTGGGAGGCCAAGGTGAGAGGATTGCTTGAGCTCAGGAGTTTGAGACCAACCTGAGCAAGAGTGAGACCCCGACTCTATATAAAAAAAATATATATGTAAATGTACTGCATTTAACTGATTCCTAAAAATTAGTAGTATTGATAAGAGATATTCACACCTGTTCTCGTAGTTTCTGTGCTGAACATATGGCTGAGGCTGGTCTCTGCTCACTGGGTTTTTGTGTGCATTGTTTAGCATAAATCTGGAAAAAATATTGCCAAAAGCAGAAAATCAAATTATCTTAATTATTTTTATGTTTTATTGGTAAACCCAAAGCCATGTAATATGGTTATCTTTTTCCTGGATTTGTTGTGTTAATCCCTTTAATTAAACCTTAAAACCACAATATGCTGGCATTTAAAAAGCTGCTGACTGAATCAAAGCCAAAGAGCTTACAGAGAACAGATGATACTTTTTCCCCCCAGGCTAGTCTCAATATCCTAACCTCAGCTTTAAGAGGCCTAGATAGTTGAAGTGGTTTGTAGGACCCTCTCTCTGAGAACACAATGATACAGAGGCAGTGACTGGCCTCCTGGGGCCATCTAACTATACTTCTTATTGAGCCTGGGAGGAAAAGACTGGCAAGGCTGGGTTGCCATTCTCTACGATATACTTGGATATTTGGGCAAGGACATAATTTTTCTTTTAGCTAATGTACATTAGTTCTTTTATATTTTCTCAGCTCAAATATTAAACAGAAAGCCAAAAAAGCATTCTCTGTAAGAAGAAAAAATACAAACACACATACACATACACACTGCTATGGAGTGAATTGTAACTCCCCCATCAAATTCATACGAGGAAGCCCTAACCACCAATGTGATGATCTTTGTGGAGATGGGGCCTTTGGGAGATAATTAAGTTCAGATGAGGTCATGAGGGTATAGGGTCCTTATGATGGGATTAGTGCCCTTATGAGAAGAGATACCAGACAGTTCCTTCTCTCTCTGTCTCTGTCTCTGTCTCTCTGTCTTTCTCTCTCCCATGAGAGGACACAGTGAGATGGCTAGGCCACCATCTACAAGCCCGGAAGAGAGGCCTCCCCAGAAACTGAATTGGCCAGCACCTTGATCTTGCACTTCCCAGCTGCCAGAACTGTGAGAACATAAATTTCTGTCGTTTAAGCTTCCCAGTCTCTGGTATTTTGTTATGGCAGCCCAAGCAGCACACACACACACACACACACACACACACAACACATGGACAAAATTTGAAAATTAAAATAATTAAAAATTAAATTCTTCTTGGTAATGGACAGGAATTTTGTTTTCTGGCATACTTTGGAGTCCTAATGTAAAGTTGGTTGTTAGAAAATAGTAGGAACAGTCATGTAAATAAAGCATACTGTACCGGGGATCTCTTCTAAAAATAACCAAGCAGGATGACTATGTATCATAACACATAGCCTTATGTTATGATAAAAGTATAATATTATCACTAAGTTCCAGTATAAATCATCAAATACATAGAGATAATCAGTATTCAATCAAACCAAAATTCTCTTTTAGAAAGTAGTGTTTAAATTGTCTTTCTCTGTGCATCACCAGTTGCATTAATTGTTTAATCCTTTAGATTCCAACTTTTTTATTCTAACGCCTTTTGCCTCTGTTCTTGTTAAGGTCATTGGAACCTCCTATATGATTAACTTATACCACATAAATCCTCCTAGAACAAAGGTATAGTTTTATTATTCCTACTTTAGAAACATTTCATAATTAACCATACAGTCATTTAAATTCTCCTGTTTTAAAGTTAAAATGTTTGATAAACTTCCTAACCTATATTTCTGTCCTATCAACTACATTGCCCTTATAGATATACCAGATTCCATCCAAACAGGAAAAATTTTCTCTTCCCAAGTGCATCTTCAGTTGGCGGGTCTGTATTTCTCCTTCAGGAACACTCTCTTCCATACTGAAGACTGTATATATGCTAACTATATTTAAATTCCATTTTAAATAAAACATATTTGTTATCACATACTTACTATATGTCATGTCTTTTAAGATACATTTGATCCCCAGAAATTTAAAAATGAATATATACAGAAAAAATTATAAAAAAATAAATTTGATGCATTTTCATAAATACCAGGAGTATATAATACATTATAAATGATAAATATATAAAAGAAGCCAAATGTATATATAGGCAAACCTCATTTTATTGTGCTTCACTTTATTGCTATTCACAGATATTTCAGGGATTTTTTTACAAATTGAAGGTTTGTGGCAACAAACCAGCAATTCCCCGGTCTCTCTCCTCTGCTCAGACTTCCCTATGCCCTGAGACAAAACAACATTGAAATAGGCCAATTAATAACCCTACAATAACCTCTAAGTGGTCAAATGAGTCACACTTCTCTCACTTTAAATCAAAAGCTATACATGATTGAGCTTAGTGAAGAAGGCATGTAAAAGCCAAGATCTGCCAAAAGCTAGGTCTCTTATGCCAAATGGGTAGCCAAGTAGTGGATGTAAAAAAAGATTTTTGTAGGAAATTAAAAGTGCTACTCAGGTGAGCACATGAACGATAAGAAAACAAAACAACCTATTTGCTGCTATGAAGAGTTTTTTTGTGGTCTAGATAGAAAATCAAACTAGCCGCATCATTCCCTTAAGCAAACGGTGAATTCAGAGGAAGACCCTAACTCTCTTCAATTCTATGAAGGCTGAAAGATGTGAGAAAGCTGTAGAAGAAAAGTTAGATTCTAGCACAGGTTGTTCATGAAGTTTAAGAAAATCCATCTCCATAACAAAAAGTGCAAGGTGAAGCAGCAAGTGCTGGTGCGGAAGCTGCAGCAAGTTATCTGGAATATCTAGCTAAAATAATTGATTAGTGTGGCTACACCAAACAACCAATTCTTAATGTAGATGAGACGGCATTCTACTGAAAGAAGATACCATCTTGGACTTTCATAGCTACAGAGGAGAAGTCAATGTCTGGCTTCAAAGCTTCAAAGGACAGGCTTTCTTGTTAAGGGCTAATGCAGCTGGTGACTATACATTGAGGTCAATGCTCATTTACCATTCTGAAAATCCCAGGGCCATTTAGCATTATGCTAAATCTACTCTGCTCATAGTTGATAAATGGAACAACACAGCCCAGACAAATGCACATCTGTTTATAGCATATTTTACTAAATATTTTAAGTCCACTGTTGGGACCTACTGCTCTTAAAAAAAGATTCCTTTTAAAGTATTACTGCCCATGATGCCCCTGATCACCCAAGAGCTCTAATATACATGTACAAGGAGATTAATGTTGTTTTCATGCCTGGTAACAAAAAGTCTATTCTGCGGCTCATGGATCAGAGGTAATTTTGACTTTCATGTCTTATTATTTAAGAAATACATTTGATAATGCTACAGCTGGAAAGGAGTCACTATTCTAGGTTATTAAATATGAAATGTCTGATTTCCTTAGGGTACTAAGTTTGACAGTCGATATCTCTGAAATTTCTCTTTGATACTTCTTGTTTCATTTTTATTGTGAAGGTACATCCTTAGTCTTTCAAACACATGGTTTAGCTTGTGATTATCTTTCAAAGTATTTTTAGAGCAATTTTTGTGAAACCATGGATAAGTAAAAAATTCGTGTTATTTTAGGATATGAGTTTTGTCAGAACAATGCTGTACAAACAGCTCGAAATATCAATGAAGTGTTTGGGAAGGATGTGGTTAATGAACACATGGTACATTTGTGGTTTGAGAAGTTCTGTTCTGGTGATTTTAATCTTGAAAATAAGCCACATGGGCAACCTGAAACCAAGGTGGATAATGATGAGCTGAAAGCTGTAGTGGAAGCAAATCCATTTCAACCTATGCCTGAATTAGCCACATTGTTTGACGTTACTATTCTAACAATATTGGATGATTTGAAACAAATTGGCAAGGTAAAGAAGCTGGATAGATGGGTACCACATGAATTAAATGAGTATCAGAAGAGAAATCATCTCGAAGCTTGCCTTTCTTTGCTGTCACGACATAAAGGCAAACCATTTCCACATTG
Organism: Cheirogaleus medius; assembly: GCA_008086735.1. Lineage (NCBI taxonomy): Eukaryota > Metazoa > Chordata > Mammalia > Primates > Cheirogaleidae > Cheirogaleus > Cheirogaleus medius. The sequence continues at coordinate 16,999,877 of VBSM01000483.1, forward strand.
CATTGTTATGTGTGATAAAAAAATTGATTCTTTTTGATAATTACAAGTATTTGGCACAATGGTTGGATAAAGATGAAGTGTTGAAACACAGTCCAAAACCAATTATTCATCAAAAAAAAAAAAAAAAAAAAGCTAATAGTGTCTGTTTGGTGGTCCAATGCTGATATTATCCACTACAGTTTCATGAAACCTGATCAATTATGGTGGATGTCTACTGCAACCAATTGAACAAAATAATGAGGATGCTGGCAATTAAACAGTCAAGATTTGTCAATAGAGACAGGCCAATCCTCTTGCAAGTCAAGGCTGGACCACATGTTACACAATGGATGTTGCTTAAACTATAGAGGCAGGACTTGGAAACTGTCATCCACTGTATTCACCAGACATTGCACCAACTTCTTCCAGGCTTTGGACCACTTCTTGAAAGGAAAAATATTCAATTCTCAACAAGCTGTGGAAAACGCCTTTTGCGATTTCATCGCCACTCACTCTCCAGGCTTCTTCGCTGCTGACATAAACAAGCTACTGTTAAGATGGCAAATCTATGTTTATAGTTTACACAAATACTTTGATTAATTGTACTGTTTCTTGTTTGAGATATAATAAACTAAACTTTTGATTCGAAATTGGACATTTCATACTTATTGATTTCCCCATAGTGCTACAATCTAAGTTGAGAATTTTAAAAGGCATAGAACTAAGAATGGATATAAAGATGAGGTGGATCAACGAGGTTGATAGAATTCTGAAACATTTCAGATCCCAGTTACATTACAGAGATTTCTAGCTGTCTGAAAGAGATAGAATAAATCTTTTTGGGGGGAAGACAACATCATCTATAGCCTCAGCATTTTTCAAAATAAAATGTTTACTATTCACTTAAAAAGTATCAAGAAGAGAAACCAGCAGTAGAAATAGATCAAAGATGATTTAGATAATGGAGTGACTAGACTTGGACTTTAAGATAACTATGAATAATGTGTTCAAGAAGGTAACAGGGCATAGAAATTCATCAGAGAACTGAAATGTATAAAAATATTGAAACAGAAATTCTAGAAATAAAAGATGTAATAATTAAATTACAACTCAGTAGATAAGACTAACAGTATTTCAGACAAAGCCAAAAAAGAAGAATGACTTAAAAATAGGTCAGTAGAAAGTGTTTGTACTCAAGAACAGAATAGAAAAGGAGCTGAAATATGTATGTTGGGGAGGGGGACATGGTGAAAAATTAAACAAATGCGTAGTTAGAATCCAGTGTGAGAATGGAGGATGGCATAGAAGTAGCATTTGAAGAGATAAAGGCCAAAATTTCCCCAAAGCTGGTAAAAGACATTAAGGCATAGGTCTCAAGAAATGCAATGAACCCGCCAAAAAAATACAAATGAAATCATTCTAGACATAGTGAACTAAAACTATGGGGAATAAAATTTGGAGAGAAACTCTTAAAAGCTAGAGAATAAAAAACCCATTACATTCAAATAGAAAAAACTAACACTGCCTGTAGATTTTTCCATGAAGTAACCACATATTTCAAAGGATCACTTTCAGAAAAATTCTCTTACCACAAGAAAGATAGAAATAACTAATAGGATATAAATTAAAATTTCACAAATATATGGAAATTAACAGTATACTTCTAAACAACCCAAGGGTTAAAAGGAAAACATTAAAAATAAACATTTTGAACATAATGATAGTATAATTACCATTTTTATATTTTGTAATAATAAAAATATGACCTAGTGAGACCAATCTTTCTCATGACCATAGATGAAAAGGTTCTAATCAAAACGCGAGCCAAAAATGTATATAAATAAGAAGAGTAATGCTTCCAAGTCAAACTGGTGTATCTTCAAAAATGCAAGATTGATTAAAGATTTATATACCAATCAAAATAATTATTCACATTAAGAAAAAGAAAAAACTAAAGTTCATCTACTTAGATGAAGAGAAGGCACTTGATAAAATTCAATGTGCAATCATCATTATTAAAACTCTTAGCAAAGTAGAAATGAAGGGCAACACCAAACTCTTATTGAACAAGATAGCCAACATTATAATTAATAGTGAAACACTGAAAGCATGTTTTATGAGAGCAGGAAGAAGACATGCATATACCCTATCCCCACTGCTATTCAATTTTGTCCTTGAGCCCCTTGCCAGTGCAAAGAGACAAGGAAAAGACAGAGAAGATATCTTTGGAAAGCAGCAAATGAAAACTTGATCTGTGTTGTGTTCTGTGAAATGCCCAGCTAGTCTAGCTCTCTTAGAATTATATATGAAAGAGTGTAGAGAAGTTAAATTAGCCTGGAAGCAAGAATGTACATGTATACTGTTATCTGTTGCTAGTGAATGAAACTTTTTCTGATCCTTATTTCTGGTAGGGATGCGGAGAATACATTTTTGGTCAATGGCCACCCGCCATGTGTCCAGGGTCATGTTAAAATACTTAAAGGATACCATTTCTAAAAAACAACAGCCACAACTGGCTCTAATATTTGTGTGCATTTATGGTCAATCTTGCAAGATTTGCCTTGTTTATTCAAGGGCCAGACTGGTAAAATATATGAAGAAATGTTGGGGATCACTAACTATTCCTCATCCTTTGGTTTTATATAGGGGTGTCCCTAATTTGTGCTATTCCTCCTGGGATGCAATATTCTTTTTTATTTATAATCTCAGCTAGGGAGAACCAGTGTTGGAGGCTTCCACTTGCCTTCCACAAGTAGAAGTGACTGCTTTGACCCCACAAGCCAAGAAACAAATATAGCGGCTGTGCTGAATACCAAGTGGATGTATTTCACTAAAGCATTGGGAGAAATAAGCAATGGGTAGGTCTGCTAATTCAGTGTGAGCCTGGCCTATGCATTATATGCCCTTGTGTGCTTCCCTCCAACCAAGGGCCTGTAATGACACTTCAGTATCAATGTTACTTCAAACCCTGTATCTAACATATTTTAATATGTTTGGTTATACTCATTTAACCAGTGCACAGTTTCCAGAGTAAATTGCTATAAATAGCTTTAGGGAAGGTCTGGAGCAATCATTACTATGTGCACTTGTCATGATGTTGCATGACCCTTTCTCCTGTGGATCTGACCACACATTCAGATAGAAATTTCCATTTCCCAACAAAACTTTTTATTTTGTTAACTTCCTTCAATCTCCTGAGTATTTGTTTTTGTTTCCTTTGATAGAACAGAATTAGTAGTGTCTTTACTGGCTGTCTGTTTTGTCCCTAATGTCATATTGCTATGTTGACCGCCATAGCTCTGTGCTGGTTAAATTACCTTAGGCTGCTTCTCTGATCTTACTGTATATTAAAACATTTGTCTTTTCTTGACTCTGAATGATCTGGCCTTTATATTTATCAGGTTCTTTTTGTCATCATGGTCGTCAGTAAGCCAAGTTCTACTAACAGAGGACAGCCACAGGTTAGTTTCTCAGTGATGCTGGTGCCCCTCTTCTGGAACATTCCGCATTACTTTGGTAACTGGACAATTTGTCAAACAGAGTGCTGTGGTGGGATTTCTGGTCTTACATAGCATATCTACTCAAATATACTGACATCTTTAAGGCTTCAATTTCCTTCTCCTGCCATCTACCACAATCATTCTGATATTTCTACCACATTTAGTAAGGCCTATTACTTTTTCTATACCTCAGGGGCTGACATAGTAGCATTTGCACCATCTCCTTGCCTTTTTTTTTTTTTTTTGCTAGAATATTAAATTCTATATCTCAGGAGAGCTGATCCCAAATAAACACTCTCAAGTGTGACATTTTGTACCACCTCTTTGATCTAGCTATTGCACAATACATTTCTGTGCATATTATCTCAGCTCCTGTAGTTGTGTGCTACCTACGTACTGCAGGTTCTTCAGGACATGGTCTGTGCACTTTTTAATCAAGCCCAGTATGTCCCTGGGTGGGTTATGTCATGCATTAAACATATTTATTTTTGAATGTACAAGAAAGGCATTGAGGTAGGTACTCATGGGAGGACTATGTTGTTTGGGGAAAGAGGCTTGTGCATCATTTTTAAGCAATGGGAGTGTTCTAGTCCTTGAGAAGGAAACTTGGACAATTTTGTAGGCATGAAGGGCTCAGATGTATCTACAGATTAGTTTTTTAAAAGTAAATCAATAAAAAACCAGAAATTATTTAGTTGTTTTTCAATGTAATTGGTAATGAAAGTTAAGAATGTGTTCTACATTCTATTATATTACTAAAAATTTTTAAATTCCACTTAGATAAAAATATTTAGATACTAGGTTAAGAAGTTTCTAATATATTCCTTAAAATAACGGAACAAAAGTTTTAATAATACTTTCTTATTGTTCTTATGAAAAAGAGGGAAGAAAAACTGAGTGAAATCATATGTCAAATTATAATCAATTGTCATTAAATTAAAACCTTAAAATTATGATTTTTAAATGAAAAAGATGAATATTTAATGCTAATTCAACTTGAAGTTATTAAGAATGTTAAAAAATCTGATGATAGAAGGATTCAGGTTTAGATATGGTATTATATTTAAAAATATATGTTCTGTTGAATTATAAGACATCAGAAAATATCACCAACTATTTTTAAACCATTTTTAGTTCTTGAATCAGTATATTGCTTAGGGGTGTCAGGAAAGGGCAAGCTTACCATTAGGTGAGGTGCATCATTTCTCATTACAGCATTTTTTTAATGGTCTATATTTAAGAGTTCAGCACCAGCTTGTCAGTTGCTGCTTCTTGAGATTTAGTAATTTCCTGTCATAATATTAAAAGCTGTAAGGATTTTTAAAAAGCATTGAAGATAAGTACCTAAGAAGTGACTGGAGAAGTAGTTCACAAGTATCTCAACAGATAGAAAGATAAATGGTATCAAAATATATTCAACTTGCCATGACCCACTGGACTTTCAATTAAATTTTCAATCTTCCCCCAATTTGCTTTGAGATGTTAAGCCATTCAGTTACTGTTTCTCCTTCATGTTCTTCTTTTAAATTAGAGCTTCTTTTATGCCCCTACCTTCTACACTAATCTTTACTCAGTGACCTCACTCCTCTTCCATCCCTTGCTTGTGAAAAGTATATAGTGGTACTGAAATTTCTCTCTCCACAGTCCAGTTTTAATCCAGTGTATTCCATTTGATCTCTGCACTCATTTCAATACTGTTTCTTTCTCCCAATTTTGATAGCACTTACTGGCTACCAGCCATTTTATATTTGGGTTACAGAAGTACACTAGGACAGTGTTTTACATTTCTAAACTGTTCAGTGTGTACATCTTGACACTTCAGAATTTTTGCAAAGGAGGTGGGGGAAGGAGACGGGAGATGATGATACAGAGAACACATTATGATCTTGGTCTTTTTGTTGCTAAAGTTGTGCTGAATCTGTCTGTTTCTTCATATTTTAGTAAAGACCATCAATTACAAGATTATATATTTGTCCAATCTGTTTGGGGAACTGGTGAGATGCTTTCAAGGATTGTACTGCAATCTTGTTAAGTGACAATAGGGATAGGTTGGTTCATGACATTAGGTAATGCATCTTACTACTCATTTCTCCCAGGCAACAAAAGCACCTCTAATTCTCAGACCCATTCCATGTGTCTAAAGTCCAATGACCCAACGGCTATTGCTACTCTATTAAGAGAATGTTGACGTGCCAAGGCTAATTCATCCTTTTGCATTTTTCGCTGTATGAAAATAATCACCTGTAAGCACAGATAATGGCCTTGTATTTTATCAGTGGCCTTCTATTGGCTCTGTTATATCAGTAAGCCACTGTGTATCTTTTGGGTTTTAGTTTATTGTTTAATCCAATTGTGACACACTCTTTCTCATATATAAATATAAATATATTTAAGGTATATTTTAATAGATATTTTCAATAGATATATTTCAAAGATTTCTCACAAGTCCTGGTTCAATAATGGATTTCATTTCTACTTCTGATTGTATGTGCATGCATGAACTGAAACAGCTTCATGGATTTGAGACTGAATAGGGGGCTAATAGTGTTTTCTCAATTCACATTTCGAAATATAATGATCTTAGTATTTTCTTGTGCTCTTCACTATATGGTAACTGTCATAAAACCAGGAAATGAGTTAACTTTGGCCTTGTACCTACCTATCTTAGTTGCTTAGTATGTTACTTTTAAGAAAGACAATTACTTTAATAATTAAAAATAATATATCAGCTGTTAACAAATAGTCATTTTCGGAAGCCAAAAGTTTGATTGAATTATGTTGGGATATGCCAACTTAGTGTGACAAAAAATTACCCAAACACCAGGGAAATGTCATTAAGAGGAATATTACATTTCTTGTGTGTCTAGGACTACCTATCTGTTATGTGAGAAATGGCGTTCAAACACATGGACAGAGACAGAGAGGATCATTCACAACATGTACACACTTAATGAACTTGTTTTAGATCATGATTTCTTAACCTTGGCATTACTGACAGTATGAGCTAAATAAGTTTTAGTTGTGGAGGATCAATTCATAAGTTGATTAAGAAAATGTGGTGTATATATACCATATATATATACCATATATATATATATGGTATATATACACCACATTGTTAGGTTGATTCCAAATCTTTGCAATTGTGAATCGTGCTTCTATAAACATTCAAATGCAGATGTCTTTTTTATAGAATGTCTTTTTTTCATCTGAGTACATACCCAGTAGTGGGATTGCTGGATCAAATGTACCTCTACTTTTAGTTCTTTGAGGTATCTCCATACTACTTTCTTTAGAGGTTGTACTAGTTTGTAGTTCCACCAGCAGTGTATGAGTGTTCCTATCTCTCTACATCCACACCAACATTTGGTGGTTGGTGTTGTTAGTAGTGTCTTTTGATGCACATTAAAAAAAAATTTTCATGAAGTTCAATTTCTCTATTTTTTCTTTTATTGCCTTTGATATTGGTGTCATATCCAAGAAATGTTTGCCAAATCCAATGTTGCAAAGCTGTACTTCTCTGTTTTCTTCTAAGAGTTTTACAGTTTTTAGGTTTTACATTTAGGATTCATTTCAAGTTAATTTTTGTATATAGTGTTAGGTATCAGTCCAATTCCATGTATTTGCATGAGGATATCAAATTTTCCAAGCCCCATTTGAAAAGACTGTGTTTTCCCCCATTGAATGGTCTTGGCACACTTGTTGAAAATTATTTGACCATGTATGCAAAAGCTTATGTCTGAACACTCCTTTCTATTCCATTAATCTACAAGTTGGCCTTCATGCCTGTACCACACTCTTGATTACTGTAGCTTTGTAATAAGTTTTGAAATCAGGCAGTGCGAATCTTCCAGCTATGTATTTTTTTTTTTTTTCAGAATTGTTTGGGTTAGGTGTGAGTCTCTTGAGATTGCATATGAATTTTTGAATGAATATTCATATTTCTGCAAAAAATGTTAGGATATCAATAGAGATTGAATTAAATCTGTAGATCACCTTGGGTACTATTGACATATTAACAATATTAAGTTTTCTAATCCATAAACATAGATTGTCTTTCCATTTATTTATGTCTTTTTAAATTTCAGAAATATTTTGTAGTTTTCATTGTACAAATCTTTCACTACCTTGGTTGTATTAATTCCTAAGTATTCAATTCTTTTTCATGCTGTTATAAATGGAATTTTAAAAATTTCCTTTTAAGATTGTTCATTGTTAGTGTATAGTAATGCAACTGAGTTTTGTGTGTTGATTTTGTATCCTGCTACTTTACTGAATTGGTTTATTAGTTGTAACATTTTTTTCTTTAGTGTAGAACTTTAGGGGTTTCTACATATAAGAACATACTGTCTATAAACAAATAATTTTACTTCTTCCATTCTTACTTGTAAGTTATTTATTTATTTATTTATTGTCTAAATACTTTGGCTCAACTTTTAATACTATGTTAATAGACTTGGCAAAAGTGAGCATCTTTATCTTGTTCCTGATATTAAAATTTTTCAGTCATTCATCATTGAGTATGATGTTTGCTGTGAGTTTTTCATATATAGTTTTTATTATACTAAAGTACTTTCCTTCCATTTCTAGCTGGTTAAGTGTGTTAATTATGAAAGGTTGTCAAATTCTGTCAAATGCTTTTTCTGCATCAATCAAGATGATCAAGTGGTTTTTTTCCTTCTTTGCGCTAAAGTGATGTATTATATTGATTGATTTTCATTTATTGAAATAACTTTGCATTTCATGAGTAAATTCCACTTGGTCTAATGTATACTCTGTTTAATAAGCTAGTAAATTTGGTTTTCTGGTATTTTGTTGAGGACTTTTGCATTGATGTTCATAAAGGATATTGGTTTGTCATTTTCTTGTAGTGTTTGGCTTTAGTATTAGAGTAATGCTGCTATTGTAGACTGAGTTGGGAAGTGCTCCTTTCTCTTCAATTTTTTAGAAAAGTGTTTGAAGGATTGATGTTAATTCTTTTTTAAATGTTTGATGGAATTCACCAGTAAAGTCACTAAGCTTTGATTTGTCAGTGTTCTAAATTACTGATTCATTCTTCTTACAAATTAGAAAGCAATTAGGATTTTCTATTTCTTCTTGGTTTAGTCTTGATAGGTTTTATGTTTCTAGGAATTTGCCCAATTCATTTAGGTTATCAAATTTGTTGGTGTACAGTTGCTCATAGTAGTCTCTTACATTTTTTATTTCTGTAGAATCAGTAGTAATCTCTTCACTTACATTTTGATTTTAGTAATTTGAGTCTTCTCTCTTTTTTCTTAGTCCACATAGCTAAAGGTTTGTAAATTTTGTTGATGTTTCTGAAGAAAAAACTTTGGTTTTGCTGATTTTCTCTATTCTTTATGCTGTTTATCTTTGCTCTAATCTTTATTATTTCCTTTCTTCTGCTATCTTTGGATTTAGTTTGTTCTTCTTTTTCTATTTCCTTAAGTTGTAAAGTTAGGTTGTTGATTTGAAATCTTTCTTCTTTTTTAATATAAGCATCCATAGCTGTAAATTTCCTTCTAGCACTTCTTTCACCATGTCCCATAAGTATGTTGTGTGTTCATTTCCATACATATCTATGCACGTACTATTCTCTTGTGATTTCTTCTTTGATTTATTGGTTGTTTAAAAGTGGCTTGTTTAATTTTCACAACTTTCTGAATTTTCAGTTTTCTTTTTGTTATTGATTTCTAACTTTAGCTCATTGTGATCAGAGGAGATACTTTGATATATATGTTTTTAAATCTATTCTCAAAAATGTTTCATGTGCTCTTGAGAAGTATGTGCATCTTTTTGTTGTTGGAAAGAGTGTTCTGTATATGTCTGTTAGATCTAATTGGTTTATTGTGTTGATCAAGTTCTCAATTCCTACTCATCTACTGTCTGGTTGTTCTAGTCAAGATAGAGAGTTGGGTGTTGAAGTCTCCAACAGTTGTTGTACTATTTTTCACTTAAATTCTGTAAATCTTTGCCTGTTTTGATGGTCTGTTATTAGGTACATAAATGTTTTAATTGTTGTATTTTCTTCCAGCATTAAATCTTTTATTGACATAGAACATCAATTGTCTTTGAAATGTGTTGATTTAAAATATATTTTGTCTGATATTAATATAAGCACTCTGCTCTCTTTTGGTTACTATTTGCATAAAATATCTTTTTCTATCATTTCAGCCTCAATCTTTTTATGTCTTTGGATCTAAAGTGAATCTCTTATGGACAGCATATCTGTGGATCATGCAGTTTTTCTTTTATTGTAATCCATTTTACTAATCTCTCTTTTAATTTGAGTGTTTAACCCATTTACATTTAAAGTTTACTGATAAGGAGGGCTTTTTGCCACTTTGCTATTTGTTTTCTACATACTGTATAGATTTTTTCTCCCTCATTCCCTGCATTACTGTCTTCTTTTGCATTTAGCTGATTTTTCTAGTTAAGATGTTTAACTCGTTTTTTTATCTTATTTTGTGTATATTTTTAAGCTATTTTCTTTGTGGTTACCATGGATATTACATTTAACAAGCTAAAGTTTCAGCACTTTAATTTGAATTTATATCAACTTCAATAACATAAAAAGTTGTTCTTTTGACAGATTTGTCCTGATTCTTTTCAGTTGTTTCTGCCACATAAATAGATTTCATACATTATGTGTCCAAGAACATAAGCTTATATTTTATAAAGCATTAGTTTCTTAAGGTCTGCATATAGTAAGTATGTATATACAAATCAAAGTTATAGTAATACTAGCCTTTAGACTAATACTCTTAAAAATGTGTTAGTCTCTTAAATCATGTAGAAAACTGAAGGTAGATTTAAACACCATTGTTACAATAATAATAGATTTATAATTGCCCGTGTATTTACCTTTATGGAGATTCTTATTTTTTTACATGGTTTTGCATTGTTGTCTACTGTCCTTTCATTTCAAACTGCAGGACTCCCTTTACCATTTCTTGCAGGTCAGTTCTCTTGGTAATGAATTCTCTCAGCTTTTGTCTATCTAAAAGTATTTTAATCCTCTTTCATTTTTAAAGAAAACTTTTGCCAAATATAGAATTCTTAATTGATAGTTTTCTTTCTTTTAGCACTTTGTATATATTACCTCATCACCTTTTATCCTTCAAAGAGTATGATGCGAAATTTGCTGATAATATTTTACGGTTCCCTTGTATCTGACAAGTTCTTCTCTCTTGCTGCTTTCAAGATTCTTTTTGAAAGTATTTGACTTTCAACAGTTTGGTTATGTATTTCAGTGTGAGTCTTTTTGAGTTCATCTAATTGGGATCATTGAGTTTCTTGGATATTTATATTCATGTCTTTTATCAAATGTGGAGAACTTTTCAATTACCATTTCTTCAAATATTCTCTCTTTTCCTTTCTCTCCCTCTATTTTCTTTCTAGAACTCCCACAATGCATTATTTTGATGGTGTCCCACATGTCCCTTATATTTGATCACTTTTATTCAATCTTTTCTTTTTCCTCAGACTCAAACATTTCCATTGTCTTATCTTCAAGTTCACTTTTTCTTTATTCTGCCTGCTTACATCTGACTTTGAATTCCTCTAGTGAATTTTTCATTTTGGTTACTATACTTTTTAACTGCAGAATTTCTTTTTGGTTCATTTTAGGTTTTCTCTTTATCAACATTTTCATTTTTTTAAATATATCACATTCTTAACTTTCTTTATGTCTTTTTTTATTTTTCTTACCTTATCTAAGATAATTGTTTTAAATTCTTTGACAAGTAGACCTGCCATTATATCTTTTTCAGGGACAATTTCTGTAATTTTATTCATTTCTTTTGCATGGGCCATATCTTCCCATTTGTTTCTGTGACTTTTGATTTAGTTTGTTGTTGTTGAAAATGGATATTTGAATCTAATAATGTGGTAACTCTGGAGTTCAGATTCTCCTCTTTCCCTAGGGTTTGCTGCTTTGTTGTTGATTTATTTATCCTTATTTAATGTAGGCTGTATCAGTGTCAAAGATCAGCCTGTAGAATAAACTTAAGATTTTTTCTAGCGTTTTCTGAGCCTGTACCTTCCCCTAGGCATATACAGTGACTTTCTAATTCTCCTGTATAGTTGCTTTTAAAAGCCCTAGACTTCAAGGACTGGTTTCCAAAAAGAGAATAGGAGCAAAATGGAAGAGGATAAATGTGTAGGCCTTTTAAATGGCCTAGAAGTCCTTTCAGCTTGATGGGGAGAAACTTGCAACAATGTGAGGAGGTGCAAGGAAAATGGCTCTCCCCTCTTTCTCTGGACCTCTGTGATCAGAAGCACCAACCATAAAATAGAGCACAAATAACTGATATTTGAAAGACAGGGTCCTTTTTCCCCTCCTTGACTGTGTCAGAATTTGTTTAACTTTCCCCAGAAACATGTTCACAGCTGACTCCGTAGGGCTAAGGCTGGGGCAAGGGTAGTTGTTACTGCGCTAAAAGGTAAAATTGACTGAAATTTACTGTAATTGACCTTCTAAAGTTGAAAGCCTTCTATAGACTCTAGAGTTCCAAAGTAGTTAATCAGAAAGACTCTGCCAGTGCAATTGTTGTCTAGGTCAGGAGAGATTTCTGGTGCTTTCTACTCAACAATCTTTTAAGAATATTCCAGACTTCTTTTATTTTTATAGGTGATATTACATATAGAGAACACTAATACTAATGGCTACTCTTGCCTGTATACTAGGCATCCAACATTGTACTTAGTACTTTACATAGATTATTGCATAGAAGTCTCAAAACAAAATCTATGAGGCTGACTGTATTGGTCTGTCAAAACCTTAAGGATGAAAAATTGAGAAAAGAAAATAGAGGAGACAATTTGAAAATCAAAGCAAACTTGATTCCACACTCTATACTTTTATTTATTAATTTAGTGTAGATATCTTGACTCAGAACTTTCAGACTAGATAATATTTATCAGTAGGTCTCTGACCTGCACATAATAAAGTAATTATCTGAATTGTTCAAAGGATATTAGATATTGGGTGCTATCCTGGCTGTTGTCAAGAAAAAGGTAAACAAGAACGTAAAGAGTTAGTGATGTCCTCTGTGTCCTTGGCAAATTCAGAGACCTTATTTTTCTGAGCCTTAGTTTCTCCATTTGCAAAATGGAGATATGGGTGCCTACTTCTGTGTGTATGTATGTGTGTGAGGGGCTGTGAAAATAAGAGATAAGGACAAAAAGATCCCAAAATATAAGTTATAACATATACAGATTTGATTGCTCATTTCAGATTCCACATTGCAATTATTCTTTGAGTTTTGGTACAGTATCAAAGGAAAATATCCTATTATCTGAAAAGTACATTAAAATACCTCTTTTTTTCTCAATTATTCATCTGTGTGAGGCTGGAGTTTCTTCATATATTTAAAGCATATATTTCTTCATATATTTAAAACAAAACAATATATAGCAACAGATTGAACTGAAGAGCAGACATGAGAATTCAGTTATCTATTAAGCTGGACATTAAAGAGATTTGAAAAAATGTAAAACAATGTCACTCTTCTCACATTCTTTTTTTTGCTTTGGGAAGGATAATTATTTTTCATAATTTTGCATTATGTTAACATATCATTATATGTTATGTTAACTTATTGTTATTTTGAATGATAATAAATACATATATGTAAGTACCTTTTACAAAAGGAGTTAGTGATGTCAATTAAAGAGTATTTATTTTCAAAAGGTTGCTTTGAACGCCAAGCGTGTGTTAAATGCCCATTGAAAGCTTCTATTCCTAGCATTTCCTAACCATATTAGGGTATGCTATTTTTGTTTTCATATTATCCACATCTTAACTCAGTAATCTAGTGGTAGGATCCAGAGCTTCTCACAGTGCGAGGCACATAAACACAATGCAAACACTTATTAATCACAGTTGAGCTAAGCAAATGAAGTGCTTATTATTTCCAATTGTTAATCAACAGAAAATTTCTGAATTATGTCCTTTAGTATTAGTGATATTTATACTTAGCTTACTCCATTTTGCTACCTAGTCAAAATTAGAAATCTGAGTTGATTCCTGAAAATTCAAAATATTTTGAAGCTAAATACCATTTTTGGAGATCCATATTTATATTATTATAATATCTATCTATCTCTCTATCAATCTATGTTAGTCTCCAGTATTTCAGGACTCTCTAAGATTAGATCTGGAATTGGATGGTTTTAATACCTGGATTAATTTGTTATTTGCATTTCACACATTGAGAAACAAGGAATAAGGCCACCTGTCTTACTCCATGTTTGCTGCTATAACAGAATAGCACTGACTGGGTAATTTATAATAAACAAATTTATTTGGTTCTTGGTTATGAAGTCTGGGAACTTCAAGAGCATGGTGACGGCATCTGGCAAGAGGCTTCATGCTGCATTATCCTATTTTGGGAAGGGCAGGGACAAGTGAGGGCAAGGGCAGCAGGGTGAGAGCTGGCCAAATTCACATTAATAACAAATCCACTCTTGTGGAAAGGAAACCACTCCCGTGATAACAACTTTACCTACTCACATCATAAAAAATCCCACCTCTCAACACTGTTGAATTGGGGATTAATTTTCCAACACATGAACTTTCAGGGACACATTCAAACCATAGCACCACCTAATGCAAACTCTGACCCTTAACAAAATGAAGACTGTGGAGTTGTGTTTAAGACTGAGTGACCCAAATTTAATTCTATTTTGCTTGTAGTGGTGAAAACTCTCATTCAAGTTACATGGATGTCTCATTTACATGAAGACACACAAGATAGTTCTTTGCAAACACAGCAAATGAGGATTCTGTCTTAACTGAATGAACACTGAATATGCAAACATCCTGTTAGTATATTATTTAATTATATTCACCTGAATTAAACTATATTCAGGATAGGATTGAATGCTGTAAATATGACTTTTAAAAATTTTATGGCACAACAAACTATTCAGATGTCAAATAACAATAGCTTTTAAACTCAGAAAAAAATTTCACATAACAAAATGACAGTAAAATTTCTCTTAAAAAGAGTCATAAAGCATTACAGAGTATAATTAAAAAGACATCTACTTTTTATTTAATTTCACCAGCTGTCACCGATGGCATGCATCTTTCAACATCACTTTAACAGAATACAGGTTCTGGAAAACAGCAGAATAGAAATTTGGAATATGAATATCGAGTACTATACTACAGTGAAATGTTGTCAGGTTTTAGAGGGACAATGAAATGAGCTGGATGCAACAGAGATAGACACAATGACAGCAGAAACATGATATTTCATGGAATGAAGAAGAAAAGAGTAGTAAATAAGAAGAGACTTTTAAAAATGAGTGAAAGATAATGAAGTTAGACATTTTAGAAATGAAGAATGTCAGGGGATTAAAACAGAGGGAAATAATATGGATAATATGTGAAGTATAAAGATTTATTTAAAATTTTCTCAACAATAGTCATCATAGAGGAATTGTGCATATTTTTCCCAAAATAATATCATTAGTTAAGAATTAAATAAAAATACTTTGTATCTAGAAGGGAGAAAATGTGCATTTTAATGAAGAGGAAAAAGCCTCAAAGCCTTTAATACAGTTTGGGAAGTGTACTAAAATATCTTGGCTCAAATACTTGATATAGACATCTTTTAAGAAATAGAGGAAGGAAATCGATGCTTATTGCTTTATTTAAGGGTTTGCTGTGGGAAAAAGTCATTCTGATACTTTCTACTAAATGATAATTCAAGTTCACTCAAAGAGAATAATGCAACATCTATTGAAGAAAAATATCTTCAGGAAACAAAGTTATGTACTTTTTTGATTTAAGCAAAAATAAAAATGTAGATAATATGTTTTGCTTTTTCAAATTTAATTTTTATGCAGAATTGTGAAACATAGTCTTTATAAAAGGTTCTTTCAAGGCTATAATAACCAAAACAGCATGGTAATGGCACAAGAACAGAGATGTAGACCAATGGATCAGAACAGAGAACTCAGATATAAAACCATCCTCATATTGCCATCTGATGTTTGACAAAGCAGACAAAAATATACACTGGGGAAAAGAATCCCTATTCAATAAAATGTGCTGAGAAAATTGGATAGTCACATGTAGAAGACTGAAACAAGATCTGCATCTCTCACTACTCACAAAAATTAATTCACAATGGATAACACACTTAAACCTAAGGCATGGAATTCTAAGAATCTAAAAGAGTTGGGGAAAACCATTCTAGATATCAACCTAGGCAAATAATTTATGAAGAAGACCCCAAAGGCAATCACAGCAACAACAAAAATTGGTAAATGGGACCTTATTAAATTAAAAACTTCTGCACAGCCAAGGAAACAATCAATAGAGTAACTAGACAACCTACAGAATGGGAGAAAATATTTGCATTCTATACATCCAATAAAATGCTAATAACCAGAATCTACAAAGAACTCAAGAAAATTAGCAAGAAAATCTCAAACAACGCCATTAAATAGTGGGCAAAAGACATGAAGAGAAGCTTTTCAAAAGAAGATAGTCTACTGGTCAATAAACATATGAAAAAATGCTCAAGTCCTCTCTAATCAACAGAAAAATTCAAATCAAAACCACAAAGAGATATCACCTAAGCCCTTATCAAAAAGTCCCAAAACAACAGATGCTGATATGGATGCAGAGAGAAAGGAACACTTACACACTGTTGGTGGGATTGCAAACCAGTTCAACTTCTATGGAAAGTGGTATGGAGATACCTCAAAGAACTAAAAGTAGACCTACCATTTGATCCAGCAATCCCACTGCTGAGTTTTTACCCAAAGGAAAAAAAAGGCATTCTATTTAAAAGAGACTTTCACTTGAATGTTTATAGCAGCACAATTCACAATCTCAAAGAGGTGGAAACAACCCAAGGACCCATCAACACATGAATGGATAATAAAATGTGTATATGCATACCATGCTGTATTACTCAGCCATAAAAAATGGTGAACCTTTTGTAACAACCTAGATGGAAATGAAGACTACCCTCCTAAGGGAAGTATAGCGAGAATGGAAAAACAAACACCATATTTAATCACTGTTAAATTGGAACTAAATGATCAACACTCATGTGTACATATGGTAGTAAAATTCAACGGAAATCAAGCAGGTGGGCTGGGAGAGGAGGGGTGATTAAATTCACACCTAATGAGTACAATGCACACTATCTGGGTGATGGACACACTTACAACTTTGACTCACACTATACAAAAGTAATTTATATAACCAAAACTTTTGTACCCCTGTAATATTCTGAATTTTTTTTAAAAAAATTCTGCTTTCAGATCATGCGACTTTACATTTAAAGTATATGGAAACTTTACATTTATGACTGCATATAAAATGTAAGAAAATGTATATATTAAATAAAACAATGTTTTCTAATTACAATTTATTAAGCATTTATTAAGACATATATTAGAGTAAGATGTTATACTACACATTGAAATAGTTAAGAGTCTGGCCCCAAGTAACTCGAGAATTTAAAATTACTAAATAAATAAATGTGAAATAATTGACATTACACTTCTAGGGGTCTTTTGTGGTGAAAGAGAAAAGGATAACGAAAGATTAATTTTAATTTGAGGTTATAAATTCCCTATTTAGAAGGATATATTAGCCAATTCTGGCTGTTATAACAAAGTACTATGAACTGGGTGACTTATAAACAACAGAAATTTATTGCTGGAAGTCCAAGCTCCTAGTGGCTAGCATGTATGAGTTCTGGTGAGGTCACTCTCCTGGGTAATACACTGCCAACTTCTCATATCCTCTTGTAACATATCCTCTAGGGTCCTATTTATTTATTATTATTCATTTTTTTAAATTGAGGTATATTTGACAATTGAATATTATATAAAGTTAAGGTATATAATTTGATGATTATATATATAAATATATAGATAGTAAAATAATTACCATAGTCAATTAATTTACATATCATCTCAGTTACCATTTTCTTTATTTTTTTTCTTTCTTTATATTTTTGTGGTGTGCTGAGAACACTTAAGATCTACTCTCTTAGCAAATTTAAACTATACAAGAACATATTATACAAAAAGTATTGTTAATTATAGTCACATTGTTGTACACTATATTTTTAAAAAATGAGCAAAAGGCCTGAGTAAACAATTCCTAATAGAAGGCATACAAATGGCCAACAAGTATATCAAAAAAGTTCTCAACTCACTAATCATCAGGGAAATGGCAATCAAAACCAGAATGAAATATTACCTCACACCTGTTAGAATGACTATTAACCAGAAAGATAAAGATAAGAAGGGTTGGTGAGGATGTGGGGAAAACAGAAAACTTGTACACTGTTGATGAGAATGTATAGTCATTACAGAAAACAGTATGGCAGTTCCTTGAAATAATTAAAAACCACCTTGTGATCCAGCAATCTCACTTCTGGTATATAAGGAAATGAAATAAGTACGTTGAAGCGATATTTGCACTCCACACCCATGTTCATTGTGGCATTATTTACAGTAGCCAAGATATAGAAAAACCCTAAATATCAATCAACAGCTGAATGGATAAAGAAAATGTGGCATATAAGTTCAGTGGAATATTACTTGGCCTTAAAAAGAAAGAAGTCTTGACATTTGTGATAACATATATGAACCTATAGGATATTATGTTAAGTGAGATAAGCCAGACAAAGAAAGACAAATATCACATGATTTCATTTATACGTGGAATCCAAAATAGTTAAACTCAACTCATAGAAACAGAGAGTAGAGGGGTGGATTACCAGGGACTAGAGTGCAGGGAAATGGGGAGATATTGGTCTAGGGACCTTATTATAAAGGCAGTAATCCTATTCATGAGAGTTCCTTCCTCATGATCTAATCACCTCCCCAAAGCCTTACCTCCTAATATCATCACATTAGGAGTCAAGTCTTTAACATATGAATTTTGGGGGGACAACAATGTTCAGTCTATTGTAAAAGTTAATGTTTAAATATTAACTAAATCATCATAGGACAATTTATGCAATAATAAAGCAAATATAATAAAATTGAATTAAAACTTTAGTTATTATCCAGATGAAAGGTCAAAACTGGTTTGTATTTGGACAGTGGACATTCTTTGGTCAGCACAATGTTATCAAATAGTTTTGAATTAATTGACAGTATTTCCAGTAGGGAGATTTCACATAAAATCCAGAAATGGGAACTTTTTTAATGGAAAAAAACCAGAACATATGGGAATAGTGCCTTTATTTTAGCATGACAAAGATATGCTAGAGTGAACTAGTCCCTAGCTCAGCTAAATGAAGCATTTACTTTCCAGTTTGTCATGGTTCCTCCATTAGCTTGCCTCCTAACACCAACCAGCCACCTGCTTAACACAGCAATGCTAATGGCCTTTGTATGCATTTAATGCCAAACAGAGGGATGCATGTTTTAATGACTTAATTGAAATTTTTTGATCAGGTTTTTAACATCCTAAATAAAATAATAAGTGATTTCATAAAAATTAAGTTTCTCATAGCAGAAAATTCAGAAACAAAATTTATATTGACAAAAATTATATAAAAATTACATATATATTAAATAAAATCAGTTCATGATGCTCTCATCTAGAAACAGGCATCAGAGGGAATTCTGGATCTACCAGTTCCTAGTTTTGTAAGCTGAGCTAATTTATTTTATTTCTCTAAATCTTTATACTCTCACCTACAAAAGCATTCATTATTAGTATCAATCTCATACATTTATTCTCCATATGAAATGAAATAAGTGCTTAGCTTTTTGCCTGGCAAACATTAAATGTTTTCATTAGAGTACTATTAAATAATTCTTTTTTAAAATATTTCTATTAATGTGTATATCACATCTCCAGGAACTTTAGGAATGAACTGAAAACAGGGCATACCTTACCATCAATGATATCCTACATCTAGGTATATGTTTTTGATCCTCTTCACAGAAATGAAGCACATGTTACTCAATATAAAATCATTGACATTTGACACCTTTGGTCAAATGAAGGCAGAAAGACATTCCAAAGAGCAGGTGTTTTACTCTGTAAGGAGATACAAACTCCATTCTCTTTGCTCTGAAAGTGTTTTATACAGAATCTTGTAAGTGTGTTTCAAGAGGAAATAGACATATTTCTTTGTAGAAAGAAAGTGTAAATCTTTTAGATTATGAAATGGATACCTAGGATCCCTCTTCTATACAATACAATAGAATTTTCAAAAGTGTGAAAAAAAATGACTGAGTGGCAGAATATCACAGTCTATGCAGAAGGCACTAAGAATGTTATATGGGATCTCTGTTCCCTAGAATTGGCAATGAATCCATTGCTATGTAAAAAAAGACTATCTAATTGGACTTAATGTGACAAATTCTTAGATCATTCATATAAGGGAGAAACTTTGACAGCTCTGATTATTTGGTAACACAGGGTCTTGCTAAGCGCTGGATTTACCCAATAAGAAGATCAAACTCATGCAGGGGCAAACACACACACACACACACACCTCAAACAAACATCCTATTTTTGCAAAAAATAAAAATAAATAAGCAGTTATTATTTTCCATGAAAATAATAATTTGATTGGATTCCTTTGCACAAATTTTTTAGTTGATTATATTTTTAATTATGTGAAAATGACAGAGTATTATAGTGCTTTCAGTTTTGTATCCAGCCCTCTTTTGTCCCTGGGGACATGTCTCTCACTTTGTCAATCTTAGCCTCTGTCTTCACTCTGGGACTGTGAGCTCTCTTTAAGAGTTTGTGCAAACAACCTCAGTCTTAGTGTGTTTTCCAAGAATCTGCTGCATCAATTAAGGCTGCTCTTGTTTTCCACCAGTGGGGTCTCTGCCTGCCCAACTAGAGTAGAATAAACTAATCTTACCAGATTTTTTCTCCCAACTGGCTCCGTAAGTGAGTCATAGGTAAACCATTCCACTGTTTTATTGGAGAAGTTGCTTTTCTGCATGATTAGGTATACAGTGAGATCATGAAAATCCACAGGTTAAAAGGCATATTTTTTTTTCCTTTGCAGTGCAGCAAACTCTTTGGTAGCAAGCAATCATGTGAATGATAGTAAACATTACCATGATTAAGGTATTCTAGAAATCTAAGAATGTCAGAGCTGGCATGAGCTCTACAGTATACAGAAGAGTGATCTATTCCATCCATACCTATGGGATGGGCTATCTCATCCGTATACAGAGACATTTCTCTACAGTGGGAGAACTTTTGTGAGTATTTATGTGGAACACAAAATTCTCAGACTTCATGCACATACCACAGATTCTCTTCATATGCCTCTCTCTCGAGGATTGATGTCATTAGCTTTCTAACATTTTCTTTCCAAATTGTTATCTGATTCCATAAATTAGCGTGCATCTAAACCACAGGCCATTATCACCAAATAGACAAATAGAGATTTTGCCTAGTGGGAGGAATTCCATGTTTTTTCTCCAAACTTCTGGACATAGACATTGTGATTTCCCTATTTTAGCAAGTTAAATAGCTAGGCAATGTAATTTCCCAAATGCGCTATGAAGCATTTTCACATGCCACAAACATGTCAGACTTCAATCGGGTTGGCAGAGTCATAAGGCCTAAGTGTCAGAGTGGCTTGAACTTTAGCCAGGCTGCAGCAGAGACTTCTATTTATCTGAGTACCAGTAAAAGCCTGCAGCTTTAAATTTTCACAATTAATGGATTTTAGAGGCAACTTATATCACCAGATGAAAAGCAGTGTATCAAACCTTTTGCTTCTTTCTTATTTGTAGGCTGTGCAAGGTGCAATTTACATTCACATGCCTCACACCACAGGACACCTTCAATTGGCAACCCCTGCTTTTATATTCTGTCATAAATGCATGCATCTTATTAAGCCACCTAGACTACCTGCTACTTTTTTTGTTGTTCTCTAGGTTTAGTTAGCATGATGTTAACAAGGTATACCAGCATGATGTTTTGTGGAATTCAAGACTAACCAGGTCTCTGTGTAATGTTTCATAATAACTGAACGTTGACATAGAGCTTAGTTAAGACAGTGAACAGTACTGCTACCACTTCCAGGTGAAAGTAAACGCCTACTTATTTTTCTCAGCAATTGGTATACAGGGATAGAAGCTCCCAGATAAGTGGCTGCATCACAGATAACTGAGTGTGCAAAAGTTTGTTCCAAAATGTCTGGCTTTGGAAATACAGTTTGAGACAACACCTGGTGATAATTATGAAAATCCAAAGTCATTTTTCAAGAGCTTTTGGCCTTTGCAAAAGGAAAACATGTAAGTTAAATAGCTTTGTGATAGAAATCACCAACCCCTACATTTTTTCATGTGTTTGAGGGTGAAACTAATCTCTCTAATTCCCTTAGGGATGGAGTATGCTTTGTAAAACTTGGATATTTAAGCACTCATAAAGCTTTCATTTATTCATTCTTATCATAATAGCTCTTGTTATATGTGTCAAGGAGCCAATTGAGGAATTCTTCCAGTTGCCAAATATGTATTTCAATTATGCATCCTAAAGTGGTGGAAATAGATTCAAGGTGAAACCACAGTCACACTGATTCAATTGTATGACATACTGGGAAATATACTTTATTTTGTACCTAACAACTCTCATTCTTTATCTATGGGCTACAATGGTAGACTGTAAATCTGGAGAATATCTTCAAAATACTATCACTATCTAATAATATCTAGAATATCATGGTATTTTCCTTTCTCAAGAGCACAGTCACCATGGTAATTGGGGTCAAATTTCTTTGGATAAGGCTTTTAGAGTGATTTATAGCACAGACCTATGGGTGGCATTGTTTATGCTTTTCATTCAATAGGATCCAACTTTTTCTATAATAAAGAATCTCTGGCTCTGTGAACTAACTTGGAATTGAGGAAGACTCTGCACTTGCCCATTGTGGTGATTTAAGCCAACTTCCTTCTCAATAGATATAGAATTTCTCCAATTATATAGATCAAAGAATATTTTACTAGCAATTCTTTTATATCTAGAAATCTAATAATCAGCCTGAGCATCAAAACATTCTCTTTGCCAATGCAACCACCCCAGCTGCACATCTGATGGGCACTTTTCTGATGAAGAATAAATTTTACTACTTGGGCTTTATCCCTCCAGGAGCTCATCAGCCCCACGGAAATTGAGGAGCTCATTTTAGCGGAGGCATCTTTGAGTGTTGAACTTGGCCTTCAAAGAGAAACTACCCAGAGATTTAACAGATGCCAGTACCCCCCTCTATAAGGTAGTTAAGAGTACTTTAGTACAGGAAATGTAATTTGAGCCTTTGTGGGGAAGTTGGTGGTTCCATATCATAAATCTATTCTAACGTTTCCATCTCCCTAAATCTTTGGATTTCTTCTTCCTTCTCCCAGGGACATTCTGGCATCTCAACCTTACTGAATGTTGTCCATTTTTGTGCATAGTTTTTAGTGAATTCATAAAAATGTTAGAACCATATCCAGCTGCTGGACATTGCAAAATTAAAGTCACAGTCTTAAGAAAATGCACATAGGATGGACAAATTTTATTCAACCCATGTTATAGAAGGCCCCACACATTTAAGATCTGTTTCTACTCATATCCCTCAGGCTCCTGCCAATAGGAATGATAAAATCTTGCAATTATTTTTACATATATCAGAAAATATACATAAGATTTCTTGGAGCAGACTTTGCCTTATTTCCCAGGAGCATGCTGGGATGCGGTTCTGTTATGGGTCTGGGGCAAAGAGAAGTGATGAGGGTGGGCCTTGTGGAGAAGGGATGTACCACTGAAAATTGAGGTTATTAAAGGGTCTTTAAGCAGTAAGAGATGTCTCCTAAGGGGGGAAAAAGATGATGCTTCTTTCACTGCCAGTAGAAGGTGGCTCAGGGCAACTTAATAGTTCAAGTT
The DNA here is from genome assembly GCA_008086735.1 of Cheirogaleus medius. NCBI lineage: Eukaryota > Metazoa > Chordata > Mammalia > Primates > Cheirogaleidae > Cheirogaleus > Cheirogaleus medius. Next base: position 17,023,253 of record VBSM01000483.1, read on the forward strand.
GCTCAGAATTTTTTGATACTAATTAAAGGTCTTCAATTCAAATTCAGAAACTCACTTTTAAGTGTCTTAACCTTTATTTTAAGGAACTTGATAACATGTTTTATTCAACTTGCATTACTGTTCCCAAAATGGCATGAATGAATTTAGAGTGTAATTCTTAGCCATGTCTGCCCTGTGGCTATAAGAAATAGGACATTATTTCAGGGCCACAGCAGAAGCTTTCTGGTACTCTGAGTCTTGAGCTGATAGTTTTAATGTAGGGTCTTATTGATTTCCAGCATAGCTAGAAGAAGCTATACCATACTGTGAACTTTGTAGTCATCATTTCTACCATAAGGATCAGGAGCAACAGCAATTTCATCTCCAGAGGTCTTAATTTCAACAAACAACCACTGATAATAGTTTCTGTAATAATGATGTAACATTATGTCATGGATTTTTAATATCCTTTTCCCACTGGCAATAAAATCCCCACAATGTTTTAGCTTAAAAAAATACATAATCTAATTCCAGAATCCCAACTTAAAGGTCTGTTTCTTAAAACCACTTCTAATAACAAAAACTATATTATGTTCATGTCAGGAAAATAGAATCCATATTAGATAATTCAATAAAGGTAGTGTAGTATGTGGAACTAGTGATAGAGATACTGAAAAAGCTGGAAAGGGAGGAATGTCAGGCAACCATAAGCTAATTGCAGAAAGTCCCTTAAGGCATGTGGGACTGAAGAAAACGAAGATGTTACCAGGGTCTGAGAGCCGTGAACACCAGGCAGGAGCTGAAACCATGGAGCCAGAGGCACTTCTCAGGCCTCCCGGTGGAAGCTGGGACATGGTGAGAGGAGAAATTGCATGGCAAAGCTGAAATAAGTGCCTGTGCTGGAGATATCACTGGAGGGTGGAAGGGACTCACCCTGGCTTTTCTCAACTTCCTGCTCACTAGTATCCCATCAGTACACCCCATTGACTGAACCTAACTGAAATCAGTGGGAAAAGAAGCCTGAGAAATATAATATGCAAGTCCTGCTGGCCTGAGGTGCAGGAGAAGGGACGTGAGTAGATCTGAGGGCAAATAGGGAAATGACAGGCACAATATTTTTATACATTCATCTCCAAAATAAGTCATATGCTCTTAATGGAAATCAAATTTTAATTTGTAATAGTAATACTTAAGCTGCTTAATATTTGGGAAAATATAAGAAAGTGATATTTTTTTCCTCAGATTATTTAAAAGGCTAGATAAAAGGACCCTTTTTAGTGTAAGAAGAACATATATTCTACTTTTAGTTTTCTATTGCTGTTGTAACAATTTAACACAAAGTTAGAATTTACAATGTGCATTTAATCTCGGTGAGGCTTTAAAACAACAACAACAAAACAAAGAGCTTATATTAGTTTTCTGTTGTTACATAACCACCATAAATTTAAGAGCTTAAAATTATGTCCATCTATCACCTCACAGTTTTATAAGTCAGAAGTCTGGGCCAGCTCAACTGGGTTGTCTGTTTAGGGTCTCAGGTTGACATCTTGGTGTCTGCCAGGTTGGGCTCTGGGGAAGAATCCACCACCAAGCTCTTTCATTGTTGGCTGAATTCATTTCCTTGTGGTTGTAGGATGGAGGTGTCTTTTCCCCTGTTGGCTTTCAGCTAGGGGTGCCTGCTTTCCTTGGCATGTGGCTCTATGTTCAAATGATCAAGAGTACATCTAAACCTTTGTGCTCTTCAAATCTTGTTCCCTTCTGCTACCAGTTAGGAAAAAGTCTCTGCTTTTATGATTAAATTATGTCTACCTGAATAATCTCCCTAACTTAATGCCAATTTGTTATATAATATGTCATAACTAAAGGAGTGATATCTTGTCATATTCACAGGTTCCAGGGATTAGGGGGAGTCTTCACTGGGGGCCCATTTTAGAAATTCTTCCTGCCACAGTGGCATACCCTCAATAAGACCCAGTAATGAACAACATTCTTATGTCAATATCTGCTTTGTGCAAAAATTTGTGCTTCAAGAGTAATAGCATTGATTACCTTTGATGTTTGATAGTGAAATTAGTATTTTCAAATAACACGGGTATTCTACTTGATGGCAGCATTTTAAATTAAGTTCTGAAATAGAAAAGTACTGATTTTTGTGAGAATATAAGAAAAGTTCTGTCAATTTATAGTAAACAAAATTTTCGTTTATTTTTAAATAAAGATGATTTTTTAAGCAAAATAGCACCATAAAAAAGGAAATAGGATTATAAAAATATCTAAGTCCCAAGGTTCTAATAGCCATTCTCAGGTGTGTGACTTTCTGGATAGCTGTCCTTTTCAAAAGAAAGGGGCTGCTTGAGTGTCATGTAACTTTCCACCATTAATTCTCTGAGAGCATAGAATTGTCTCTGTGCAACAGCTGTGCTGCATCCAGAGCATCCACACCTAGCTAGCAAGCGAAGAATTTATCTATGAATTCAGAGCCTCTCTTAACCTGAACACATCATGGTCTAGTTTTTAAAAATCTATGCATTTTTATGAGTTGTTTGAGATATTGTCCTCATTATTTAAAATGTATTAGTTAATACTGATATTCCATTCTCTGAAAACAGATTCTCTGTGTTGATTTTACAAGGACCTATAAATCCTTAAGGAATGATCAGTCAACTATTAGCTTTGTGTTATTTCAAGCAAATGACTATATTATGTGATAATAAAATAGGGAACTTCTTATATTAGACAGGTGCATACAAACAAACCCTTCATTGTTGGAAACCCAAGTGATTGCCATTTGCCACTTTAGTATCACAGCAGGTTATATAAATTATTATTACATTTAATTAGCATTCTGACAATTTGAGGAATTCTTTACCTGCATTCAGATTACATATAGAAAATGATTTGAAAGCATTTCCTGCCTTGAAAACATCAAAGCAAATCAAAGAAATCAGCTCCAATCCTATCCTTATTATCAAATACCTGGGGATCATTAAACCAAATGACAGAGGAAGAAATGCCAATTATAAATGCTGTTTTAAGGTTACATTTGATTTCCCATGCAGGAGACTATTAGAAGCAAAATAATATAATTCCATAAAATTATTTTACTGTGATATAATGGTAATGATACTTTTGTTCACCTCCCTTTCTTAATAAATAAAATGTTATATATCATCACTTAATATTTAGAGCATTATTAAATTCCTATCTAATTCTGTTCCTGGTGTAATATATGTTAAGTAATTAGTAATTTTGAATTATTGGATAGAACATTAAAATTTCCAGCACAAGTAAGAGTTTCAGTGACAGAGAATATACAGATTTATATACTAGAAAAAGTTTCTGTGCTGACAAGCAATGCTCTAGAACACCACAGACTAATATACAATGGTAAGAGTATGAAAATATATTTTATGTAACACTAAATAAGATTGCTCTCCATATTTTGAAATATTTACTAATGACATCACTATTTATTAATGATGATTTACTAATGTTATTTAGTAGAACTTTCTCACTTAAGTACTTTCTTGTTGCTAAATCTCCAATGTGAGGAAAACAGTAAAATTTGAATCAGAATATATTCATTGCAAAAAATACATTTCTCATTTCTCTGACATTGGAAGTAAAAATCAAATATGCCTATATAGCAATATAGTTTTACTTTGCATGAAAATATACATTTCCGATCTGAGTGTTTTTCAGAAAAGCTACAGGAATAATAATTAGATAAGGCTAATAAAAATGGAAATCGTTAAAAATATGGAATTAAATAGCTCAAAGATTCAGTAGAGATTAAGATACATTGAAACCTACAGGAGATATATTCTATTAGAATAAGGCAACATTTTCTATTACTTACATTAAGTTATGTGTATCCATACATTGATGATTTCTCACATTATGGGGAGAAAAAAAAGAGATGTTACTAAAGTCTAAATCACTGAATTCAATATTAGAAAATCATCTTTTTGAACTCATCACAACCAGTGAATTTTTAGTATGATTACAGAATTCTATCAAAAGGAATTGCTTTGTGGGGATACATAAACTAAGGAGACATTATTCAAGATCCTTAAGAATCATTCCAAGTTAAACATTAAACTCTAAAATTTTCCATTAACCACGAAGACCTTTTAGAATTTATTAACTGGTCGCCTGAAAAACCATATATTTTTCTTCTCATATTATCTTGAATGTTTACATAGTAATTAATATGCTTAGTCTGTACTCAGATTGCTTGGATATAGATTTTTCTATTTACCAGTTAAGTGTTATTGGGTAATTAATTGAGCTTGCATTCAAGTTTCCCCACCTCTAAAATAGGAATAAATAGGAATATTTATATCATTATTGTTTGGAGGACTAGATAAATTAATACAAGTAAAGATAATAAGAATACAGAAGACATCTGCCCTAACAAGCCCTCAATAAATGTCAGACAAGTTAATGAATAAAACAATATGTGGATTCGTTAAATGAAACAAAATTCCAAAAGACCTTTCCTGTATTTTCAGTTTATAGATTTTGGACATCTTTTTCCACTTGTTCTGCCTACAAAAATAAATCACCAACAATAGAAGCATAGCAGCAACCTAGAACAGAATCTTCCCAATTATACTCATTAAAACCATGCAATGCAATTAGAAGGATGATCAAAACCTGCCATATCTTACACTTGCAGTAAAACCTGAAGGCAGAGAAAGCTGTCAAGTTCAAAATAACTTGTACATAATAGGGGAAAAATACAAATAACAAGAACAAAATGTTTGTAGCATTCTGCCAGGTGCAGAATAAGAACAGAGAAGCCAAGAGGCCAGAGGTGTGGTTGATTCCAGGGAAAACATCAACAACAGCCGCAGCAAACAACTAAAATTATTCACCCAGAAAGTTGGAGGCTTTACCTTATGTGAAACTACTGTGATCCCTGAAAATTAATAGAGCAGGACAATGTGCTGGGGTTAAAGAAAATACAGCATGGATAGCACACAGGAAATTGGGGAGGCAGTGCCATACTGTAAAGAAACCACTCTATTACAAGTGAAGAGAGAGACTTTTAGTGAAGAAACCAGAAAAACTACCCTGACATTTTCCCAATTTTCTCATCAGATCATTCTACTAATAGCTATGAATAACAAGAAAGGCAAATAGCCATATTCATGAAATGAGATCATAATTGAAACACATACACACACATAGAGAAAGCCAAAGTCAAGGAAAGGGTATGATATAGAAACTGGCAACAAAATGAGGAATAAATTTTAAAAAATCATTTCAGAAATTAAGACAAATTTTAAAATAGCTAAAGGGAGAAAAGAGACCATAGAACGCACAGAAAGTAAGGGATATAGAAGATAAAAGTAAGAAAAGAAATGAACTGTTTACAGAAACAGAGAAATGCAAAGGAAATGAAGATCCAAAGTAGCAGTTAGAATTGAACACTTACATACTGAATCAGAAAAGAGTTACAAATTGTGAAAACAAAATGAGGCAAGGGAGCTTGGGCTAGGGTAATTAATCATGGAGAAGTGACTAGGAAGAGAAGGGTTAGTTTACAGATTTTCTGCAGATCTCTCTCAGCTTCAACTCCCCATCCCTGGGATAAGAATGTTACCATCCTCCTGATATAAGGAGGACATCTTCCACATAGGGATTTATTTCTTGTTTTCAGGAAGAAAAAGGGGAGATCAGTGTGCCCTTCTTGTACCTGCTGCTTTTCAAGTACCTTTAACTCAAAATCGTTCTTATGCCAAGGTAGCATATTTTAGGGTGGCATATTCTGCCACCCTTTATAGTATTGTTATTTTGACAGACTCATTAGAGTATAAATGTGTAATTATTAATATGTACACATTTTTGAAATTTTTTATTCAGTAGGTAAATGTCAAGTCAATTTGTTAGGCTAGAAAACCAAATTGTAAAAACTTCAACAAAGTGATAAATGCACAGTTTTTAATATATATATAGGAATGAAGTAATTCCTATAGGAATAAAAATCGTTAGTGTTTGCAACTAAGTAAGCAGAGTGTAAAGGTGGTTTTATTATAGGAATGACACTCTTATATGTAGTACGCAGCCAAGAAGATGTTTCTAAAAGTAGAAAAAATCTACACAATCCATCCCACGGGAATAATACACAGAAAAAGGCATATTTTAACAGACTTTTTTTTTTCAGAAAATTTATCTTTTAAAATATCATGAATCTGCAGAGAGTTTCCTCTCTGAAGCTGAAACAGCTAGACCTCTAGAAATATATGCTTTAAGGGCTAAAATGTGAACAGTTACAGAGAGAAAATGAGTGAATGCAATAGTATAATTATTCGACAATACTAGTAAGATGCCTTAAATTTTAAGTGCAAAAAACTCCACTCAGGTGAGTTGAAGAGAAAACCATCTAGTAATTTTTAAAGATGATTCACAAGTGATTCATAAAGCCATAAGGAAGAAGGGAGCCTACCTCCAGAAGCACTAGAGCTTCTTTCAGTGCATCTGCTTCATTTTTTTCCTTTCAGTTGGCAGAGACAACTTTTTCTTCCCCTTCTCCATCTTGGAATAATAGCCAATCTAGCATTTCAAAATTTTATCACTCACAGAGGCTGGCCCTTTCTCTGTCCTAAATACAAATTATTATAAGAGAAGATGTGATCAGTCCCACTTCAGTCAAGTATTTCAATTAGATTGAGTGTAGGAAGAGTATAGCACAAACATAAATGCTACAAACATGATGCTCACCCCTGCACTGTGTCTGGGTCATTCACAGGGAAAAGTGTTCAACAATTTATGCACTTACGAGAAAAACACAGAAGTGTGGTGAAGACTTAAGCAGGAAATAAACTTACAGTGAAAAGAGAAGTTAATCAGCAGATAATATAGAAGGATCAAGACAGGAGAAAAATCCAGGCCATAACAAAAGAGAATATATGATCCTGATGTTTCTTGGCTAAGAGATTCATTAATAAGCAAATGGGAAGAATTTGGCACTAAAACTTACAACTATACTGTAATTTTGTCTATATATTAATCTCAGATTGAAAAAAATATATGTCTGCATATATATAAAACTTTATACCATGTATATATTTGTTATATGCATAATACATGCTTATTTACATATCTATCATTTCTATAATTATACATATGAAAATGTAGATATTTAAATCAAGTCACCTCCTTTGGGACTAATTCCATTGTCATGATAAAAATTAGAGTTAACTGTAGCTGTTTAGATGAGTATCTAAATCCAGTGGAACTAACCAATTTGAGATGTCAATATTTTGATGCTTAGAATTTGGGGACCACAAGATATGCAACACTATTTGCATAATAGGGCCTAACAGGTCTTATTTTACTGGAGAATGTCTATATACATGATTTACATTTTCTTTATCAAGTAGCTCCTGGTTCTTATGAATAGCATCTCTATGAATATTATGATTTTAGGTGGAATGAAAATTTCTACATTCTTACCCTTTGAGACTCAGAAAATTATACCAGATTTCTCACTCATTAATGCCACAACATAATGTTTCCTACTAGCTTCTCTCATTTTATTCATTTTTAAAACCTATTTTCTATCTTCAATGAGTAGGAAATGAAGAAGTTAAAAAAATTTTATTATTTGTTAGACTAGTCTGGTAAGGTGCTTGCTATGGTTTGAATGTTTCCTCCAAAACTCATGTTGAAATTTAATTACCATGGTGTTGGTATCAAGAGATGGGACCAATAGAGGTGGTTAGGGCATGAGGTCTCTTCCCTCATAAATGGATTAATGTTATGATTACAGAATTGGGTTCATTATCAAGAAAATGGGTTGTTATAAATTTGAGTCTGGCTCTTTCTTGCTCTCTCCTTCTCTTGCCCTTTCACCTTTCAGCATGGGGTGATGCAGTGGGAAGGCCCTCCTCAGATGCTAGCACTGTTCTCTTGGACTTTTCAGCTCCACAACTATAAGCCAAACAAACTTCTTTTCTTTGTAAGGATGAGCACAGTCTGTGGTATTTTGTTATAACAACACAAACAGACTAAGACAGTTCTTATGAATGATAGATTGCACTTAATATTTACTGAAATACAACTTACTCAGAATATACCAATTGGAATAAATGAATCAACAAACACTATTTTATTATTAGCATATTTAAATACCATTCTATTACTCTGAGCAAACATAAATATTTTGTTAAATTTTATTTAAGAATGGGCATCTGTAGTAGACATAGGATTGACTTTTACTTTATTATATAGTAAATTTATTTTATTAACTTTATTATATATCAATGTAAACTTTGCACTGATGATGGTACAACATATTAAGCTTTTGTATCTTCAAGTATTACTTGTGGATATAGTACTGCTCCCCGTAGCCTATATATTTCCATGAAGTGAACTAGGTATCAAAATAAGAGCAATTAATTTTGAGAAGTAAAATGATTCATATTTGGTTAAAAAGTAAATTATTTGTCATTCCGAAGTAAATCTGCATATTAACAGCTTTCATTATAATCGCCATTCAGGCCTTATGTGCTATTCATTTCTAACTGCCGACATTCTTTTCATCATCTAAAACATGCAAAACTACTTTTGAGATTCTGTATGTGTCTGATTGCCTTGAAAACTATGAGAGATTTTTTAGAATGTAAAGCATGAATTTTTAAAAGGTTTATTTTGCCTCTTGTGCATTTGAAAGGTTTGGAATTTATTTTCAAATGTTGCAAAGCACACTAGTATCTCATGGGTTTTTACTCCCCCAACTCACATTCTCAATGAATTATTTTTCACTCACAATGCTCTACCTGAGCATGAGGTATACAAGAGAGAAGATGAGGCAAATTACCCCTGAGTATAACTTTAAATCATATTAGGGAAAAGGCAAATATTTGTGTTTAAAAAACTAAGTCAGAAGTTTCTATATGTACTTTAATAGACAGAATGTTAACTTAACATCTGTTCTGGTCTCAAGTTTTACCTGAATTTTCTCCATAACTCTGTAAATCTTGAAAAGTTTCTTGTGTTAGGTAGATAGTGATGGATTCTGGGTCTCCTAGGGACAAAAGTGGATGCCTTGCCTTGGTGGTGCCTCAAGCAATTGTCCCACCTGGGAATAAGGACAAGGGCAGGACCCACATTTGGTCTTGGTGCCACCCCACCTTAATCCTGTCCCAAGTTACTGCCATACCTGGGGGAGGAGGGAACAGCCTACCAATCTACCAATCAGAACTTAGCACACCAACTGCAAAAAAATGCAGATGACTCTCTAGCCCACAGGTTAAGTAGTATAGGTATAATGGAATCTGGAAGGTGATTTAAGACAACCTAAGGCTAATTATCATGTGCTTAGCTTAAATCTACATTGCAGTTCACCCCCTTCAATGGGATTTCAGAGAGGCTCATGAGAGAACCACATGTGCACTAAGACTCAGGTAATATAACTCCCAACTGTCCATCGAACTGGTTCCATGATGAATCTGAACTACAGGGAGGTCCCTATCTGGACATTACAAAACAAGACCCAGACCATAACCAAGGTCTCTTTTGCTACGATGAGGAGTCTGGTTATCATTTGTGGCATATGTATCTTGCTCTATAAACCTATTTCTTGCTCTTGCTCTATAGTCTTGTCTTAGCCTCCTCAATAAATTTCATCTCTTGCTTGCCTTACTTTTGTGTGTTTGGTCATTCTTTGGCAAAGAGCACACAAAGAACCAAGAACACAAAACGAGATTGCCAAACCCGACACTTGAGGAATAATGCACAATAATTAACTTCCAAAATTCATACTTGTGCACTGGATCATGAGCTTCTAGAAGTCAGGAATATTTGTTGTATATTATTATCTCATAAAAACTAAACAGGGTGTTAAGACACATACCATGCACCCAATATTTTTGTTGTTATTGTTGAATAAATGAATATAAGGCATTTAAAAAACTTATTTGAGACATAGAATTAATGGATAATTGGAATATAGGCAAAGAGTTTTCGATCCTAAATTCAAATTATTTCACTTGAGGTTTGTCTTGGAAAATTCAAAACTAAGTAAAAATCTAAAGTAGCTCTATCACAACTTTCTTTAAATAAACTTTATTAGGCATTGTTGGATATTTACTCTATAAGCCTTTCTATAATACTTCTAATGGCAGAATCGTTATTTTATTGAACATACAAATACTTTTTTCACTTATAGTTAAGTAAGACAATAACCATAGTTGTAAAACAGTTGCTGAAAACTTAATAATATATTAATGTATTGAAAATTAATGAAAGAAATAGTTCAAATTCTGACTTAGAAATTTAAGTTTGAAATACCAATGCAAAGTATCTCATTATCAGGACTGATGTAGTCATTCCGACTTTCCTGTCGAATTTCAACAGAAAATCAGAAAACGATGACAGAGAAATGTGAGAGAAGACAAAGACTGACGTCCAGCCCAATGAAGGAATTTCTTGTTTCAGCAAGCTCGGTGAAGTTGAACTGAGAATCCCAGTCAATGGACAGATGCCTATTGATCTGATGTTAGGGAGACTCTTCATTCTTCTCCCTGTGGTCTAAACTAAGGCAAAGACACAGCATGGTATTAGCCGGCTATAGGAATATATTGGATTGGGGGAAGGGATAGCCTTACAGGAATGATATTTGCATGATATTTGCATGCTAGTATGTAATCCCATCAAGTTAACAACTCAGATTTGGGCAAAAACAAGATGGTAAGAGAGTGAATTCTGTGCTGTATTATTGTTGCTGTTGATGTTTTTCATTAACTACCATTCTGTACAAAAAAGAAAGGAATTTAACTTATACACAGGAGTGTAGGGAAGAGAACATTGTAAACATTGTACATTATCTACACAGAGATTACTTGGCAAAATTTAACTGTAGTTATATATGTGTTCCTTAGAGGATGACTAGTGAGTAAGAAAATAAAATTGGACTCATGGAAATATACTACAGTCTGATAAAGAGGAAACCCTACGTTGAAAGTGAAAGGGAAAATGTACCTTTTAAAAATGATTTATTGTTGTAATAGTTTAGAAACCTATTTGATATTTTAATAAGATTCAAGAAGGCTCAATGAATAGTAGCACAGAGACATAAGGAAAGAACATCTTTGGGATAAAAAAAAAAGGAAAAAAAAGACCACAGACATTGTAGGTACAGAAACTAGCTAAAAGAAAGGAGTTTGGTTTTATAGTAGAAAGCAGAAACTGAAGTTTCAGGGATAAGCTATAGAGAAACAAACAAAATTATTCCCAAGGAAGGGGAAAAACTCAGCAGTAGGAGTTTGGGATCTTGCCATTAGTTCTGTTCCATAAATATGATTCAGCTACTTAGACTCTAGTTCAATAGATCAAATTCTGAGTTGATAATTAAATGAGCTCCCCCAAGCCTATAATTTTATCTCCCTTGTGCCCCATGGTCTCTCTGCTTTAATCAGTTACGGTGGAGTTGGATGTGATCCTGTGGATTGCAAAAAGCCGTAGGCAGTGACACATAGTCTCAAAAGATGTTGACGGAAATGAGAGAGCAGTTGTTCTAGCATGTCCCAACTCATTGGCAATCAGTAGCACTGTAGACAACAAAGAGTATAATTAACTTTGCATTCAAAACAGTGATGTGGAGGAGTGATGAACGATGATGCAAATGGATGATTTTTTAAAAGATTAAAAAAGATAAGAAATATGAAAAATGGTGATAAATGTCTATCCAAAGAACACTCAGTACTCCTGAGGAAGAAATAACAATTGTAACAGTAGCAATAATAAAATACATTCATAAAGAGACATTTGCTAAGCTTAAATAAAAACAATAATCTGATAAAATTATTATTACAGGCAAAATTAATGAAACAAGATTTGTATTAAAAAATAACTGAGGTTTTTTTTTAATTTAAGGATAAGAAATAAAATAATACCTATGTAAATTTAGGCAGGAAGCAGATGTGACCTGGGATGAAATAAAAAGTCACCATCTTTTGACATCTGCAATACCATTCTAATGGCCATAACTCCACAGAGAAAATTCTTTTTGAGATTTGAAAGACAAAGCTTGTGACTGTGTATTTATTCCCAGAAACTGATCTTGTTTGCCAGGTTCACATTGTACAAATGTATAAAATAGAAAACACACATTGCAAAAACAATATGGCAATAAAACAATAAGTAAGGTGAAACAATATGACAGATATAAAACCAACATATTGGTTAATGACAATGAATATAAATGTTTTAGCTTCTCTACTAACAAAGATTCTTAGACTGTATTAAAATTGTAAATAGACAAACACAATTCTTTTGTAACACCCCTAAAATAAAATAACCTGGAGTATGAATGTGGTTAATCAATTAAAAGTTAATCAATTAAAAAAGTTGCCTACTTCCTCATCCTTTATGTCCAGATAGTCTTCATTGGTAAATAAACCCTATAGCAAAACTATTTCCTCTTGCATGTAGTAAAATCACTTTTTTGAGACAACTTTTATGTTTCTTCTCACCATTCCTACCAAAATCTGATTTATATGCCCTTTCTCTGTGTTTACATGGTATCCTCTATTGTATTTATCCTAACAGCGCACAGCATTTCATTTTCTTTTGTAGTGACCACTTCCTTGTAGTACCTCTCTTCCCATCCCCGTGGTTACAGTGGTGGCTTCATTAGCAACTATGTTCATGCAGTAGGGCCAGTCTCCTGGCCATGACTCAAGAAACTTCCCTGGAAACATCGTTTGGTAGCAAGAAAGTTATCTGCTTTCTTTGGGATACTGGATCTGTGGAAGGTTTGGTGTTTTTTGTTTGTTTGTTTGTTTGTTTGTGTTTGGCCTAATAGACCAAGGAGGGAGGGCAGAAAAATCTGAAGGGAGTCAACATGCAAAGAGAAACAGAGATGAGGGGTGAGAGAAGTGCTTTGATGATGTTTTGTCATCTGATTCTTCTCTCTCTGGCTCAATGCCTTCATTGTTTTTGGATTTTGTGAAATTCATTCTAGCTTATAACAAAGTCCCATTTTTACTTAGTTGTTTTCCAATTGCTGGGCACATGATATTCTATAAGTTCTATCTAAACTCTTTTTGCTTTGCTTAGTATTGGGAACAAGCATATAGTCTTAGAACCCCTTCTTAGTGTAGTGGGGGAATAGAACCCACAACACAGCTTCTTACACACACACACACACACACACACATCCTTTAAACTGTTCTTCCAGTTCCCCATACTTTTCATAATATCAAGGAGGATGAATTATTTAATAATCACAAATATAGTTTTCCCCCTCCCCACATTTTTTTTTTCAAATCCAATGTGGAAGCATATCACACCTGTGAAACTTGATCATATGAAGTGAGTCGTTCTCGTTCTCGTTCTCGTTCTCGTCATATCCAACTAAAATAGAGTCAAGAGGCCAGGAAGAAAAAATATTCAGGGGACAAAACATTGCTCTAAATATGTAATTCTCTAGAAGCCTGACTGCTGAAACTGCCTGCTGCTACCTGAAGCCAGTTTTATCTAATGGCTAATGAAACAACCTACTGCAACTGTAAGACTAGTTTTACCCACTCCCATCACTCACCAATCAGAGTTTGCCACCTCCCAAAAACCCCACTAGGGCCAATGAACTTTGTGGAAGAGCAATACATAGCATTTCTCCTGTTTATAAAACCTCTAATCTTCTCTTTGTTTTTTGGTCATACTGAGGAACGCCTGTTCTACATGCATGCCCCAAATTGCAATTACATACTCCCTAATAAAATACTGTAATTTTGGAGATCTGTCTCTTTATTTTATTTGACTTTGACACACCTAGTTTTGGAATATAGGTCTAATACCCAAAAATAAATTGGATCATTCTACTATTTTTACAACAAATATAACTTTAACCAATATTTATTTACAATAGTGTAAGAGCAGGGGCCAAATCTTTGAGTTAACTTGTGTATTTATAACATATTTTACGCATCGTAAATCTATTTAAAAATAGTTGTTAAAAGAAGGATTGAGGTGAGGTAAGATTTTAATTTAAAAAATTATCCAGATGATAGAACAGTGGCTGACTTAAGAATATAAGTTTGACAGAATGAAATCAATTCATGCTTAGGAATAAGAGTTTAGGGAAGAGATTTAAAGCCAGGCCTTCAGATGACATAGTAAATAAGATTTCCTAATTATGAATCATCTTTGAGAGAGACTGTTCTACAGTGGATTTTCTTTGGACTTTAAAGAACCAACTGAAGAAAATAGTTACAAAGAAATATTTACTTCAGAAAAAGTGATATTAATGTGTTCATTTATTTTAAATGATGCTGATGCCAAGACTGTAACTTTAGGTAGCATAATAAGAGAGGAAATTTCTCAAAAAGAGAAAGACATAGTAACTTTGTAGACAATAGAGCCATCACTAATGAACAAAGACTTCTGTTTTTCCATTTTGTTAAAATTGAAAACACAAAACTTGCACATTTATAGAATATTTATCTATTAGTTTGCTCCTTGAGATTTTTAACATTCTGAAACTTGTTATAGTTTAATTTTTTCTTCTTCTTTTTCCTTGAAATAATGTAGATTTCTGTAGAAGAATCAAATCTGCCACCAATGAGTTAAGGGGATCTTTGAATCAAGGTGTTGCCTTATTTCTCTCTGTTAGGTTCTTTCAGATGAATTTTAGAAGTTCTTAACAGCTCTAGTCAGGACTGTATTGTTTCAGAAGTACATTCCTCAGCACTTCTCTTTTGACATTCGTTTTGAGTACTGTACTGCTCTGATATTCCAGGCAAATAAAAAATATCTAACTGACAGATTGAATTGTTCGTTGTCCTTTTTCTAGCTCTGAAATTCATGTAAAATTTGGTACACGATTTGAGAAAATATGCAAGAAAAATTCTTCATAAACACTTTGCATTTTACTTCTTGCCAGTTTAGAAACAGTCTATTTCATTTCTAGCTATACTCATAAATATATCATACAAGTAGCATAGGATCAAATATCAAAGAAAATATAAAGTGTTGTAAAATAAGTAGTAGTCTGGAAAAAATGTTCTAATTTTATCTTTTCCTCTAATGCCACATAATATGATAGAAACTTCGTGTATATCATTTCCTTTAAACTTTACCATAACCATGTCAGTTAGGTATTTAGGAGATTGCAGTGAGCTGTGACAACACCACTGCACTCTATCCCAGGCAACAAAGCAAGACTCTGTCTCAAAAAATAAATAAATAAAAGTACTAACTTCTAAATGAGTACAACTATGATAGCTATTAATTTTGAGTAAACATTTTTGAACATTGATTTAATCCATATTTAAATATGGTTAAGGAATCAACATCTCAGAAAAAAAGCTATCCGATGTTATTACTTAAAAGACAATTTTAATACAGCTATGTCTCAGATTTCTTTTTCCTTCACTAATTTCCTCAAATACACATATTGAATAGTTCCATTTGCCACATTCTGTGCCATACACTGGAGCATAATGAAAAGTGAGAAAAAGTAATGCAATCCCTACCTTCATGTGGTTCATGTCCTAGTTGGGGGAGGTAAGTTGAAGAATCTCACTGCATGGATATAGAGTGTTCTCTTTGAGACCATGTTCATGAGGAACCTGATCAAGATTTTAGAACACATTCTTGAGTAAGTGGGGATTGAGTTGAGGTCTAAAAGATGGGTGTGTATAGTATACAGTTCTTGTTAAGAAAAAGGATAGAGAAAGAGATTATACCAGAGAAAGGGAGTACATATATAAAAGAGGGACCATATATTACAGAAAGGGAAGTTGGGGTAGATAACAACATGTAGAGAAAAGTCGGACATCTTCAGCATGAGGCTGGAGAGAAGATACTTTGCAGACCAGGAGGCCTTGAGACTTATGTTAAGGATTTTATACTATAAGCCACGGGAAGTTCTTCAAGAATGTGGCATGATTAGAGTGAAATATTGGAAATGATTTCAAGAATGATTTATAAAGGAGCTACATTTTAGAGAGGGAGGCAATTGGCAGACTATTGTAGTACACAAGACCAAATATGAAGATGGTATTGATAAAGGTAGTGGGAGTAGAGAGGAGTGACGCGAATAGATTTAAGAAATATTCAGGATAAAAAACAACTTAGTAATGGATTGTATATTTACTGCGGTAGAGCATTTTACAAGCTACCACGAGCTTGTAAAGAAAATGATATATGTTTTTGCACTTAAAATAATGTGATAAATTTTAGGTTGGAAGACATTAGCTTAAAAATTGATGTAGCTATACAAAAGGCTGATAAGTACATGAAAAAGTGCTCAATAGCATTAGTAATGTACATCTTCTGATTTTGAGATGCTTGGATTCTGAAGAAAGTAACATTCTATTTTCTATATGGCTATAAGGGAAGGGAATATCTTTGTTGTAAATGTCCCACTTAATACAGAGAGAAAGAGGAACCATTTGAAGAAGTATTTGAGGATATAGGCTAAGTTCTTAATCATGAATATGTCTCCAGATTTTACAGTGAAAGAAATTTCATACGAGAAATAAAGAAAAAATCATCAGGAAGTGGAAAATAATACTGAAATGAGAATTCAGGATATGATGGATTGTACTAATGGTAACCATATCAGATGTTAACAAGGAATCCAGTAATGTGGATTAAGTTCCATTAGTCACTTGGATAAGGGTGCGCGGGCTCTTGAAACTAACAGTACCCAGAGCACAATTCTCTCCAATAAGAAAGACCCAAATGTTTTTGTTTAAGACCAGATGATCCATTACTTTGGTTTGGTTGGTGTTGTAAGGTGAAGCAACTTCGGCTTGAACAACAAAACATGCAACTTGGAGCCACATGGACTTTGCAGTAGAATGTTTTCAGTAATTTGAAGCATTGTACTTCTGTGTTGTATATTGTGTTGTTTTGACCTCTGATTGTATGGTCCATCCATTGGATAAAATAGCCATGGAGCGGTCTCCATTTTTTTTTCTCCACTTCTCATTCCCAATATAGAGGATTTATGGAGAATGTTCTGTCAAATAACCTGATGAAGGAAGCACAAACTCAAATACTCCTCTTTAGGTGATTTCTTAAAGCAAAGATTGAGTTTTTATTGCTTATGGTATTGCTACATGATTGTAGACCATAAAGTGGTGCCTTTTTCTTTCTTCTGGGATTCACTATCCCAATCCAATTGTTTAATGTAATGCCACATGTATCACAGGTACCGGAAATTGAATTGCTGAAATCACTCTCCTTTAATCTGATTTTTGAAAATTGAAAGATGCAATAGAAACTATCAGCCATTCATCAAAGGTAGTAATATTTCTTTTGTTATTTTTTCTTTCATGAGCTTAAAATATTTAAATATTTTAAATAAAATAAATAGGTAATAGAGCAGAATTCAGAATTTACTTTATAAGACATGACACGATGTACACTTTATGTTTGAAGTAAAATGCTTTCATTCTCCAAGGCTATTGTAGATGTTTCAGTGAGGAATTATGTAGCAGGATTGTAGATGGAATTATTACAAATACAACCTCATGTTATTTAGGCTAGCCTGGTTGGATAATGGTTCATATTTTTCAGTACAATTTCCTTAAATTGTGTTTTAATGATTTTTTCTTCCACGTTGCAGTTTCTTTATCCTCCTTAGCTGCTCTAGAAGCTACAAACATATTTAAGAGAAGTAAAGGTAAAGAAGTGAACATATCATTTCAGAAGCATATCAGACATTAGTAGACATATAGATAAGACAGAAGAGCAAAAATGCTTGCTGCAAGATAGCAAGTCCAAATGGGGATGTGATGAATTCATTCCATTTCTAAGAAGGCAAAAATCACCAAGGAGCTTCTTATTAGTACTGGAGAATTCCAGTACTAATACAACTGAATTATCTTTGATGTTCCTCAAAACTCTTGAATGCCACGTAGAACCCAGTTAGCAATACCATATTTTGGGAAGGGAAGGGATGTATCCCATGCTGGAGGTTTGCCTTCACTCCACATTTAAGTTAACCTGTCTGGCCTTTTGCACAATGATGCAAGGGCATGCAGTGAATGACTATTGGTCAATATGTGGGCACTGACTTGGTTCTTAAATTTGTGCCTTGGTATAACTTTCTGAAATTTAAATGCATTTTTCCTCATATTCTGCAGGTATTGTCCAAACAAAATATGTCTAATTTGACACTCCCTCATCTCACTCTAAGTTTCTTTGCTGGCTTGCTTTTTCTGATGCAATAGCAGCTCAAAATAATTCCATGAGAGAGTTAGTGAAATATCTGCAGCCCTCTTGAGTCTAAACACATAATACCACTCTGCAACTACCACATGATGATGGCAAGAGTCTTCTCTATTAAACTTTCTGGCTTCATGTACTTCATCCTGTGTCTGAGGTGTGGGTCCTGATCTCTGTAGTTCCTTAAGAGTGAAAGTAAAAATAGATTAGGCCTTTTTTACAAGATTCATTACTGGAAAGTTGGAGGAAGGCACAGTGGCCCCTATAATATTTAATGCTTCTATTTGCTCTATGCCCAAGTCTCTCTCTTCCTCAGTTCGGTGGATCTTAACATAACTAGGGAAAGAGAAGGCAGCACTCATTATAATATTTTTTTCACTATTTGGTTTATTTCTTAGCTATATCAGACTTAAATCTATAACCACAACATTTTAACTCAGAAGTTAATTTTCACTCAGATGTCCTCAGATCTCTCTCTGACAACTTCTATTGGCCTCATGCCTCATGACAAAAATGATAGGTGATAGACAAGGTGAGTAGTGTTGGAGAAAATAACAACTTCAGTTAATATATTAATATATTTTCCTACTATGTCTTTATTTTTTTTCTCAGTATAAAGTGCTCTATGTGTAAATGCTTAATTTCACAGGCTATGTTTTCTGGGTATGGCTGATGAAACAGAGAGAATTATTAATAAAACTCATCAAAAGACCCAGTGCATTTTGAGCAATATTTTGAAGCTAAGAGGAGCAGCATTTTACTTTCTAGAATAAACTCTTAAATGGCATTATGCTAACTCCTCTTGACAAAAGGCTAGTTCTTGGCTGGAAGAGAGTACCCCAAGGAAAACATGGATTTATGTGCCTGTGGGTACCCAGCAGGAAATTCTGTGGAAGCAATTTGAGGTCTGACAAGCATCTCTGAGCCTCTGTTGGGCTTGAGTGTAAAGTCAGAGAAGAATATAACGGTCATGATATCTCCTTTTACTTCCCAGAGGACTTCAAGCCAAAGAAGACACTGCAGGGTCCCTCAACTTCCAGAGGATAATTTTGTGTGGAATCCACTTAACACATTCAGTAATTTAGCTCTAAGCACACAAATACATGCCTATGTTAAACTTTGGAACTTGTAGTGCTATTTTTTCTTTCTCTTATTCCAGTTAACATTTTATGCCCTAGTTTATATTCCTTTTATTACTTGAATTCATTTAAAATATTTTTGCATATTTATCTTTTTCTTTTAATCTTTTAGTCCTTTTGTTTTTACAATCTCACAGTTAATTGTTCTTAGTTGATTTATCTTTTCTTATTTTTTATAAGGCTTTTCTTTTATCTCATGTTTACTTTGTTCTTATATTACTTATTTACCTAGTTTCTTCTTATCACCTTAGGCTTTGCTTTAATTATTTCCTTTTTATGTTATCTATATTTCATTTTAGTTTTTAATTTTTTATTATCTTCTTTTCTCTTTCTTATCTATATTTTAGTTTATCTTAATATAACAACCAGAGAGTATTAAAACATTTGGGAAGAGAAGCAAGCAGAGCCTATCTGCTCTCTTTCCTCCCTGTCCATTTGGTTCTTTCTGCCTGTTACAAGGGAGGAGCGTCCTGTCTCTACACCCTCACATCTCTAAACCTTCATTTTAGAAAGACAGTGTTGTATAGTAGTTAAGGGCAGAGTCTTGGGGATAAAAAAAACCTTGAGCCACATTAGAGTTGTGCTCTTGAGACTGTTATGTGGTCTGTAAAACTTGAAGTTTTCTCTTTTATAGAATAATAATAACTTTCAAATGGTGGGTGGATTAAGTCATGTGAAACATATTAACTAAATTCTCCCTATTCTACTAATAGAAGGACTAGGATAAGAGTAACATTTAATTGTGTTTCTAGAATGATGGCAACCACTCTTTCTATTTTTTATTTATTTATTTATTTTTTAAAGACTAGTCAAGTGCAATAGTGAGGAGGGGGGAAAGAACCACTCTTTCTAAATTATCCACCAAAAACCTAAATCAACTCTCTATTAAGCAACTAACATGGTTCTCCTTCTCTGTTATTTCAGGGACAAATAAACTAGTATGCCAGTTTTGTTATTTTATTTACCTCCTCCTCCTCCTTCTTCTTCCTCCTCCTCCTCCTCCTCTTCTTCTTCTTCTTCTTCTTCTTCTTCTTCTTCTTCTTCTTCTTCTTTTTCTCTTTAACTACTGAATCTTTTTCTCACCTTGTCAAGGGCGAGACTTGTCTTTTAAATGATGTTTGAAACTCTGAATTTCTGTTAAAATAGCCTAAAATAGACAAAATGTTACCTTTAAGCTGATTCCTCTATTCTTGTAGTATTTGTCCACATAAATTGCCCACTGATTCCAACTGGTGGTAATGGAAAGCCACAGTCCTCTGACAGATTTTAACACTATTCTGCATTAACTAGTCATAATTTTATTTGGTCTCAAATTTCTCTTCTAGAAAGTTGTGGAATGAAATATTGGAAATCTGAATTCAAAGTTCCTAATCTATAACTTTAGAAGTTGTCCAGACCTCCTTTTTCTGATCTCACGTCTCTCCTAATTGGGGAACGTAATTATTAGAATAGCAGATAATATTGCATATGAATTTAACTTTGGTTTCCCAAGAAAATGGTGCTGAATGGGGTTCGCTGGTATCTGTTCTATATCAAGAACTATACCAGTTCTTAGAGTGGAAATATGGTCAGCATAAATATAGATTGAACAAATTACTATCAATTATTTTTAGATCATTTAGTCTCAATATGAGCTTGCTTCAACATATGTTGATTCTTCCCATTAAAATGGAGGCTGTATCTTAACATCTTTTATTTCAAGATACATTTGTATGGCCTAAAATGTGGTTCTCTGGAAAAAGAATTAAGTCATATCTGTGTAGCTTGGGAAAGTCTCTTTTGCAAAACTTAACAGATCATTTGCTTACACAGGTCACACACATTGTTAATTGATTTATATCTTAAAATTTACTGTTTTATTTTATTTAACTGAAGTTTTTTTTAATAATGTCAAACAAGTCTTGAGAATAATTTAGATATTTTGCATACACCTATACTTGTAATTATAAAATAGTTTGGATTTTTCATACAAGGGTGATAATCCATTTCATTTTCCTCCAGATGTCAAAATATGAGACTAGCAAAGTCTGAGTATCAAATAACCTGTTCTATAAAGAAGGTGCATTCTTCTGTGAATCATGGTCAGGTTTCTCTGTAAAGTGGAATTCAGTATTTTAGATGCCATAGTGAAATCTAGCTCTCACCTTCTAGTTTTTAAGTCTCAGATATGTAGAATTTATAATAGTCAAATAACATAAATACTTTCTACTAACTACCTTCTAAAACCATTTTTCATTCTTTGTTATATTTCTTAAAATTTATTTGGATATGTTTTTCTTTTTGTCCTTTGACTTCTCAATATTCAAAACAATTATTTCTGCGTCAGTAGCACTGTTTGCCATGTCAACTGGCTTGTCATTTACAGACAACTTTTCAAGGATACATGCTAGCAGATTTTTGAGACCTTAGAATTAAAAAGCTTTCAAATTACTTTATCTTTCAGAAGAGATTGTTCTATAAATATAATAGAAAAATACACTCTTCCATTTTCATGAATTGAATTTCAGATGTAAACAATATTAAAATTTCTTTTAATGACAGATAGTATATCTTCTTATACCTCCATGATGAATTAACTTTCTTGAGTTATTTATTTTCTAAGTATAATCCCTATACTTTATATGCTCTCTTCAATTGATTAAATGAAATAAAGGTGGGGTACCAAAGAAACAGACAAAGCACTTCAAGGTACAATTCTGCTTAATGTGATTGAAGACTACAATTGTCCAAAATGTGAGCAACTTTGAACCTTTTGTATTTGCATATTTTACTATAAATATAAAACCAAGATGGAATCAATCAAAAGATTTCTTTCAACTTTCTTGAGTTATCATAAACCCTGTAGCTAGTAGGTAAATAACACTTGAAAAACAATCTCTGTAACAATGATACTTTACAACAGTGACTAACATTTATTTTTATATGAGCTTAAAGTTAACTAAAAAAGATTAAGTTGGTAACTTTAAGTTTTACAAGCACAACAAAAACAGATCAGATTTACTAGGATTTTAAAATCATTAACAGTATTGTTCATATTTAGGAATTCAGTCTCTAGTAATACCTACATTTGATAATGAGACTTGATAAAATAATTGGTTTATCTTCACATCTTAATTTCATATCAAAATTTGAAATGCAAAAGGCACCATTCAATAAAGATACAATGCTCATTAAACTTAATTTGCTCATAAAATCATTTACCATTCATATTTGCTTTGGGCTAGAAGACTTGTGTTTTTTGTACTGAAAACTATTCATTTATAAATAATACCATGTCATTGTACTAGGCAGATCCTAACCATGGAATTATTCAAAAAACTTATTTCAATTTGAATGACTAAATCTTTCAGTTGCAATTCTTTCAGACATTTTGATATGTGTAAATAGGGCAGTTCATTATTGTCCTCTTAAAAAAAATCTTTACCTATTCTTGCCTTTTTTGTGGAATCTTCAAATATTTCTATTCAATTTTTGGTTATGTCTCAGTTTCCTTTCTCCCTTTACATTTTTGTAGGGATTGGAGAGCTCAGGTAAAGTGGCTCACGTTACTTAAAAAAATACCATGCGTCTGTGTCATTGTGAAGGTTGTTGATTTTTTTCACCACCATAATTTCCTTGCATTTCACATCTGGTAACACCTGTCTTATTTTCCTTCAATCCTGAAGCTTTTTTCATTTTCACTTGCTTTTTCCTGATTTCCTCTACCTACTTCTGGCATTAAAAGCGTACTTTTAATTTTCTTGTTGTTTTGTTGTTGTGCGACCTGGTTCTATCAGATAAGACTGAATATGTCTGTGAGTAAATAGAAATGATAGTATCACACCAGTGATTTTGTTATTTACATATAAGAAGTCTAGGGGTAGTCACACAGGGTCTTGAATAACACCACTAAATTATCATTGTGAATACAGGCTGTTCCTATATTCCCACTTAGCCATCTGAGCCTATGCTTTGACCTTATGCTCAATGCTTCCTGGTAACTGGTTGATTGTTTCATATATGGCATCAAATCTAAATTTTAGGTGAGAAGAAATAAAGTGAATGACAAAAGTTTATACCACCTGAGCCTCCTCATTTAAAGAGCTTTATGTGGATAAATTCTGTTTACATCTAATTTGCCCAAACTTATTCAAGTGACCACTCCTAACTGCAATAGAAGTAGGAAAATATAATTTCTTAAATAAGCACATTAAATGGTAACCAATACAGAATCATATTTCTGTTAAAAAGGATGGAGAAAAATTGACACAACATAGGCCACAGTAGGGCATTTTGAAATAATTTGGCTTTTTTAAATGCATAACTTTGCTTACAGTGATGCTTTAAATACTTCCTAAAATGAATAGTTTGTTAGTTATTCTAAGGTTAAAAAGGCTCATCATTTGAAAAAAAAAAAACCTTTTGCAACTATGTTCACCCTGGATTGTTAAAAAGAAGCAAAACACTGACATGGGAAAAAATATAAAACTCAATATTTATAGATTTTGATCATAAAATTACTCTTTAAAGAAAGTAAGAATAACTAATGCATAGTGGTGATAATGTAATCTCCACTAGTTTCTCACAAGAAACAGATATTTCTTAAAATTTTAACTATCATCAGAGACTAAAAAGCATTTTAATTTGATATAATAGTGAAATTCACCTATGCTTAAATTTGAAGATCAAAAATTCAAAAAGACAAAAAATATGCTCCCAAAAAGTAATAAAGAAAAGAAATTCTGTTGCTGAGAATTATACTCCAAACCAAAATTAAACAGTGATAAAAAAGGCAATACTAAAATTAAATTAGTAACATTCTAACATAGTGATACATTGATTTAAAAAAAAAATTTGGCACCGGTTGTCCAAATTTTTCAATTTTACTGGTGCACATTTCCTATTTGCCAACAGAAGAAGTTTATACAAGTCAACACTAAAGCTAATGGAACTACTATTTCTTAAAACAGCCATAAAAACAAAAGCTAAGAATTCTTCAGAAAGTAGAACACAAAAACTAAACTACATATTCATAACCAATATTTTTTAAAATGTACATTATGTCTTTGGACTCATGAACAACAGATATTTTAAATATCCCTCTAGGTTTCAAAAAATCTTGTCAGGGCCTTCTAATTTGGTATCACACCTTTTTTTTTT
>VBSM01000483.1:17047711-17108556 GCA_008086735.1 Cheirogaleus medius
TTTTTTTATTAAATATCACTATTCTTGAAGTTATGGGCACACTCTGTTGGTAGAACAAAAATTTCTTTCCATATAAACAGAAGATATACATTTCCCAATAATCTTTCTGTTTCTTTTGTTATTAATATATTCCTCATGTCATCTCCTATATGGCCAAGAAAGTAGATTACTTCATAAAAGATAAAGCCCATTTTTTTCCAGATTAATTTATTCCAAAATTGTAAAAACATGGCATAACACAGTTCCAATTATGTTCTGCTAGAAGTTTCTCTGTTGCAGTCACTCTAGAATTCACATTCCTTCCATCTGTGTGGCTCCATTATCTCTTAGTACCTTGCAGTGCTCTGAATTGAACCAACCAAAGGGAAAAGAGAGTGCATGGAAGAGCCTCTACTGCCAGTAAAAGTAAGCCAGGGAGTGACAGATATCACTTCCACTCATGTTGTAGTCTGATGCTGAATGGGAGAATGGATTTGGAAGTCAGCCAAAGTCAGACTGGTGATTTGCCAGTCACCCAAGATGTCTCTGAAGAAGAAGCACTGCTTGTCAAGCATATCAAATGATCATGACAGGGCCTGAGATGGTGGCTATGATTGTGACAGAAGAACAAGCCATCTACCCAAAGGAACAAAAGACATTCTATAAAAAAGACAGCTGCACTAGAATGTTTATAGCAGCACAATTCACAATTGCAAAGATGTGGAAAAAACCCAAGTGCCCATCAATACATGAGTGGATTCATAAAATATGGTATATGTATACCATGGAGTTCTACTCAGCCATAAAAAACAATGATGATCTAGCACTTTTCATATTATCCTGGATAGAGCTGGAACCCATTCTACTACATGAAGTATCACAAGAATGGAAAAACCTGCACCACATGTACTCACCATCAAATTGGTTTTAACTGATCAAGACTTAAGTGCACATATATTAGTAACATTCATCCATTTGTCGGGTGTTGGGCAGATGGAGGGGTATATTCACACCTAATGTGTGTGGTGAGCACCGTCTGGGGGATGGACATGCTTGAAGCTCTGACTCAGGTGGGGCAAAGGCAAAATATGTAACCTAAACATTTGTACCCTGTAACATGATGAAATAAAAAAATAATAATTTTTTAAAAAAGCAAATTTTACCACTGTTTCCTTCCAACTGCATAAAGAAAACCATGCCATTGCTCTAAAATAAGTTCATCAAAGTGGAGTATAGAAATTTTAAAATATTGATAAAACCAGGATTTTTAATAAACTTAAGTAGTGTCCCATTTTACTTGTGAGAAACCAAGAACATATGCAGAGAAGGAAAATAGCTAAATTATTCCACCAAAATACAATAAATATAACTGAGAAGTAATGGTTATAAAAAATTAATTATTCAAGACATTAGAGGTTTGATGGTAACTAATAAATCATCTTTTTTTATACAGACACTATATTTTTATCATCAGTCTGACAAAATTTTATTTATCTGTGTTTTTCCTCTTTTATTAATAAAATTGTTAAATAATAAAAGAAAAATATGAAGTAAAATTAAGTAGGAATAGAATATCAAGACCAGAGAAAAGTGAACCACATTTATGTTCTGAACGTCTATCAGAACATATTTAATAACGGATCAACACCTAAGTGGACATATAGGAATAACATTTGCAGGGTGTCGGGCGGGTGGGAGGGGGGAGGAGGGGATGGGTATATACAAACACAATGAATGAGATGTGCAACATTTGGGGGATGGTCATGCTTGAGGCTCTGCCTCGAGGGGGGAGGAGGGGATGGGCAATATACGTAACCGTAATATTTGTACCCCCATAATATGCTGAAATAAAATAAAATAAAAAGAACATGTTTAAGATTTACACTGTCCTCTATTGAGCAGCCAGGTCTTTATGGATAATCTCTTCTCTATTTCAAAGTGTCTGGAATAAGGAGACATCTGTTGCTTGGAGGTAGGGGTGGGCATTTCCCAATGCTAAATTTTAAGATTAATATATCTCTTGGTTAAATGTAAGAGTTCTGTGCAGTATGTAGTGTCCTCACCTTTGTGTTGTAAAACAGGAAAATATAAGAAAAAAACAGAGTAGAAATTTTATTTCATCAAAGTATTATTGTAGGGGCTGTGGGACATTAGGGTGAGTGGGAAGATCTATGACAAATTGAAGAAGGACTGTCTGGCTTAGATTTTTCATTCATGAAAGGGCTCAAGAAATTTAAATCATTATGTAATTGTATAAGTAAAAAATTATCCCAAATGCTATTGCTAAATATTATAAATGTACTGCTTTTTAAAGCTTTATTTTACCATTTTTAAATGGTATGGGCCATAATCTTCACAGAAAATGGGCTCTAGGTGGTAATATGTGCCAAATAATGTTGCTTTATTCTAGGTATACAACACAAATTGTTTTATTTGGCACAAGGTAAATGAAGAAATAATCAAACTTAATAAATGTAAATATATAACTACTGGAAAAAGAATCACCTGAAGTATTTGACATTCTTCCGATGAGTCAAAGTAACATCTTATTCAAATATCCATCCATGTAGTCTATTAGATAAGTATGAAGTATACAAAATTCCAAAGGCCTTGTGTATCTGTAGAAGTAAATCTCTTGGATGATCATAAATTACTGATTTACAGCATTTGAGTACTAACATCAGAAAAAAATATTTAAAAGTTTTAAGTGATATTATGAATGCTGTTAGGAACCTTTATTTCCTTTTTCTATTGATGAAATAGCTCTTCTAAGCTCATCATAGTTTACAAATTCAATGAACTCTTTTTCAATATCTCTTAAACCCACTGCAGTATTTAAAATGTTCAATAGCTCGTTTGTTATTTGAACACATTTTTTTTTCCTTTTATCTGTGCAAGTGACAACCCTTCTTCTAATTTTATTTTGGTTAGACTACTTTTTCTATACTATTGCTTATCCATCTTCCTTTGCCTTCCCCAGACTACGAATGCATTCCAAATTCCTGTTCTTAGCCTTGTTTAATCTATATTTATAGTTAATTACATCTTTTCCACAAATTTTTCATAGTGGCTCTATAGATGACCTTTTTAACAAATTTAAAAAATCCTCCCATTGCCTACAAGTCACCTGCCCTCCCCTCTGTCCTTGTTCCTACTATCGCATTTCTCTTCATTCTTTACTCACTCAGTTTTGGTTTCCTTCTCTTCTTTGAATATGCTAAGATTATTCCTATTTTAGGAATTTTGAATTAATTTATTCTGCCTGGCTTTCTCTGCCCCCAGAATGATGTAGGACCACAATGCCTTAATTGTCAAAAACTTTTTTAATAATTACATATGTGATAAGGCCAGTCCCTTACAATCACTCTGTTCCAAAGGATCTGAGCTAATGCTACTGTTTATTTAAGATATGGCCTATAGAGTCAACTCATCTAGTTCCAAATCACAGGAAAAAAGTTTATTGACTATTTTTATTAAGTTCACATAAATGTTATAGAGTAGCAGATGAATCTAGGAAAAAATGGCATTTTTATCATGTTAAGAGATCTTTCCATTGGTTCAGATTTGGTACATACATATGTATGCAAGCATGTTTCTTCTTCAATGGTATTTTAACATTTTCTTAAAAACATGCATTTTTAAAGGTTATTTCTAGGTTACTTATGTTTTCTTGGTGTAATAGTTGCAGCTGCTGTTGTAAATTTTTTCACTATATGACATACTTTTAAGCTATCTTTCTTTCTAAAATGTCACTCTTAACAATGGGCTGAGTTGGTCTTAACTTTGGTATTCTCTTCCATGATGCTGTTTTCCTTCATGCAGTGTTTAAATATCTCAAATAACTGAATTCTCACAAAGTCTATGAGATAGGCAATAGTACTATCCATACTTCATAGATGTAGTAAACAGAGGCAGAGAGAGAATGAATACATGTTCAAAGCTACGTAACCAATAGACAGAGTATGCGGGATTCCAACTCAGTCAGAGTGACTCCACAAACAGCTCTGCAACCCGAGGTAGTATTTCACATGTGTTTCTGTATTTCATATGTGTTTCTGTTTTTTCAACTAGCTTCCTCCCAAATACTGGGAAGCTGATGGGGTGCATTAAGTCTCTGGGCAGAACACAACTTGCTTCTTTCATGACCTATCTAGTATTATACAAACCAAACAAGAAGCATTTAGACTGGAAGGAATCCACAGCCAAAATATAAAGGACTATTTAGAAAAAGAAAATCCGCTATTTTAGTACCTTTAATTTTTCCCAGAAAAATAAATTAATTTCATTGAAAGTAAATAAAAATGATGTTTTTACCTAGGAATTAATAGCAGTGTGATTTGAGAGATCGAGTTGCATGGTGAAGAATATAGTGCAGAGACAAGTGCAGCAGTTCTGTGCACAGAGTTCAACTCCCTCCACCTTGACTTGTGTGTTTAGTCCTCCTGTCTCCAACCTCTAGCAAGTGGGTAGACTCTGAACTTGATACCTTTGTAGGGTTGCATGTAGTATATTTTTTCTGTTATTTAACTAGTATGTATACTTATTGTTTAGTTTGCCTCATATTTATAATCTATTTTTTCATATTGTTCTTACATTATTTAAGATTGCATATCAGATATTTTAATCCTATTTTACATGACAAGAAACTGTTTTTTTATATTGTTATATCTGTATTGTGATATGAATGTTTTATTTACATGAATAGTTAAAACAATTTTGTGTTCATGATTGACTTTTCACCTTTTATTTTTTCTCCAACAGATATTAATATTTCCACACTGCATTTGTTTTGCTGTTTGTTATTTTCCTGTGACACATTCTGATGCCTTTCCTTGTTTCCATTCATTTCTCATGTAGATGTGTGAGTCTTAGTAATTATATTCTGCTACTTTGTTTTATGGCCTAGTTAGAGATCATTCTTCTTCAAATAGTAGAGTTCAACCTTTAAATTTATAGTAACGTGTAGATTTTATTTTAGTCATAATATTATCCTCTTTTTCTCTTTTAAAAATATTTCCTTGTTATTATTCTTATCTTTCATGCCATTTATAACACTAAAAATTGTTTTATTAATAAAATTTGTATTGATTTAAATATCATATATTCTAATGAAAATATAATAATTCTTTGTTTATACTAATAAAATACATGCGAAAAGATCAATATTTCTCTAAAATATTAAGATAATTTTGCCATTTCCTTAATGAAGATAAGATATTTAAGATACCTAATTGCTGTCCATCTCCACAACTTTCCTTTTGTGTTATTATAGCTAAAATTTACAGCTTATTATTACTAAATTAATTTTCAGTCCCTGCTATTGTTATATTTAATTTTTGACTGTTTGTTTAAATGATATACTTATTTTACTAGTTTCAGTGTTCACTTTACAGTTTTTCAGCTCTCTAGTTTAAATTTGGCTTTAACCTGCAATGGATGGTAGAGAACTAAACTAACAGGTTAAGCTTACATATCTAAGTCAAATTTACACTCTCCTGCTATCATTCCTCAAATGCCCTGCAGTCATCTCAACCACAAGGAAACCTTAACTGAATTCCTGGCCTTATTCACAAATCTACTTCTCTTTTTTTACTCAACTTGTGTGTTAATAATAGCATCGTATACCTGTGTACCTGCTCAGCCCATCTTGACAACACTGATCTCCTTCCTAACTATCCCTGTAGGTTGGCCACAAATTCTATTGATTCTGTTACTAAAATATTTGTAAATTCTATCCATTTATCTGTAAAACTACTGCCACTCTTTGAGTAAAGACATCATTTTCTCCCCCTTGAACTATTTACTAGTTGCCTAACTGATACTTCCAATCAAATCTCCTGAGTTTCCTTCCTTGAAGAGTTCTTACAACCATCACAAGAAACTCTTCCTAACATACAAGTTGATTATATACTTTTTCTCTGCAATTCTTGAATTATTCTGTCACTTCCAGGAAAAAAAAAAAATTCCAGCCCTGATAGGATGGTACAGATGTTCTTCATGCCCCAATTTGTGCTTAACTTCATTTATAGTCTCAACAGTTTCCATCCCTTCCATAGCCCCTGCCTGCAATATGTATTCTCTGTTCCAGCTACATTCATTATTGCTGTTTCCCAGTTTTATGCCTTTGTATATGTTCACTTGCCTGCGATAGAAGAATTTGAATTGCCCTTAAAGATTGAAAATCTTGGATTTAATTCCCAGTCCTTTAACATATATAAATTTTAGTTTCTTAGAAATATTTCAGTCACATAAAGATAATAAGTATTTTCAGTCTTGTAATACCTGTACATGAAATTGCAATTAAAGATCACCAAGTGCATTTGCTAATTCATAATAGTAGTTTTTGATAATAGTAGTTTTTCATTCTACTCCCCTCTTTCTACACGATAAACCCTAATTTTCTTTGTAGAATGAACTAAACATCGCCCATACAGTGAAGAAACCCTTCCCTCCCACACACAGTTGGCACAGCCATTGCATACCTTGTGTTTCCGTACCATTTTATCATATCAAATGGCACCTATTTTTTGGGATTATTATTATTTGATTACATTCTTGTCTCTCTGACTAGGTAGCGACTTCCCTAAATAAAATGACTCTTTTCACTTGTCATCTTTCTTTATCACCTACTATAATGCCTGGCATTAAAAAGAAAAGAGGTATTCAATAAATTATTGACTTTTTCTGAAAAATAAATACATATTAAGAAAATAAAGTATATATTTTAAAATATTTGTTACATAATCTTCAAATTATTGGAAAATTGAAGTTACTGTTAATAGTGTTTATTCACATATTTAAATGGACTATTCTCGCTGACATTTGATAAATCATGTGTTAACAATTATTTAGAAATACAGAAACTTTGTTGAATAATTCATTTTGCCCTATTCACCTCTCAAAAGCTAATTACCTAATTTCCATGACCTTTGTGTGTTTTTGCATTTGATTTCATAGTCAATACAACAAATGCTTAATGAGTGGCCACTATGTGTAAGGTAATGTGGTTATTTAATTAAAGTTAATTTTTAGCTTACATTAATTATATCTTTAACCAGAATATGATGGCAGCAGAAAAGAAAGTTCTTGTGCAATGCTATTATTCACAGGTTCAACCCAACAAATATTTAGTAAGCACTTATAACCTGGCAGCACATATGCTAAGTGATGGGAATAAAATACTTGAATGTAACTTTATCCTTGCCCCTGAGAAAATTACAGTGTTCTAGGGAGCCTGTTTTTTCACTTACTTAAGTAATTTTAAAATATTCAATTATAACTCATGTCATGTTGTTTATGTCACATAATTTCAATGTTAAACTTAAATTCAGTTTTAAATTATTTATAATTATACAGAAACAGTCTATAAATTATTTCAAAAGAATAGGAAAATAAGAATAATAACTTAGCACTTACCATGTGTCAACTACTCTGCTATCAGTTTGATATAACATTTAAGTCTCAAAACAACTCTCTTAAGTAAATACTATTGCTGTCCTCATTCTTATGACAATAAGACATGAACTTAAAGTAGTTTGGTAATTTGTCCACCATTTTAAGGAAGTATTTGGGATAGTAAGGATGCAAACAAACTCTGTGAGATCACAGAGCCTGGATAGCTATTTTCACCAGACTGAGCAGCCTCAATGGAAATATCTGGCGTTATTTGTTATATAATTATGCTGGGTAACAACTAACCACAAAACTTCAGTGGCGACTAATAATAAACGTTTATTTTTGTTCACCAGTCTGCAGATCAGCAGATCGTTTCTGCTAGTCTGAGTTGACCTCAGCAGGGCTTCATGGAACATCTGCAGTTGCCTGCCAGTCAGCTGCCAATGTGCTTTCTCACATGGCTGGGTCCTCAGCTGGGACACCTGGCCTGGATCAGCAATCATCTATGTGTGTCACCTTCCAAGAGATGAATGTAGGCACATCTTCATGGAGGAAGCAGAAGACAAAGACAGAGAGTGGACACATGCAATGCCAGCACACCATCACTTCCACTACATTATGTTGGCAGAAGCCAGTGTCCAGACCAGCTGAGACTCAAAGGGTAGAGAAATTTTCTCTACCATTATATGAGAGGAGCTGTAAAGTCAATTTTCAAAAGATATGGGCACAGAGAAGGATCAATGGTTGTGGTTCTTTTTGTAATCAACTACTGTGGTCTACACCCTACCCAGTATATTCACATCCTTTTCATTTGCAAAATACACTCATCCCTTGAAAATCATTGTATCACACCATCACACTCAGAAGATCATGGATGTCATGATCTACATTAGGTCTGGATATTGATGCTTAGATGCAGTTTGCCTTAATCTGAAGAACTGTGAACTAAAAAGACAAGTTATCTGTACCCTCACTCTAAACACAGATTAATTGCTAAGGACCCTCTCATTTGAAAAGAGAAAGAATGGGAGGCATATAGCAGTCTCTGCCCATTCTGAAATCCAGTTAGAATTGCTATTCTAGGGGTTGTTGATATTCCCTGATTACGTTCTAGTTCTACAACTTGGGAATGTCTCACTTGTCCATTGTTCTCCATTTGACTTTGCTATATGGGAAGTTTTTCTTTTTTCCATTCTTCTATTTGGCCATTTCTGAAGGGAGCATAGAATATATGTCCTTTGATCTACTTCTATTTTCTCAATCTGATTCGTCCAATTTAAACATGGGATTATAATAGTCTTTTTGTATTTGGAACAATTGCAGTCCCTTTTGGAACAGGCTACTGGCAAATTTGCCATTTGCAATATTCTATTTAACAGAATCTACCAAGAGTAACATAAAACATTCTTATCAAGGCAGGTCTTTGTCTGCAAGCAAGTCAGGGCTGCTATGAACATGTCTGCTTGCTATAAAATGAAAACCCTGAAGAGTCCTAGAATCACTCTTATCCACTTGAAAATGTATACTATGCAATGACTTAATTCTTTTAGAGGCCTTTCAAAGGGTGTCAGAGCCAAAAATTAAATTTGATC
The DNA here is from genome assembly GCA_008086735.1 of Cheirogaleus medius. Lineage (NCBI taxonomy): Eukaryota > Metazoa > Chordata > Mammalia > Primates > Cheirogaleidae > Cheirogaleus > Cheirogaleus medius. The sequence continues at coordinate 17,056,678 of VBSM01000483.1, forward strand.
TTTACCCTGAATCCATTGTGTACTTTAGTAATCATTTTGTGGCTTAACAACCTAGGTATGTTCCATAGCTTTATTTTCTAGCTACCAAGTTCTGACTCCTTTTTCTTTCCACTAAATTCTGTTTGTCAGTGTTGGGCCAGGTATTATTTTCAGTTCATGTCTTTCTTATTGTACCTCATGCACAACAAATAAGAACCATTGCCACTCTCATCATGAAACCTGACAATCTCATGACTTGAAGTGTGGATACAGTGTAGTCCAATTTAACAATCATTTCTTCCATGGCCTCTGAATTTTAGATCATGTTTGCGAAGGTCTTTTCCACATTGAGCTTATTTGAAAATGTCTCTATGTCTTCTAGAATTTTTATGGTCTCATTTTTTGAATTTAAACATTTGATCAATTTGTCACTCTTTTTGTATACAGTATAATATGTGAAGTCTTCTATTTCCTCCTCCACTTCCTCCTCCTTCTTCAGCTCTTCTTTCTTCTCCTTCTCCTTCTTTCTTCCAAATGGCCACAGTTGTCAGAACACCATTTCTTAAATAGTTCATTTTTATTCCCTGATTTGAGATGGCTCTATAATGACAACTAAAAGCACATTCTCATTTGGACTGTTTCTGGATTTTCTCTTCTATTCATCTGTCTTTCTATGTATGCTCCATAACATACTGCTCTAGTGTTGACACTTGGTAATGTGTTTAGTAGCTGTTAGGGTCAGTGTCTATTCTTGACTCTTGATTAGAGTTTCCTTCTTTTTACTTTGCTTACTTATGATTCCATTTGATTTCATAAAAATTCCCCTAGTTTAAAAAAATGGTATTTTATAGAGGAATTCATTTGCAGACAATTGAAATAACCATAATATCCAAGAATATGATATAGTTTTGTAAGAGCATTGATTTGTTCTCCTCAGTAGGTTCTTAAATTTTTCTTCATGTAAGTTTTAAGTATTACCTTTTGGTATAATTCCTAGGTATATTTAATTTTGTTGTTACTGTAAATAAGTTCCTTTACATAGTTAGATATTCCAAATTGTAATTGACTTTGTAAGAGATACTGATTATTTCTGTTTATAAATTTGATTGCTTGAAGTATTACTGATTTATTGTTGAGAGTGGATTTCAGTTTATTCTCATGTTTTACAGACAGGCAGTATTATTGTCTACAAACATACATAATTCTATTTTCCTTGTTTATTCTATATTTTGTACCTTTTGCAATTTACTTACCTTTTTTCTAATTGTTTTGATTGGAACTCATGTACAAACTTTATCCCAGAAATGGGAATCCTACAGCCTTAAGGCCACATGTGGACTTCTAGGTCCTTGTGTGTAGGCTTTTGACAGAATTCAAATTTTATAGAACAAATCTTTTTATTTTTATTAATACATTTTTCTTTGTCTTTTACATTTTTATTTTATTTTTTAAATGAACATATTTAAAATATCAAAGAATAAAATAACTTTCAACAGAATAATCCTCCCAGATTGACCAGCACAATTAGAACATTGATAAACATAAGGGCTAAATTGACAGCTGCTATGGTCATGATTTAGTTCTAATGTCCCCCACCTGACTGGTGCCACTACAGGAAGCTGGTTGGCAAGAATTCATGGGGGTTGAGTATGCCAGCCTGTTATCAGCTTTTGACGATGGAACATTGCATTTCTGTTTGAAGTGGAATTTGTGAATAGTTACACAGCTTGATGGTATTTTTTAATTCTGTCTGTTTAACAGCCCATCATTTCAAAGAAGACCAAGAGAATGCTGAAGGAAGGAAACAAATTTTTTAATGAGGATCTGGAATTGCAATATTATCTTGTTTCTGCTAAAGGTGAGATGATTTGCTTGCTTTGTGATACTGCAACATCAACATTAAAGGAACTCAATGCTCATCAGTCTTATAACACTCATAAGGACCACAAACATTTTAAATTAGAGGGAGAGGCATGAAAGGTTGTATTGCAGAAATTAAAAGATGAAAAGCAAAAGCAAAGACAATTCTTTCAAACAGCAATAAGACCTGGAAATAATGCCACTGAAGCAAATTATAAAGTAGCTTATATACTCTGAAACAAAGAGAAGCCACTCAGTGATGTAGAATCTGTGAAAGAATGCACTGTTATATGATTATAACAGTGCATTGTTGATTATAGCATCGCATTGTCAAAGTTATAGGATGCTTAGACCCTGATAATGTTTCAAAGTACAATTGCCTTTTTCAAGGAAAATCATAACTAATGGGCAGCTTGAATTAGCCTTCAACTTAACAGAACAACTTCATGCAATACTTCAAAACGAAAATATGTATTATTCAACCACTTTGGATGAATTAATTGATACTACTGACTCAGTGCAGGTTTTATACTTCACTTGGGTCATATAACAGAACTCTTTGCTACAAAGAGTTACTCACTTTGGGCACCTTTCAAACAGAACACGAGGAATAGATATCTTCAAAACTTTCCAAGATAAATGTTGTGAAGTTGGACTGAATTTGGTAAATTTACTGAGTGTATGTACAGACGGTTACACCTTCCATGACAAGATAACATAAAGGGTTTATTGCACAGATTAAAAAAAAAAGCTCTCATTTTTTTTCATTGTCTCTTGCATCAGTAAAATCTCTGTGCTAAAGCTAATATTTTAAGTGACACTTTGCAACAAGTTATACATATTGTTAACTATATTCACGCTAATGCAACACATCCTGGTCAGTTTTATAACATACTAAAGTTGAATGATTAGGTATTCAGCGTGAATTTGCCGTATCATTCTAAAGTGTGTTGGCTATTGCAGGGACAGGTGTTACCCAAAATTTTATCTCTGCTAGAACACATAGTTAAATTTTCTGAGGAACAGAATCAGCAATGTAAATTATTGAAAGAAGACTTCTATAGGAATGCAGCATTTCTGTGTGATATCATGTCAAATCAAAACGACTTGAATAGTTCTTAAAACTAGGTCTATGTATGATTATGTGGCAAAAAAATACAAGTATTCCAAAAAAAAGTTATCTTTTTTCAACACACTTCTTCTTCAAAAGGAAATTTTGGATGAATATTTTCCCCAGTTAGCAAAAGTCATTGATGAGCAGGATGATATATGCGAATCATTTGAAGAATACACAGAATCATTTGAAGAAGACCTATTAATTGGAGAATACGATGAAAGGTTCATGGACTTTGAGAATCATGACATCACAGTCAAGTTAGCATTTCAATATCGCCTAGTTGATATCACCAAGGCACTTAAGAACTACAGATGGAAGTGTCTGAGCTCTCAGTAGATGCTGTTTTAAAGTCATTGTTTGATAGTAAGAAATATCCAATTAAAATATGGAAAAATGCAGTAAAATACCCATAACTTTGGCAACATGCCCAAAAAATGCTTTCTTGCTTTTCCACCACTTATTCCTGAGAATCTACATTCTCCTACCTAACGCAAATCAAGATACCCTTAAGGAATGCTGATAGCCATCTAGATGATCAACTGAAACTGCAGACCACCATGCTGCAACCTAGTATTCAAATGTTTTCCACCAAAAAGCAGATGAAACAAAGTCATTGAAAGGTTAGCTAACTTTAAAATTAACCATTCTCATTTTTTGAAATTATTAAGTATATAATAGATTTTTTATAAAATAATATACATTTTTAAGTATATCTAATTGAAGTTTCTTGAATGTGGCCTTATTTGAGTACAGATAAATTAATGTGGCCTTCCAACATGGAAAAGGTCCCACCCCTGGTTTATTCTATTAAAAGGAGGGCTGAGGTTGTGATAGATCTATTTTATCATCTTAAGAAAATATTTATTTTTACAATTTCTTGAATTTTTGTTTTCAGAAATAATTCTTTGATTTAGCCAAATGCTTTTTATTACAATTGAATGATTTCTCTGATAATTTTCTAGTACTGGTTTGATAAATTATATAAATCACTTTATCGATGTTGAAAAATTTTGAATTCCTAGAATAAATCCCACTAGGTTATGTAACATTTATTTTTTAAAATAAATTGCTAAAATATGTTTAGTTATGACTTTTAGGTCAATGTTCATAAATAAGATTTTTGTGATTTAATTTTATTTTCTGTAAAATTATTAATACATGTTATAATATTAATATATACTCAACTCATAATATGAATTTGGAAGTTCTTTTCTTTTTTATTCACTCTAGAAATATTTACATAGTATTGCAGTTACCTGCCTTTTAGAGATTTGCTAAAATTACCCCCATAAAACTTGCTGACCTCCTAAGGATTTGATTCAGTTTGTTTCATTTAGTTTTTGTTATTATGTCATTGTTTGGAGGCAATATTCTTTATGGAAATCATTATGTACAAATTTTATTGTCTTCAAGGACTAGTTTCATTAAATTATATTTTCCTAGAAATTATCGGTCTTAAACAGGTTTCCACATTTATTTGCAAATTTTAAAACACATTTATTTTATTTGATTCTTATAATTTGCTATTTTATGATCATTTTCCTATTATTTCATATGTTACATGTTCATAATTTTCCCTTTTTCCTTGATTAGTTTAGGTAGAGTTTTGTTTTTGTTTTTTCTGGTTGGTTAACTTTTGTCAAATAACTGTATATTAATTAAAATATTCTGAGGCTGGGCATGGTTGCTCATGCCTGTAATCCCAACACTTTTGGAGGCCAAGGCAGGAGGATCACTGGAGCTCAGGAGTTTGAGGTTACAGTGAGCTATGATTATGCCACTGCACACCAGCCTAGATGACAGGGTGAGACCGTGTCTCTAAAAAAAATTAAAAAAATAAAATTCTGTATTTTATATCCCAACAGTCCAACTCACTGATTTGTGTTTAGTATTATATAATTCTATGTATGTCTTTAATTACTGCTTTATTAATATTGCTGTTATGTTACTTCGTTCAAGGATACGCATGGCTGTTTTATCTCAAATGTAAATTGGAGATTTTACTATCAGAAACTGCTCTTTAATCTCATGTGGTAGACATCAGCCTGAATTCTACTTTGTTTGATTTTAAGGTCACAATACAGCTTTTCTTTTTGTTTGCAATTGGAAGACACACATTTGCCCCTCATATTATTGTTTGGCTTGATGTATCACTTTTTATGTGTGTCTCTATTACAAAGCATAGGTCTATGCTTTGCTTAGATCCAAAGTTATTAAAAGAAGAGTTAACCCCGTTAACATTTACTGATATCATATCATTGTTGTGAAGTTCTTTCACAATTTTGTTTTATTTTCTGTTAATCTGTTTTAAGTCACTAATTATAAAATCCATTTTCTTTGTTCCCATGCATAGGTCTGACATTAACAAAATATTTTCATTTTAGTTTTACTAATAAGGTTTATATTTAAAACTTTATATATTGTCCCTTATTTCTTTAGACATTTTCTTTCTTTTATTTTTTTTTTTTGAGGTCACAGCAGGTTTAATAAAGAAAAAAGAACAGATGTCAATTTAAAAGGGGGAGATTATGGAATTAATTGTAAAACAAAAAGTGACATGCTGAGCAACATTTTCCTCCAATATAAATAAAGTTAGACTATATGCAATATGAACAAATATGATCATTTAGACATTTTCTATTAGTTTCTTACTATTGATAAATTAAAAATATCAAAACTTCATGCTCCTTCTCTACCTTGTTCTTCATTTTCACTTGGTGATATTATCATTCTTACCATGATCCTGTATAGCTCCTTGTTAAAATGGGTATTCAGCATGAGCTTTTGTTTGGCCTTGCCTCCTGCTCCTTCCTGAATCAAAATATTTAATACAGGATTGTGCTCACAGTGTCATTCATTGCAGTTACCTAATTTTTTTGCATTATTATCTGTAACACAATTATTATGAATAAGAAGGATAATTTTTGCCGTTAAGTGGGAGCCCCTCTTCTTCAGAAAGATTTGCTAATGCTTTCTGGCATTTGATGCTCTACACTGCATTTCTGCATTTCGAGAATTAAATGCCTCCTTCTCTCATTCAAAATGGAGTATGTGTGTGTGATTTCAGAATGAGAAATGGGCATGATTCTTGCCAGAAGTCCTCAATAATTCTTGAAAGTAGGAAGCACAAGTATTTTCATGCTTTCATGCAATTTTAATAATGAAGGATCCAAATATGTGTGTGTATATGTATGGATGTGTGTGTGTGTGTGTGTGTATGTATGGCTAGCCAGGGTTGCATAGCTACTACACTAGAGAGCTAGAACTAGAAACCAAAGCTTTTTCTCTATAGCCAAAGTTTTCTTGAAAGGTGCTCTGATTCCTTAAGATTATCTCTCAGCTATCCTTATACAAGCTTATGTTGTTTTATTATCGATAACAAATAAGTATCGGTAAGGGAAAATCATTGCTAATAATCTTATCCATAGTCATATTTGTTATCTAACATTCCAATACTGATTAAGGTTTTCTTTATTGAGTTAAATCATCTAAAACGTATGCCAATATCTAGTTTATTCTTTCTTTCATTGCTTCAGAGAAAGCCAAACTCTCCTTAGTCAGTCACTTTGCACATATATTTACTTGATGACATCTTAAACACATATTAGTAATAATGTGTTACTAGTGCTCCACAGAGTCTATGTAATACAACATTCTTCTCCCTATTTCAAGCAACTATGATTGTGCTTCCAAGGGTTAGCTGAAAAAAATGGGGAAAAAAGGAAAAGACTGTGCTTACAAATGAGTTTCAGTTTTGTGTTTAAGTATAATGGTGTTTTGAACAGTGGTAGGAAGTCTGATAACCTTATTATTGGATTAGTAAAATAGATTATCAAATAGAAGATGCTTAAAAAATGCAGAACCCAAGCTAGCAGAACATATAAAGAGAAATAAGTTTTTGTGCTTTAGGAAACTCATGTTGCAACTTCACAGCTGATAAATGATAATCTGTTTAGAGGAATAACTCCAAATCAAACAGGCCAGGAATGGGCAAATTCTATGCTTACATGCCATATGTCTTCTCCATGTGTTCCTGTGTTTCAACACAACAGAAGAGAACAAAGATTTAAAAATATAAACACTTTTTACTTTCTTAAAAAAGTTTTTCACTGGGAAGGAAATCACAAATATGACAGATTATTTGAAGACTTTGTGATAGAGCCATTAACATTCTACTCTGAATCACTGAACAGACTGCATTAAGGCACCTGAGAATGTATACACCAATCCTAGAATAAAATTAACAAGGGATTGAACTTGAGCAGCATTATGTAAAAAACAAAATAAAATAAATGGTGCTCCTTTGTCCACAGGCTAATTAATAACTTTGGGGGTTCATATTTTCCCATAAATTATTTAATTTGTGTCTTTAATTCATATATTGTCCATTATCCTAAGTTGCAGATCACTGGTTTAAAATTAGAATGTGACATTTTAAATAACATCCCATAGATGTTATAGAAAGTAAACTAATATGTCTTTATTAGTCCTTGAGAATCAATTTCAAAAGCCTTTAGATTCTGATGAAAATTATGCAAATTCCAGCATACTGTCATCCTTATAGTTTATGTTAATTTGACATTAATGTTAGCTGCCTATCACACTAACAATAATCTATCTGAACTAGCAGGCTGGAATACCAATTACTGAAATGAGTGGAGCTCATCCTTGAAGTTTCTTCTCTCTGTTGCAAGTAGACATATGTCAGCACACAGGGAATAGCACAGATGTATCAAAGTCTTTCAAGTAACCAGGCATCTTTGTGTAATGGAGCAGGCTGTGGTTGACATACTAAATCTTAAAAAGTAAAAGAAGTCACTTTGTATTGAGAACAAAAAGAGCTGAAAGAGAGAGAGATTGATGTGAAGATATTCTTACATATTTAGAGTCATTACAAGAAAATGTTGGCCAAGTGCAATCTTTAGTTTTGAAATCTTTATTTTACAATGGATTACTATGTATTTTATTGAATTTGCTTGTGAAGAATTCAAGATTCTAATTGATTTTTTCAAATGAGGGTTTTTTAAGTCTCTTTTGATTCTGGCTGCTGAGTGTGAATTACCTCAATTTGGCTTACAATGAACGTAAAAGTTTAAAAATAGGAAAATGACTTTTGCCATTCAAGGCACATTGTTATTTGTCTTCAAAGAGTTTACTGGAATCTATGAATTTTTGTGCATGTCTTTTCCTATAATGATGGCATTTTTTATGTTAGACTTAAGTTGAATAACTAAAAACTCCTTGAATAATTCCTCCAATTTTTCTTCTTTCATAGATTGTGGGAAATGCTAATATAAATGATTCCAAGAATATATGCCAAACATAAAATCCCTTTGTAATTATTCTCATACCTATTTTATGATAGTTAAAAAGTTTCTTAAACATAATATCTACTTGAAATAGTTACACATTATGGTGTATCTTATAGCATTAGTAAAAGTTTTATGTCCATGTTTATTTTCATTTTCTTTGTTTTTCCGAATAAATTATAAGGTTCTTACGATTTAAGACCAGGTCTAACTCTTTTTGTTCTCTCCACAATGCTTGTGACAATAAAAATTCAAGTATTTTCTATGCAAATTGTGACATAATCATATAAGTGGGTAAGGAACAATTATAATATCTCACCTGACTCATCCCCCTAAAACATACAGTAGCACATTAACAACTATTATTACAAAGTACATGGAAGGTGGATGATTAGGACAGACATGAGAAGAAAGAGTAAAATGACAGATTAGAGGAGATATTTCAGGTATCTGGACTGAAAAAATTGATCTTTCTATAACTAAAAATCAACAAGATGCCATCCATTAGGAAAACTTCTCCTAGGATGGTGAAAAATTTCCTGGGATAAGGAATATTCTTGCCACCACAGACATTTTTCTCTCCATTGATTGAGTTTTATGAAGATGCACAGTGATTGCATAAGAATGGGTATGAATTTATAGTCTATTTTGTGATATTTGAATATAGACAGTCAAGAGTATCATATAGCAAACATCCATATACGGTTTCCCTAGCTAAACAACGACCTACATTTGCCACATTGCTCCATTTTTTGCTCAAGTATTTTAACATAATTACAAATCATGATGATCCTCCCCTAAATATTTCAATATGAATCATTAAAACTAAGGACATTTTCCTATGTAACAGTGTCATTTGAATAGCTGGCAACATTGATAACAATTCTTTGTATTATCCAACATACGCAGATTTCATAATGGAGATTTTAGGTCATTGCATTTTGATTTATAATGCAGAAAGTTGTGTCTAACCATTCTTCTTCATTTATAAGGAGAGTAAGCCCATGTGTCTGATGGATGAGTCTGAAAATTCTCTATCAACTAGGTGATTTTGCAGGGAGGGTTGAAAGGCCTTAGGTTGAAACCTGTTTTAACATGAAGGTAGCGCTCACCTTCTGTAAGTGATGGCAATAAATAGACTGTGGGCTCTACTGCCCAGCTCTTTTTTTAAAAATGTTAAAAAACATTTTTGTTAAATAACAAAAGGCTTTAATTTTTGAAGAGAAAGTGGAGAATTATACTTCTACTGTTAACAGAGTGGTACTTGGTTGATAAATAAGCTGAGATTTTCAGTATCTAAAATTGCACATCTCACATTACACTCCTCCTTGCCTTTACATCAAGTTCAAACAACTTTTATTTTTAAAATATCCCCTACTTTTCCCCTCCTACAACTCTTCTCACATTTCAGCCCATTCCTTATCACACTCTCTCTGCTTTATGAAAGTGTATTTTTTATTGAATTTTTCCACTGTTAAAAGTGAGCACTCTCACTTCATTAACTCATTTTCATTAATAGTTCATTTACACGTTTGCCCTAATAACTATTTTCTCCCATAGATCTCTCCTTAAACATCTGAATTATTGTGACATTTTTGGACTAATCCAAAACATTAGGAAATTGTATGTTTCAGAGTGACCCTAAATGGCACCCAATATTAAACTCCATTTGTAATTGGATATGGTAATATTTTGTTAATAACAATGCTTAGTCAGTCAATAATTGTAAAGTGTATGATCTGTAGTTATTAGAATCTTGGTAATTTGCTTATGTAAAATGGAGGTTAAATCACTAACCTTGGTGTTTACCTAAAGATTATAAATGGACTTACTTAGGTTGTGAAGAGAATCAAATGAGATAGTGTAGATGAAAGTTATGTGTCAAGTGTATAATTCTATGTGTATGGTATTAACAATAATTTGAATGCTTAATCAGGTTTTCTAAATGAAAAAATAATCCTCTGAATAGCAAAAAATTCAAAGGGGAAAGCTAATTTCAGTCCCAGTATAGCTGTGGATTTGCTTGTTCTGAGCAGCTTGCTTGACTTCCTTTTCCACTTATGGAACTTTCTTGTTTAATTTCCCAGTATGCTGTTGCCACTGTATGACTGCTCAAAGGATTTCTCCTCCAGTGAAGTACCTGGATCTTTTTTCTGCTGTACCTGGTATGATGGATAGACAGATAGATAGACAGACATACCTAACTATAAGATTATAAATTTGCATTCCACTAATTAGCTCAAAACTAATCATTATTTTATATAGAATTTTTTTAAATTTCCATTTTGATCAAAAAACTTTTGTAAACTGAGTTCTGTGTCAGATGCATTAAGAAGGTGCCTTCCTAGACTCATTGAATCATACTAGCTTGTTATTTTTTTTCACTCAAATCTGGCTTTCTCATGAGTGTTCAACCTATAAAGAAACCAAAGTAATTTTGTTGAATGAGGATATACCTATCTTGAAAAATACAATACAATGTAGTTTATAAGGAAACTCTTTTAAGGAGGGAACACTGGGAAAGTTCCTCCACGGATAAGACTGAACAAAAAATCATCTTAACTAGATTTGGCAACAACTTTCAACATTTTTAATAGGGTATAATTTCTCTCTTTACTTCTTTTCTTAACATTGACATTTAAGTTAGATGTCCATATATCAATTTAAACTTAATTGAAATGTTTATTTTTTAATTTTGTATTGTTTTGCTTTAGAGACATATCATAGCAGTTATAATTAAATTCACCTAATATTTGCACAAGATTTTAAAAACTCTATTTGGACAATACTGCAAATAGCTAAATTGTTTTCATCCTTTGACATTGAGTTGGTTTACTGTGGGATGAGGACACTTTAATTTGTCTGAAATGCCCTTTCACAGTGCTCTACCAACTAAGTTAAATTGCCTCATAATATAAATAAGATAGGCTAACCAACATCACAACCATTTGAGGAGTGCATTTGATTTATTCATGCAGTAAACATTTACTTAGCACCTTTTATTTATAAGAGATTGTGCTAGACAATAATAAAAAGGTAAGCTTTGTAGTATTTATCTTTTTATCCTTCAGACTTATTATTGTCTAACATTCAACAGATGCTTAAGTAAATGAAGAAATACATTTACATAAATGAAATAGTGAATGAAATATTAATTATTAAAATGCACTTCAACATATAATATTTTGAGCACATAGACTATAAGAGAGTCCATAAACAAATAATTGCAGAACAGGGTGATACATTGTATTAAGTGAATGTGTAAATGATAATTATAGTGCTGAGTAAATAAATGCAACCATTTGGAATTGAGGAGTGAATCCTAATATTAAGTTCAGCTACAGGTAGCAGAGGCCCAAAATTGGAACTATCTTACATGAGAAAGAATTTTATTTCTGTCTCATATATATAAAAGTCTTTAGATAGGTAGTCCAGGACTACTAAGTTGGCTCTGTCTCACAAGGCTCTCAAAGTTCCATGCTCATTCCAATTCTTCCTTGTAAAGCATAGTACTGTCCTTCATCCCAGGTCATTATTAGAGTAACAGTCATCCCAGTCTTGTTGCCACCATCATATTGAAGTTTGAGCCATCAAGAAGCAAAGGGCATGTACCAATTATCCTCTACGAAAGGCTCCCTCAAGATTCCATGTGACATTTCATTGCCCCAAATGTTATCTAACAATCACAAATCACTTCTTGTGGGAAATATAGTATCTATACCAGGCAACTATGTGTCTAGCTAAAATCAAAACACAAATAAAACAAAAGATTGCATTTCTATAGGAAAAAGAAAACTAGAAGCTTTTCTGGAGAATATAACATCTGCCCTGAATTTTGAAGCAAGAATATACACTTGAACAGTCCCTTCATGGGGTGATATGAGATAGAAGACAAAATAACATAAACATGGAAAGTGGCATTTACAGAGGTATAGAGATCAGATGGAGCATGCTATGCTACATTACGTTAACTTCTGCAATATTAAGCTTGGATTTTATATTAGTAAAAATTTAAAATCACTGATGGATTTTGCAAATGAGTTACATTATCAGGCGGTGAACAGATAAGTAATAGATGCAGAACTATGGTCCAGCATGAGGAGGAACTGGAGTTAAGATGGCTGTGAGGCTATCTTAGTAAGCCAGTTGTAAAAATATTGGCAATTATGACATAGAGGAGAGGAAAATTTGAAAGCAGTGAAGATAGCTCTTTCAGGTGGAATAAAAAAGGAATTTGATAACAGATTGGGAGTGAGACTGAAGGGGAGAAAAGTGTCAAATATTAATCAGGAGTTTCTACTTTGGGTCCCCAGGTAGAATAACTGAGATCAGAAATGCAATGTAACAAGTAGGTTTCATGAAATAAATTGATCAATTTTGGGCTTAGTCTGAATTGTATATGAAGCATATTTTTGAATGAGTGTAAAATTTAAGAGAAATATATGAACTGATGATACTGTTTAGGGAAATATGAAGAGTTTAAAAATTCCAGTACTGTAAAATGTCATATTTGTGCTATGATTCTCTTGCACATTGCACACCTCACTACCTCAAATATATATAAAAAGCTAGATAGGAAATTCTCCTGCTGTGTGACAGGTAGAAACTCTGCCTTTTATGGAACAACAGTAATGTGATAACATTTATAATGAAATACTGTGTGTTCTGAATCATCTTAGATGTTCAAGTGTCTTTTTAGTTACTATTGCTAATTATGCTCAAGAATTCTCAAAACAATAAATGTTGGTGTGGATGTGGAGAGATAGGGACAGCCATACACTTCTGGTGGGACTGGAAACTAGTACAACCTCTGTGGAAGATGCAATAGACATCCCTCAAAGAGCTACAAGTAGAACTACCATTTGATCCAGCAATCCCATTACTGGGTATGTACCCAAAAGAACAAAAGACCTTCTATAAAAAAGACATCTGCACTCGAATGTTTATAGCAGCACAATTCACAATTGCAAAGATGTGGAAACAACCCAACTGGCCATAATTACATGAATGAATTAATAAAATGTGGTATATGAATACCATGGAGTTCTACTGAGCCACAAAAAGCAATGGTGATCTAGCACCTCTTGTATTATCCTGGATAGAGCTGGAACCCATTCTACTAAGTGAAATATCACCAGAATGGAAAAACAAGCATCGCACGTACTTACCATCAAATTGACATTAACTCATCAACACTTAAGTGCACATATAGTAATAACATTCATCAGGTGTCGGGCAGATGGAAGGAGGGAGGAGGGGATGGGTATATACACAGCTAATGAGTGCAGTGCATACCATCTGGGGGATGGACACGTTTGAAGCTCTGACTCAGGTGGGGCAAGGGCAATATACTTAATCTAAACATTTGTACCCTCATAATATGCTGAAAAAAATAAAAATAAATAAGTAAAAATAAAGCAGGAAAAGATTGTAATTATGCTATTATATAACTACAAATGATGAATAAACTCATTTACTTAAAATACAGCAATTATTAAGAAAAACCCTCTAGAAGATTTAAAATGGGTACCTCATGGTACTACTAACTGCTTTAAGAAAAATGTATTGAATATGAAACATTTTCCATGGACTATCACTTCTTACTTATGTATTTTTCTCAAGATCAGACATATATATCAAAGGGGATCTTATAGGTGAAGTTGAGGGAAGAATTCTGGGAAAGATATAACTGTATTAATGAGTTTGGAAATAAAAGGACCAAACATAAACTATCAAAAATAAAAATTAATTTAAGTATTTTTTCAATAAAGATATAGTAAATTCAAATTCTATAACTGATGTCATTTAAACAACTACTTAAAAATGATCTGATTTAAGAAATTCTATTTTATTTCTCCAGAGCATATTTCTAAACCATCTTCCCTATTTTATTTCAAATTCCCAACATTTTTGTTCTGAGAGGCAGCTGATTTGTAGACTTTCTTGAGCATGAATAAAATCCCTTAATTTAAAATTGCTATTACAATTTTTGAAACTGTAAAATTTCTTAAGTCAGTGTAAATCCTCTTTCTATTTTTTTTCTTTTGCTTTCCTTCTGCTATTTCCTTATATTATGGTTTTATGCAAAAACAATAAAATATTTTAAAGATTTATAAAATATGACAACTTGGGAATATATGTGAGATGGAAAAGAGTAACCCTTTTATACGCAAAAGTTTAAAGTTCAATTTACATATCAAGAAGTTGTTACAAAAAAGAGTAAAAGGAAAAACTTAGGATGAAATATGAAAAAGTATATTTTGGCCAAATAAAATTTATTATATACTTTTTCATACATGCCTAAAAACTTGATCATATCTCTCCGAGTCTGATAAATTCTACTTACCTCACATTTCTTACACTTATCTGGACTACTTTTCTTTCTCATGGGTAAAGGGAAAACTTACAAGATTTATTAAAATTGAAATGCCAGCTTTTTAAAAAGTGGGCTCTCTTTTGTAGTTTAAACTATGGTCTCTTGATGAGTCTACTACAACTTTATCTTTCTGCTTGTTAACTTATAGAAGCATGTAAAGTTGGTTTTGGTTGTCCTCTTTAAAGTGGCATGTTGAGTCCATTTGTGTAATCCTTCTTCCAAAATTATATAGAATATAATAAAAGGAATATTCAAATAGCACTACCACCACCCCATCCCCCAGCAACTCAGAGAAACAGAAAAGTTTTCACAGACCAGGAACTTTAAAGAAATTTTTCAAGATGAAGCAGACGAATTGTAGAGAGCCAGAATTCGGTATTGGTGTCCGCAATTCCACACCTATCATCCACTATAAACATTTTAAAATTCTTATTATCTTTGGTAACTTTCTAGTAGTTTCTTTTTATTTTCAATTTTGTATATGTCCTTAAGAATTGTTGGTGACTCCTAGTGTTGTTTTTCTACTCCTATGGTGATGTTTTCTCTGTATTCTTAGATGATAATTTTTAAGAGTTTGGGAATTTTAGTGGCCTTGGTTCTAAGGGGCCAATTTCAGGGGTAGATAGTGGGTGTGGCATTGTGAACAAATGTAAGTCGGAAAACATGTTAAGTTAAAAAAGCCAAACATAAAAAAAGAAATACCACATGATCTCAGTCATGTGGAATCTAAAACAGGGAAGTCATAGAAGCAGAGAATAGAATAGTGGTTGTGTCGGATGGTGGTTGGGGAGATGTTGGTTAAAAGATATAAAATTTCAATGAGGTAAGAGAAATAAATTCAAGAGATCTATTGTACAATATGGTGACTATATTTAATAACAATGTATCATAGTCTTAAAAATCATGGAGAGCAGATTTTAAGTATTCTCACCACAAAAAGTATGTGAGGCAATGCTTATGTTAATTTGCTCCATTAAGCCATTCAAAAATGTACACAAATTTTAAAACATCATGTTATACATAGTAAATAGCTATGATTTTTATTTGTCAATTAAAAATAAATTGATAAAAAAAGAAACAACCTGATAAAAGACACACACACACACAAACACACACACCCCTGTCACCTCATTTTCAACTGCTCAAATCCAGTAAAAAAAAGCTAAAATTATTGTAACCTTTAAAAAAACATTAAGATTGTTATTTGGAACATAACAATAATTTTAGGCTATTCCTTAAAGATCTCATAGATCTTTACCATAAAGTTTTCATGAACATTTTTATTTAGGAGTGGCTAAAAAAATTTTCAGGTTTTTCTCCACGGTTATTGTTCCAACACAGTTTCTACTTTTTCTTAGTTATGTTGTTAATGCATATTTTCTTACTAAGATTTTATCCAAATATTCAGTTTAATTTATTCTCTTTTGCCTTTTTATTTCAAAAAATATTTTGGAGGTGTTTTTATTTCCTTTTTGTCTTCTTGAAAAGCATGCTTAATTTGTTTATAAACTATTTACAAAATATATCCAGTTCTTTCTTTTTCTAGTGTTGTTTGAGAATTTGATATCTTATTTCTAACATATTACTGGTTGCACACATACCACATACAGATAGATAAACTTCAGTGTTGATTTATCTCATGTAAATAATTATTTTAATGATTATTTGGACCTAGCTATTAATCATGCAATTTCCTAGCTTTAAATATTTCTTTAGGACCATAAATTTCCCATTCTTAAAATTTCTAATTCTGATATTTTTCCTTCTCATTTGTCTTGGTACAAATGTTTCTTTCTAGAAACAAGAAACTGTTTTCAGAGGGTTCTATAGTTAGTATATATTTTTAGCATTTTCAGTCTGAAAGTGACCAAGTAATTGAATGGTAGTTTGGCTGATGGAGATGTCTAGGATCACACTCTTTTTCTATTTCAACCATATACATCTGTCTTTTTGCATTTAGTTTTGTACAGAAGCATAATTTTTATTCCTTTTCTTATAAAAAAAAATTCTGTCTAGAAGCTTGAAAATGTTGTGAATTTAACATTAAAATGAAAGTCTTCATCTACATTTGTTTTGGTGTGGATTTTCACCATAAATTCTGAAACTTAATGGTCTCATTCAATATGCATACTCAAGTTTCTTCCTTAATTCAATGAAAAATTCTAGTATTATTACTTCTTGAATTATTCCTTCTCCTCTATCTGCTTTATTGTCTCTGCCTGCAGTTCTTATTGTATGTATACTAAATCTCCTAGAAATATTCTTATCTCTATAACTCTCTTTACATAATACCTATCTTTTAAAAATATCTAATTTGTTTTGTGAGAGTTCTTTGACTTAATTTTCCAAAGTGGAGTTGTTTAAATGTTCATTCCAGTATCCTGAATATCTGCTGGGAATATTTGTTCTAAGCTAGATGTTTACTTTGGACTGAATATTTGAACATTTGCAAATGCTCAATGTTTATATTTCCTTCATGCTAATCATCTTAACTCCCCTAGCTGCCTACCCACAGTTACATCACTTTAAAATGGAGAACATGCTACATTTCTCTTCATTCACAAAATTGTAGGGCAGAGGGTGTGTGGGGGAGAGTGTAAGAGAAAATGTTTTTCTTCTTTTTCCTTTTAAGCTGGCTTTAAGCAATAGGCCAGTGTATTCTCTCAATCTGCTTGAACCTATAACCTTTACTGCCAAAAGTCTACACTGTACCAAATGTGTGCTTTGGGCTCTTCTCGAACTTGCAATAATATTAGAGATTTTTTTCTTGTTAGATTTTTGGGATACTATAGTAAGAAATGGTTCAAATATCTATTTTTAGGTTATGTTTTGCTGAAACAAATTTCCAGGCTAAAGAAAATATTGTCATATTTGTTCTCCCTAAATTACTTCTATTGTTATTTTTTTTTATATTTGATAAATTTAATACTTTGCTCTGGGTGAGGAGCCCTTCCTGTACCCCCTCTCTGTCTGAGATATCCTACAAAGACAGGATGGACCATACTCAAAATTCAGTTTGGATGTGGAGACCGAGTCCAGCACACACACTAAAAAGGCATGAAAAAGCTTACTATACAAAGAGGCTTCTCTGGGAAATGGAGGGGAAACCTTCAAGCTGGTATGAAATGCTTGAAAGAGCAGGACATAGATAATGGCTTGGGGTTTTCACTGTAGCTTCAGGGTGGGACCAGTCACTTCATGAATTTAAAAGATTATGGAGGCAGGAGATTATGTGCTTTGAATCTCCCACAGCTGCCAAAGGAGAGAGCACCTAGGCTTTCTCGTCAGCTTGCCCAGATATGAGGGAGGGGGCAAAGAAGGAGGGGTGTGCCTTAAAATCTGTCATATGTCAAAACATTGAATCAGACTCCTTATTACAACCTTCTTGTGATGATTTTTATTTATTCTTTAACAGAGCACCTGTCACACAATACCGTTACTATCTGCCTGTTTATTTGCCCCTAAATCCTGATATACTCTAGGCTCCTTGATAGAAGGACCTCTGCCTTGCTTGCCTTGCAAACCTAGGGTCTGCAATCCTCCATATGATTAATATTTGTGAAATACAATAAGGAAATTTGATAGTCTAATGTAAAAATCATACAGAAGTAGAGTACAGCAAACTTACTGCAGGGGATGATCTAGTTTGGAAATATTTGCTTTGTGTGTGTGGGTGGGTGGGTGTGTGTGTGTATTTGATGGAACATAGCTATTGATTATTTTCTTGATGAATACTTTTGGCTATATTCTATTTATCAAACTTTTTGCAAACAGGCAAGACCACTTACCTTATTGGAAAAAAAGGGGGGGATATTAAATGCTTTTAATAGTGATTGCAATTGGCTGAATTAACTTCTACTAAAACAATAATTGGTTAATATAACAGAATTGTACTCTATTCCATATTTAATTGTTCTTTATTGATTTTATCTTATTATTAAAAGTTTCTGAATTGACAACGAAATAATGTTTTAGAGGGCATTGATGTAATTGTGTCTAATTGAATTTTCAGGAAAGCAGATAATATCAGGTTTTTATATATTTTTGTAAACAACCTTACATCTTTTTTCTTCTTTCCTGATTATTTCCTTTTCTTCTCTTAAGATATGTTGTAGGCATTTTGAGAAGGATATTTTGATAGTCTACACAGTAACATTTGGTACCCCAGTAATTTCAATTGTAAGAATGTTTTCATCAGGTGTTATAGCAAACCCTATAGACTGCAATATAATAATAAGAATAACAAAGTTTTATAGCCAAATAGCTTGTGATTAAATATTAAATTAGATATGACATTTAGTCATGTAAATCTGGGTAAGTAGGGCATGATTTTGTAATCTGTCAAATGAAATAACACTTTCTTATATGGTTGTGAAGTTAATTAAATAAAATACTATAAATAAATCAAACAATACCATGCATGGCATGTCATCTGGCAAAAACCAGTGAGAAGATGAAGAAGGATGTATAAATTTAATAGCATAGAGCTAATATCTTATTTATTTGGTATTTAGTAACTCTTACTATTTTTGAAATGAGAGAGACTTTAGGTATCATCTACTCTCCTGGTTTCCAAATGTGTCTCCAAAGCTCACCTTTGGAGTTCTTAGAAAATGCACGTTCGTGCACCCTGTAGTGATTTCTATAATGATAATATAGATAAGGCAAGGAATCTGTATTCTTGTGAAGCTTTTCAGGTAATACTGAAGATTAGTCCATTTGAAAACCACTAATCTTTGTGCAACCTAATAATTTTACACCTATGGAACTCAGGGCCAGGGAGGCTATAATTTTTTCAGTGCCTTAGGGCACTGAGACACTAATTTGTGTTTGATCTTATCGTTGTCAGTTCAGGTCTTTGCTCACGGTGTCACTTCCACATATAAGGCTTATGCACAAAAAACAGGAGAGCTTGTAAATTTAAAGGAATATGCCCTTGGAGAAGGCATGCCTAAGAAAGTCATAGTAACTGGTGATAGCTGTGCATTGATGAAACATGCACACGAAGGAGATTCTCGACAGCAAGAATGATGTACTTGGGGCCTGGTATCAGAGTTTGTGGTCATTAAGGATTTTACCCAATGTTTTTATTTTAGTCAATTTTTTAAAAAAGAGTATTATATTTAGGGAAAGAGCATGGATTGTTGTCTTGGATTCATTATTAAGAAATATAACTATTCCATGCTCAATCTTAAAGGCAAGATCATGTAGAGAAAATCAACTCAAATATGGATCTTGGAAATACAAAGGAGTTACTGATTCATGTTATTTTACTCTGGAGATTATCTTGATACATTTTTTGATTAGGGAAAATAATATCACGATTTTATAAGCTTTACAATTTAGTACATGACCATTAATTTTATCCTCACTCTTAGAATTGACCTTACTCTTATTGTTTAAGTGTGCTGAGTGCAGTTGGCTGGAAGTTATTACCACACATTTAATAGTGCAGGAATCTTTTATTTTCTCACAACTTCCCATACTGTTGGAGCCTGGGGTTCTCGGGGGTTTCTCAATGCTAATTTTGCTGGAGTGGCAGATTTCACACTTAAAACTGAGGCAAAATTCCAGGGGAAAAATTAAGGAATTATAAATATAGTAAATATGATGACTAACACATAAGATAATCTGAATTTAATTTCCCTATCAGTGCATTCACCAGAAACTTACATAGTGACTTTCTTAAGATAAATAATGTTGGCAGTTAGAATTGTTTCAATTTTGAAATAAGTACACCATTTTCAGAACAAAGGAGGGCAACTGATTCTACAGTACAGAATAAACTAAGGAGTTCATTACAGTCAAAGGTATTTTGAATCCAATTCAGATTTTGACCTTTTTTGATAGAAAACCACAAAATTCACATACAGAATATCTCCAGAAAGTAAAATACAGTTTTCATAAATTCTAAGGCAGCTCATATTCCATTATAAACCTTTTCAGGAAAAATCTTGTTGGCAGATTTCCTTTTTGGCAGCCTATCCAGTGTTCAAATACAAATCAATGAAAGCTACCATTTGTACTGAAGGTTTCTTTTTTGTTCCATTATATTAATTTTAAGCAATCTTTTTTTTTTTAATTTCAGGGTGCTTACAGAAGCTATGTAAATGGTCCTATGCTAATAGATATTATTAATAGTTAACAGCGATTTAATGTCTTCATCTGCAAATCCCCAAGGGATTTATGAGTGTTACAATCTCCAATTTTTAGGAGATGAATGAGAATTCTCAGAAAATGACTGTATAGTTATAAAGCTTTCTGAGCATGTGACTAGCAATATCCTGGAATTGGAATGGTTGGAATGCAAATTGTCTACTTATATCAAGTTTTTGTTTTTATATAAAGAAGTTTCCAAACTGGTCCCAGAAGTAGGGGAAGCTTCTTTCACTGTGCCTATTTGGTGTTTCTATTATTTTGGTTTGGCTTCTTCTGTTTTACCTCTCTTATATATATACCTCTGTATATATACAATGTGCATGGCTGCACATTGTATGTACAGTCATTTAATTTTTTTTCTATAGTTGCTCCCTCTAATCCACTATTAGAATATTAGAACCTACTTTCCAAAAAGAGTGGGTAGGAAATGTTTGTATCTATTACTTACAGGCCAAACAATAACCCCTACCTATTTCACCTGTAGCCAATAAGGGTATGAACGTTAGTAGTGATATGTTTTGTTTAAACATTTTCAAGAAGAAAAGCAATTTCAAGCAGCAACAGCTTTGCAAGAAGATACTTTTGAGCAGAAAGCTCTTCTTTCATCTCTGAAAATATCATTATCTTTCTGTTGAAAGTGACATTAAGAAAATTGTCCTCACAAGTCAATCCAGGGACTACATTTTCTTTATATCACTCCATTATATTGAAACAATTCTAGCATTATATATACTATTTACTATGTTATTCTTTTTAAAAGTACAACATAATGTAAGACAAATAAAAGTTAGATGGGAAGACAAATTATTGAATTTTAACTATTTTTATTTGTGCCCTCACTATTGTAGAAGACTTATGAAATGAAGGGTTATCGTCACTTCTACAATCTCTACAGTTCCAATTTGGGCTCACTTTCTTCAGGCAGTCTTTAACATTTGAGAGGTTTCAGGGTAAAAACAAACAAACAAACAAACGAAAAACAATGAGATGTTTAAAGACACCAAGAAACTCTCTATACCATTAAGATCTCTGTTCTGTTTAAAAGGTAAAGGCACATAGAGGGAAAGGGAAGAGAGCATTGTGAGGGTTAAGGAGACAGGGTTGTAGAAGGCTAATCCAAAGGTGACAGGGGGCAATTATGCAGATTGGGAAGTAAAAAGTTTGTGAGATTGTTTTCCTTGTCCGTTGCCTTATTTGTTCCAGTGGTAAACATATGACCACCTTGTCTTTATTTGGTGTCATGGCTGTAGAATGTCATACATGTGAGAGCCAAAAGAATAAATGAGAGAATCTGCTACTCTCTATGGGGAGTCCCATTGTGAAGGCTATTTCTGAGCCCATCCCAACCATCTGGATGCCCCAGTATGGAAAGGACTTCACTAGGCTCAGTCTGAGTAGGAAAAGGAGCAAAAAAGGTTGACTTAATCACAATGAAACAGGTCTGAGGTCTACCCTTATATTTTGGCAGTACACAAACCCTCCAAATTCCTGTATGATCTTAAGAGAGGGAGAAGAACTTAAAACATAAAGGAAATTGAACTTCTCTACTGGTGAGGCAAAACTTTGGTCAAATTGAAAATCTGAATTAGGGAAAGAAATACAAAGTTTATTTCTGCACACACACACACACAAAATATGCAAAATAAATTAACTATTAAAAATATAAAAATCAGAGATGCAGGAAGTATATGCCTCCACCATGGAGATGAACCAGAAGAATAAGCAGATACTCATATTTCTAACATATTTTCTAAGAAAGAACTCTAGAATCTACCAGTGAAGTGACAAAAAGCACCCAAAGTAAGTAAGCAGAGGGTTCTAAGTAGCTTTCCTGGCCAGGGACTGGCTGAGAGCCAGGAGAAACTCCTGGATGTAGGGAAACAGTAAGAGAGGAAGCCCTAGATATCCACACTTTAAAACAAGTTTTACTGTCTTGGCTGTAGGAGAAGCACTTGATTCATGTGGGCCCTGGGCCTAATAGAGGAAGCTGTCTAGAGATGGCACAGAAACATTGCTCTGGAAAGGAAATCCACATGTAATCTTACAGGCATCTGAGCCTAGAGCAGCTTCAGCAGGGAACCATTCCAATTTTCAATAAATGGTACTGAGGAAATTGGATTGCCATATGCAGAAGAATGAAACTGAATCCCTATATCTCATCATATGCAAAAATCAACTCAAGATGGATTTAAAACTTGAATGTAAGACCTAAAGCTATAGAGATACTAGAAGAAAATCTAGGGAAAACTATATTCTGGACATTGATCCAAGCAAAGAATTTATGATTAAGACCTCAAAAGCAAAGGCAACAAAAATAAAAATAAGCAAATAGGACTTAAACTACAATATTTTTGCATAGCATAGGAAATAATCAACAGAATAAACAGACAACCTGAAGAATGGGAAAAAATATTTGCCAGATATACATATTTGACAGGAGATTAATACCCAGAATTTATAAGGAACTCAAACAACTCAACAAAAACTAACAGAAATAACTCCATTGAAAATTGGGCTAAGGGCATGAATAGACATTTTTTGAAAGAAGACAGATGGCCAATAAGCATATGAAAAAATATTCAACATCATTAATCACCAAAGAAATGCAAATTAAAATCACAATGAGATATCATCTTATATCAATCAGAATGGCTATTATTAAAAAGACAAAAATAACAGATGTTAGCAACGATGGGGAGAAATGGGAACACTTATACACTGTTGGTGGGAATGTAAATTAGTGCAACCTCTATGAAAAATAGTAAGGATATTTCTCAAAGAACTAAAAATAGAACTGCTATATGATCCACTTATCCCACTACAGGGTATCTTCCCAAAGGAAAAGAAATCCATATATTATATTTTAAAAAAATACCTATACTCGTATGTTCATTGCAGCACAATTCCCAATAGCAAACATATGGAATCAACAGAAGTGTTGACAGCAAAGGAATGGCTAAAGAAAATGTGGTACATATTTTCTGAAATACTATTTAAGCCATAAAAGAAGAATGAAATCATGTCTTTCATGCAACATGGATGGAACTGGAGGCCATTATCTTAGGTCAAGCAACTCAGACACAGAAAGGCAAATACTGCATGTTCTTACTTCCATGTTAAATGATGAGTGTACATGGAAGGAGAGCATGGAATGATGGACAACGGAGACTTGGAAGAGTGGAGGGGTGAGAAAGGGGTGGATGATGGGAGGTTGCTTCATGGGTATAATGCGCATTGCTCCAGCAACGAATTCACTGAAAACTCTGACTTTACCACGATGCAATATATCAACGTAGCAAAATTGCACTTGTACCCCATGAATATATACAAATAAAATATAAATTAAAAATATATATAAAAATCATCATTACAGAATTAACAAATGTTTAAAATCCAAACTTATGTATCTTAGAAGATGGCCTATCTAAATTACTTAATTAGAAATGTATAATTTATTTTAGCATAGTTTCTTGCTTTTAATTTACCTTTCTTATTCTGAAGATCAATCATTTGTTATAAGAAATTTATTTTTAAAATATAAAATTGAGATTTTATTTTGACTTAAGTAATAACAATAACTCTATATACAAATGTATTATAATTTTTGATTTCTATAATAAGAACATTTATAATAACCAAATTCATGATTTTCTTAGTTTTGCTGAAGAAAGTCTTGGTCTCCAAAATAAATAATAAAAAATTAAACAAATAACTGTCCTAACTTTTTATTAACACCTGAAACATTTTTTGCAATATAGTAATGCCATTTTATTTGATATTTAGAAATTAAATTTAAAATTTTATATATGCATGCACATATAATTTAAAATTATATATACCTGTGTGTAGATGTATAGATGTTACACATTAACCTAAATCTACACAAACCTGAAAATCACATAGCAATTTTAACCTTGAGAACACATTTAAATAAGGAATAAGGAATGGGAATAAAAAGTTGGATTTACCATGAAAAAATTTAGCTTCTTTATAGTTAGCTTTGGAAGCATCTTGTCAAAAAGTTATCTGTCTTACCTAAGTTTTTGAAATGAATGTTTTTATTTAAAATGTTACTTTAAGAGTAGAGTTCTAAAATTATATTTAGCAATTCCTACTTGACTGAAGAATGTGTATAGGCCACTGTGTTGCATGATAGTAGCTTTGTTTTATCTAAACACAGCAGTTAGCATTTAGACCCAGTAGTTTGTAGTAAAAAGGAAACAGGGGTTTGGAAATTAAATTTTCCAGTTGTTTTCTTTATGACAGCTGCTAAGCAATCTATCTTCTGGTAATGAAGCTAGTTGCTAATTAAAAACAATAGAAAATTATGATATCTTCTTGGTAATTTCTAATAATAAAAATATTACTTATTCAATATTTACTATAAGCCAGACCTTATTCTATATATTTTTGAACTCCTGCAACACAAGCAATGACATTTAGACATAAGTGCTGTGGTTACTCACATTTTTCCATCCAAAGAAAACAGGTACAGAGAGTTCAAATAACTGGACTCAAACTCAGGCAACCTGCCCCCAGAGCGCACACTACTTAGCATTATGTATGCCACAGGGCCTTGGCCAAGTTAGAAATTGCTTACAGTTAATGAGGGCTCACTATATACCCACAGTTTTAGTTTGTCCTTTAAATCATTATACCATTTACTACTTCAAGCACACCTGTAAGATAGATTTATTATCTATTATTATTCAAATTTCAGATATAAGAAAAATTAAAGACATTAAATAACTTGTGGAAATAAATATGAAAAGAAACATGGATGAAGAATGTAAAACCAGTTTTTTTCTCAAAATCTAGTGTGCTTAACATGTCTGTCAAAGTATTATATTATAGAAATGTGCACATAAATGTTCTGGTGACCATTTTATTGCCAAGGACTTTGTTTTTAAATTCTTATACTATTAATAGTTTCCATACTTCTAACTGATTTTCAATGGCATGGATCATTGAGTATATATTTTTTAACTAGGCAAAAATAACATCATTAGAATCAAGAATCTTTAAATACGTGATCAGTCTAAATATGTGATTAGTCTTTAAAATATCTGCATTAATTCATCTAGTTATTTTTTAATTAGAAATCTGATTCTAAACCTAAGCACAGAAATGGTTTTATAAAAAAGAGCTATTCATTACATAAATATATATTAACGAAAGCAAAAATCAGTAAGAGTCTAAATACCAAGCATTAAGGACAGAGTCAAGTAAACTGTAGTATTTATTCTTAGCATACTGACTATCATGCATTCATTAAAAAAATTCCTAAGAGCAGGCAGAATATGGAAAACACTTATAGAAGTATATTAAAAATAAAAATTTTGAATATACACTTGTCTATATAGTAATGTTAAATTATGTTTAGTGATTTTTCTCTCTTTTTTTATTCTTATGATTTTATTTCTTTTCTTATCAAGCATTTTTGTGTGAATTAGAAAAAGAGCTGAGAAAATGGGATGGCATGGTCGTAGTGCAGAGTTATGCATTTCATCATGTTTAAGAAATCACATGCAATTAGAATAAGGTGATTTTTCTGACTTATGTGGTATTTAAAGCCTTAATTTCCAAGGATATACAATTACAGGCCATTTGGTAAAGGTGGCCAGAGGGAAATGGCAGAGAGCAGTAGCGTTCTTTATGTTAGAAGATTAGCTGAAAATAGGATGAATAGAATATTTAACTTCTTACATCCCCAAGTTCTCTAAATACCTGTGTGCCACTAAACTTACCTCTTCCCCTGATCTGACTGGGCACCCAGCTCAGGAAATCTTGGTACCAGTGCTGAAGTTTACTTTTCTCAGCTGGTTATGGAGAAAGCAGAGTAAACCTACTCTGATTGCTTTAACTGGATTCTTTCTGAGCATACACGTTGATATACTGGGCCCTTAATCCATTTGTTTGGGTGATATATATGATATATTCCCATGGAGAGTATAATACTAGGTCAGGAACCTGGGAATGGGTGGGAGAACACAAAAGGCCAGCCAAGCCTAGATAGCTTCCTAAGGGATAAGTGGAATCTGGACTCTCTAAGTGTAAGTTTGCAGATCTAGGACTGGTTACCTATATATGGAGTTGTCAGGATAATTAGCTTTCACAACACACAATATTTGTCGTGCTTAGAATAAAGAATCAATCCTTGATAACCTGTATAAGGAGTATGAGGGGAGATAGGGAAGTCTCCATACATGGGAGACTAGGGCCAGGGTGACCTAGGATCAAATTCTGATTACTTATTAGCTGCGCAATCTTGAGCAATTTGCTAAACTACATTGAGTTCCAGTTTTCTTGTCTATAAAATTGGGTTAATCATAGAACCTGTATTATGTCCATTGTCATTATTAGTGGTAGTGTTATACCCAAAACTCCACGGGGCAGCAGATGACAGTTAAACAGTTACCTCATACACTTACTGGGTAGGGAGAAAGGTGTGGGTAATCTCTAGATTAGGAATTTTCTGTTTTGAAAGTGAGTAGCTGGAACTAGGAAGGCTGGATGCAATATGAAGAATTAAGGACATCTCTGGAAGAAGTAAGGAAAAGAAGGGCCACATCACAACTTGGAGTCTTTTATGAGGGTGAAATCTTGCTCATAGAAAAAAAAAACTTGCAGTAAGATTCTCTATTTTGAGGGTAAATAATATCTATGCTATCTATGTGCCATAGCAAATACCAATGAAACTAATTTAGAGGAAACATTTTAATCAGATGTGGACTCTGAACTAAAAAGTTTAGCTTTGGATATACAGAAAAAAAAGCAAATTGTAACTTTATGTTTTGAACATAATAAGAGAATAAAGTGGAAATTAAAATAGAAGAAAGTGCATCATGGTTGGATATAAAGTTTTAAGAAGCAAAGAAAGTTGAAAAGACAATAGTACAACAATACATATCAGAAGCCAATCAATTGTGAATAACTAACCTTGCCTTTTCCCCTGACCCTACAAAGCACCCAGCTCAGGAAATCTTGGTTTTTTCTTTGTACCATCTTGTATTCTTGGGTTGCAAAAGGCTGAATTCTGGCCCATCAAATTAGAAAAGTTTTTCAGCCATTGCACACCTGTGCTTCTTGTTCCATGTTAGGGCTTCCCCATGAGGTTTGCAGAATCTTGAACTACCAGCTGGGAAGATAGTCACTTTCCCTTTGGTTTATCAACCATCTTTATGTTTTTTAGTTTCCTCACTCCCCATAATCAAATCATACATCTTTCTAACCTCCCCAATATTTGTTTTTATATTGATTTTAGGGATACCGTGGGCTTCCTTTCCTCAGGCACAACAAAAGCATATAAATCCTCATTATATAAAATCTCTTCTAAATATTGTCTCTCTCTGGTAAAATTTTATTTTATTATGATATCAGAATTAATCATGATTTCAGGTGATGTCAATCTGATTCATTATTCCAAAGGTCACAATAAAAATTTTGCTTAATAATTTTACTAGCTGTTTGTCTTTGTTCAGACTACTATAATAAAATACCATAGATTGGGTAGATTATAAATAACAGAAATTTATTTCTAACAGTTTGGGAGGCTGGGAAGTCCAAGATCAAGGCTCCAGCAGCTTTGGTGGCTGGCAATGGTCTGTTCCTCATAGACAGTCCCTTCTCATTGTGTCTTCACATGGTGGAAGGAGTAAGGCAGCTCTCTTTGGGTCTATTTTATAAGGGCACTAATCCCATTCATGAGAGTGGAGCCCTGTGATCTAATTACATCCCAAAGGCCTCACCTCATAATACTGTCACCTTGGGGATTAGGTTTTAACATATGAATTTTGGGGAGACACAAACATTCAGACTATAACACTGTTGAAGATCATGCCCTGGATCCATTATTTTCTTGTTATAAGGTTTTTGATAATAGTAACAAAGTATACATGTGCATGCACACACACACACACACACACACACAGGATTAGGGTGGTTTTGTTTACCTCTTAATTTTTTTTATTTCCCTGTGATAAAATATATAAATGCTGGAGTCAATAGAGATTACTTATAATTTTCTATTCCATGACAATTTTGCCTACTATAAAATCTTGAATTTGTATATTATTATAATATCCTGGTCCCCTAAACCATATCATTAGAGATATACACATTATCATCCTATAGTTTGAAAATTTATTTAATGAGCATGTACTACTTATAGACTAGGGAGGAAAAGTATTTTTAGAAACTGGGTAACAGAAAGTAGAGGACATCCAATGCAAATCATTACTGGTAAATAATTAAATATACCTTTATCAAAAATCTAAGAAGACTCTTTACTTATAATGATAGTTTGGGGTCACCTTGAAGTACTTTATATAAGTTAGTCTACTTACTAGTACTTTTTATGATAAAAGGTTTTTTATTCTATCTTAAAACATATAAAAGAGATGGTCCTCAAGAGAAATATGCTATAATTCTGATAGCCCAAAATATGTCATAATGAAATATTACTATCCCTATTCAATTATAACCAAGGTTTTCAATAAACTTTTGACATCTTTGAAGGCATGATTGTTAACATCATTATAGAGTGATTGGAATTATTA
Organism: Cheirogaleus medius; assembly: GCA_008086735.1. Lineage (NCBI taxonomy): Eukaryota > Metazoa > Chordata > Mammalia > Primates > Cheirogaleidae > Cheirogaleus > Cheirogaleus medius. The sequence continues at coordinate 17,086,036 of VBSM01000483.1, forward strand.
ATCCTCTGTGAGAGCTTTGTCTCTGATAGTGTATAGTTTCAACCTCCAAATCCATACTAACATTTTGCAGATTATTTTAGAGGACACATTTTACTTCATTGTAGTATTCACAATGCAAACCTATAACACTAAGGAACCACATGAGGATGCATGGGAAGGTAAGAATGTGATCAGATCTCAGTGTATGCTGCAGAAAGTAAAGGAATGATTTCTAATACAAATACTAGTTCGACAGAAGTTGACATCCTTCACATCATTTTAAAAATATAGAAAATTTTTCATGCTAGATTACCTTCTGATAAACACCGACAAATAATGACCTGCTGCAGAAAGTTAATTTTGTGGTTTGAAATTTTAAGTACATGATATGTTTATTTCACACTAGAAAGAAGAGTTTAAATTCCCTTAGAATGAAATATAAGAAGTGCAACAACAGTGCATGTTACCTAAAATTCAAATAATCCTAAATATTCCCTTGATGGAATATGGAATTATATCACCATTAAAAATTTCATAGCTAGATTCCCCAGGATGAAGCAGTATTTGGAATATTACTCTCAAGTTGTCATGACTAAAAAATTCAATGTAGTTCTACAAATATTTATCTAGTAACCTCTATATACAGAAGATTTGAAAGAATGAATGACACAGATTGTAATTTTATGAATAATAAATAAAACCGCTTTATCCTGTAAGTGACAAATTCAAACATCCACTAAGGATAGGAAAGAACAAACAAGCATGAAGCTGTCTGAAGCGCCGGCATTGTAAAAAGGAAACCGTGGCAACCTATGCAGGCATCAATTATTTCTACTGGGTCAGAGATGGAGGGACAATTGCTTCTTAACTCTTATTAAAAATAAGAAAAGACTCTATTCAAGACAAACAAATACTTTTCTGAAACCTCGGCACTAACTCTTTAGACACAATTATAATAGCTGCTTCACATTCTTCTATACATCAGTTTCCCTACAGCAGTAATTGGAAAAGGAAATAATTGGCTACTACTAATTCTTCCTTATGACTTAAGGTTATATTTAAATGCATATGTGTTGTGTAGGAAGTGAAAATAAACAAAATTCTCAACCAACCTTTTTCACCCCCACATATTGAACACGATGAGGTACTTTGGCCAATTTTTTTTTCTTTTATTTCATTATATTATGGGGGTACAGATATTGTTAGGGTTACATATATTGCCCCTGCCAACCCTCCCCCCCCAACCTCCGCTGTGCTAGAGCTTCAACATGTCAACCCCTGGTGGTGCGTGTCACACCCATTATGTAAGTACACACTCTTCCCCTCCCCCCCACCTGCCCACCACCCCATAAAAGTTTTTTATTTATTTATTTATTTATTTTTTGACATTTGGTTACATTGTATTTCTTTGACTTTGGCAAATTTTTACTTCCATTCTTCTCTCAATCCATTTTGGGTTTTGTTAAGATTATATGGAATTTTACTTTAAGATTTTTGTATTAATACTATGAATATTTGTTTTTTTTGTTTCAAAAATTAATTTTTAGTAACAGCATTAAATCTCATAAAACAATAACAGAACGTTATTACAATTAATTTGTAAAGGTTTTATTTGTTACCATTCTTTCTTGAATATCACACTTCCTCTTGATATACCTTTCCATCTTAAAAAATTATAGTTCTTTCTATTTCCTAAAATGAGAAAAATATTAATAACTTGAACTACTCAAAATCAAGTAAGTGCCAACAAATTTTGGGCTTTCACAAGAGTTACTGGTTGCAAGGAGAATTCAAGTCCACAGTTCAAATAGTGTCGTTGTGTTGATAATTGTAACTTTTAGTCTCGGTGCTAAGTCTAGATTTTATGGACTTTAGTCTATTTCTCACTATTTGGTTAATTTAGGCCAACAATTGAAGGGTTTAAGAAACAGTCCTAATTGCAAGACTTTTACTCACTTTTGAATTCAAGTTTGAATTTCCTATCTGCAGAATAGGAGCTTTCCACATGAAAAATGAACCCATGAAAAGACTGGATGATTGAACATTCATTCCTTTCCCTGCTTTGCAATGAATATAAACTGACTCTGCTTCAGTTTATGCACCTACTCATTTTCTACTTTAGAGCAGCTTTTATGCTAAGAAAATGTCTGAAGAACTTCTATCTCCTGGGAAGAAAAGTGTGTTATATGTCAAAGCTGCAATTGTTAAAAGACTGCAATATTTTCAAAGGGTTGGAATCAAGGTCAAATCAAAAGGCTAAGTCCCTTTACTTTCCTGCATATATTGTTTCCATTTCTCTTCTCTCTATTATAATCATGTCTATTTGCTAAAAGGTTATGCAAAATAAATTAGGCTTTTAGAGCACTGACAGCTCAGCCATAGAGAAATTCTTTCCTCTATTTTTTTTTGCACTTTATACGTGAACACCTGCTACACTTTTAATGAGCTTTAAATTATACTTTACACCCATGTAACAAGAATGGATATTGCTCTTTAGTTATAATCAAAGAAAATATCAGGATGACTTGTTGCTAAGAGCAACAGCTTGTCAAAAAAAATAATACTTCCTCCAGTAACAATACAGATAGATAGGTCCAGGTTGATAGATAGAAAATATGATTTATATTACATTGAGAGTTATCAATCTTTTAAATTTTCTTGTCTTCTGTGATTTAAGAGGAATTTGTCATTGCTCTGTGGCTATGCCTAGATTATTTTCTTTTGTTCTTATCTTTGTTCTTTCAGTCTCCTTACTCCTTATAGGCCAAAGGACGAAAATGTAGATTTTCCTTTAGGCTTTTATTTTCTCTGACACATTAAAATGAATGGACTTTAAATAAGATTTGAAGAGCCTCTTGAAACAGCATAATGAAATGATATATATTTATTTTTGATCTATTTCCCCCTATAATTTGATTCACTTTTAAATACTTAACCCTACTTAAGTGACCTGTAGTCATTGTCAGATTTACTGTTAAAGGAGTTTAGTACATGACAGAAAAGAATGTATTAAAAATGAACTATAGCAATTTGGCTATATACTACCATTCGCATGAAGTATCTTAGACTTCATGGCCAACCAGAATTAATTTCTTTTCCAAAATGGTGTAAATTTAATGCTACGTACCAAGAAGTGAGATGGTTGAGAAGAAGAGAGGACCGTTATGGAAGTAAATAATGTAAAATCTAGTGGAGGCAGAGGGATCCTGGCCATGAAGGTTCCTGTCCAATGTCCTATAGGGAAACAAGGAGAGGCAGGATGATCTTACACATGTATTACAGCTATGGGTATCACAACCAGAGTCCGCAAAGAGGAGTATGTTCTTCTTTGTTGAAATTAATACTTATCCATGACTTATCTTATGTTGAATCATATGGTGGAGATGAGTCCATAACATGGGCTGGTAGCTATATTTGGATTCGTTGCTTTGTAAGTTTTTCTCTCCACATTGAGAGTGGATCTGGCTTTGATGTGACTATTCTGACTGTTATCTAAGATGCTTTTGAATGTGGAGATGAAAGGCAATAAAAAACAGAAGGATGAGAATAAAAGAATAGAATGGAACAGGAAGGAGAGTATGAGAGTTAGCAAAGAAAGAAGAAGAGAAAACAAAGAAAAAAGAAAGATAGGAATATTTTAGCATATGTTCCCATGACATTTTAAAATTCTTATCAAAATTTGCAAAAACAATGCACTGCCTAATTGGTAAAATAGTCAACATAATAAATTTCATAACTTAAGCTTTCAATTTTCTCATTGTTATAAAAATGCTCTTTAATTTTTGAACTAAAATGGATAAAAAATACAGTAAATCATCTTTCTTTCTTCATGTATTTCCTAAAATAATTTACCTTGCCTGTATGAGCACACATTACTGTACCTTTTTTTCAAAAAGAGAAATTTAAATGTCTCATTAAAAATAGGAAGAAATGTACTTTTCCCTCTTATCACCAGTAACAAAAAACTTCAAAAACATTTGGTTTCAAAGCTCCTCAATATGCAAGCTATCTGTTTATACTAATTATTCGTCTTGAGAGACTGAAAACCAGAGATAGAATTCTCATGAGAAAAAACAACTCTGTATGTTACGTGTGAGCTTTCCTAAAATTCACTGTTTCTATTTAGAATAGCTTCAGAAAGAATAGCATGTCTGGTATTTTAATTTAGCTAATAACAATAACAGCTTATAACAAAACAGTAACAATAATAGCATATTTACACAGATATTTCTTTATTAAAATTGGCTATAATGACATTATTAAATATTCAAAACATACCCTTCAGGTATCCTTTTCCAGTTTCTCTGAAACTGATAGAACACAAAATATTGGAATGAGTGTTTGATTTTTGTGTGACTTTGAAAAAGCACAGAGTTAAAATGTATCAAATGCAGTGAACACATTCTGCTATATCTATAATATTTTATCCAACTCAGGGAAGTTTTTATGATGTTAGCTTACCTTTCTTCTTTCCATTATACCTCGCTCCATGTTCACTAAATGGTATTCAATTTTCCCAAAGTGTTAAAGCTGAAGTTCAAATACGACTCTGTGTCAAATATCCACTTATGTTCAATTGTATCTACCCATAACTTAAAATCTCACATAATTTGACAACTTTTGGTAAGGATTAGAGCCATTTGTCTTGTCTAAATTACAATATGGTAATATTAGACTTCATTAAGCTATTGATATTCACTGAATACTCACTATGTGCCAACTGAAAAAAAAAAACTTTCTTGATTTTCAAGTGTAGGTTTTGGTGTTCATCAAATAATTATATTTGGAAAACAATAATTTTTGCTATGATTAGAATTAACTTCTTTCATAAAATGCATACCAACTGCATTTAGTCAGAGATTTTATTGAACACCAAACATTGTGACTGCATATGTCTGTATGTTAGGAGAGGGATTTTAAGTAAAAGTAAAAATGTGTGGCAACTATAAATTAGAGGGCCATCATTTTATATTATTGAACTTACTGTACAAATTTCAGAAATACAAGCAGCAGCAGACTTAGCAGATGTGAAATATTTAAAATTCAGGGAAGAGAATGGCCATTTGTGATCACCACTGCACCCTCATCTCCAAGAAAACTGCCAAAACATTGGATATAATTGACAGGTTTATTGAATTAATAAATAGAGATAAATGACTAGAAAGAGCAAGTATCCTTTACATAATTTTCTGCTAATCCTAAAATGTGTAGGCCTATATGAGCTATACTACATTAAAGTTTTGACATTTCTAAGCTATTTTTGCAAGTGTTGACAATGTTCCAACCATAGCCTCTCTTATTTCTCTAATAATTTCTTTCTTTTCTTTTCTTTTTTTCCTTTTCTTTTTTATTATTTTAAAATATTATGGGGTACAAATGTTTTTGGTTACATGTATCAGTTTTGTTGTGCTTTAGTCAAGGTTGTAAGTGCGACCATTACTCAGATAGTGTTCATTGTACCCAGTAGGTAGGTTTTTGCCCCCCACCCAATTGATTTGCATTGTGTTGTACTTCCCACTATGCACATACGAGTTCACCGGTTAGTTCTACTTCAATAGCGAGTATATGCGGTGTTTGTTTTTCCATTCTTTAGATACTTCACTTAGGGGAATGGTCTCCAGTTCCATCCAAATTTTTGCAAAAGGCCTTCATTCATCCTTCATGGCAGAGTACTATTCCATAGTAGGCTAATCTCAGTCCCAATACTGGAGAAACAAAAAGTACCAGCAACAGCTTTCCTCCCCTTTCCCACATTTTCACTTAGTTTACCCACTATCCAAATCACACCTTGACTAGCAACATATTTAGGCCCATAAAATAATAATTCTGAAGTTCAGGTCCAGTATCCCTGTAGCCATTTGAGCAGTAGCCATTAATAGGTACAAATAAAACCCTCCTCGGGTTGATGAAAAAAGAAAGACAAAGATTACTCTAGGAAAAGAGGGACAAAGATTATTGTTCAATGATGGATCACCCTAAACTGCTTGTCCCTAGTATTAGTTTGGACTAATTAACCTGGATTACTGGTTGCTTTTAATTAAGTGGACCCTGGAAGATATACCCATCTAGGTAGGTTTGAGGACACCAAAAATATGGTAATGATTGATCATGCAACAGGAACAAAGTACAAGGGCATTGGAGGATAAAGTGTTTACCTTTTGGATGCTTCCCCTTAATATGATTTCACATTAATAGAATGATATCATTCTTAATAGAAACAATTTTAATAGATTCAATCTTAACAAACATCATTCTTAATGGAATGCCACATTAGATATACACTTTTATTTATTACTTAGTTACCTGTAGCCTTTAATAAAGTCAAATACACTCATATATGCTTGAATAGTTTTTAAAATGAAAGAGCAGGATAAACAAAAGGAATTGTTATCCCTCATTTATTGTCATTGTTATCCCTCATTTACTGTCAGTTTGTCACTGAGCCATGTGATAGCATTATGACATATGAATGGATTCACATGATCATATTTCCCATTATTATCATCTTGTCCCCACACTCTTCTCTCATTTTTAATATATTTCAGTCAGTAAAAAGACACTTCCATGCTCTTTTGCTCAAGAGCAGAATGTTTCAGAAATATGGGGAAAACAAGTCTTTTCCTGAATTTTGGACTTTGATAATATAGAGTTTCTGGAAAAAATATAAATATCTCCTCTTCACATAGAAAATGATGGATTCAGGAGAAATAAAGTAAGGTCTGAGCAAGGTTTCTCACTCCTAGCTCCTTCCTGTGATGGAGGTTAGAGGGCAGAGGAAGAAGAAAGGGCTAAGATGCTGGTGGCACCCCTGGCTGGGGCCTTGAACCCTGAATTCACATGTACTACCATGGCAAGAGAGAAAAAGATTACAGAAATCCACATCCATTGGGGGGATCTGAATTTAGAGAGCTATTTAACCCTTTTTTTGGTAAATCTCAAGGAAGCATTCAGACCTTAAAGCAGAAATGGCTGCAGGATGCGTTTATCAGACAGGCTTGAGAACCATCAAAGAACAACTCCATTCCCCTCAAGACAGAGGGCAGCAGAACAATTGGGACGGCTCCCAGAACAGCCTGGAAGTGATAGAGCACCATAGATGGCCCCATGAGTTTCTCAGACTTCATCATGAGAGAAGCAACAGAACAATGCGTGCACTAGGAAGGACAACACAATTTGGCTTAATGAGAGTCAAACTCAAACGTCCCCTAGAGTTAGGCAAAAGCGATGACTGGGTGGCTTCCTTGGCAGATTGTGGATTGACACCAGAAGCAAACGCATCTCATCAGATACCCAGGTGCATTGTTAATAATTCAGAGCAGCTGGCAACTCCTACAACATTCAGAGGAACACTGGTCCTATAGGAATGAGGGAAACCTTAAACTTTCTGAGATTAATTTCCCTTCCACTTGTGTAATGGTTGCTTATACTGGAAAAATCAGATTATATAAAATATAACGTAACATTGCTTGTCCTCTTAAGTTTTGTGCTTAAATTCCATCTCAGAATCTATTGCTGTACAGAATCTGCCACATGCTCCTCAGTACGGCACAGAGATGAGGTAAGTCCTTGGAGGAGTGGGAGGAGTAGCTGGAAGGAGGGGGTGGTGCATGGGATCTGCTTCCAGGTGAACAACTTGGTGAGACCTTGGAATACACCCCAACTTCTAATATATTCAAAAGGAAGGGAATGTTCAAAGGTCTGCTTTAACACCTTTAAGATGGGCAGTGGTGGAGGGAGATACTTAATATTACAAATAACACTGTTTTCTTACCTTTAAAGAGCATATTTATAATTTGCTAATAGATAAAAGAGATCATACATGTAAAATACTTACATTAGCTGTCTGCATGTAAGTAGGTTTCCAAATTCTCTTCATTTCTGTTGTATTTTCCCTTAGAGATGGAGCTAGATTTGAGCAGAAATATTTGTATTTTTTTGTGTGTGTGTGGTGGTAGTGAGAAGGAAAAATAAGAAAAGGCAATTGAAGGATTAATAAGTCAATTTATGAATTTTAATTTTAAAGTACCAACTTTAAAAAATAGCTAAAAAGCAAAAATCCATTAAAGAAAAGCAACCAAATGGGTAAAAAAAAATGCACATATACTTTATTTTACATATTTCTATTTTTATATAAGAGAATGTGTTTTTCTAATCATTCTCATTTGCCTGCTCATTGAGCTGTTCATTCATTTTAAACTGTTCTGCATTTCCCTCTGCAAGAAATTCTGAGTGGATAATTTTGATTAGTAGCTCTTTCTAAGATGTGGATACACATCTCTTTGTTCTTATTTTCAACTGTTACAGTTTTACTTTTTATTTAAATATGACTTTTCATTTTATGACTTGTGATTTAGACTAATGCCTTTGATGTGAGCCATTAATGCAGAGATTTGATCATTTTACATTGACAAATGCATGAAATACATTCATTTATTCCTTTAATAAGAAATGTCATACCGTAGGCACTTAATAAGTAATTGTACGTGAGAAAATGAAGGTCTGTCAGTGTCTCTGTTAAGTAAAAGCAACAAATCATGTAATTTTTATCTTTGTAAAGAGATAGGTCTTTTGGAGTTAATGGTATAATAAGAAAAATCTAGAAGATTTTTATGAAAGTGATGGGTAAAATGAGTAGACTGTTGCAGGCAGTCTGGCTCTACCATAGCTCCCTGATAATCTTGCCTTTCTCCACATTGGCTACACAAGAAAGACAATCACAGTTCTTGTGGTATGTGATGTGATCCTCCCTGGTACCTGGCAGGAAGGCAGTTTTGTGAAGAGCTGTCATAAGGCCATCTCTTGCTTACCTGGTAAATTGCAGAAGACTGCCAGAAGGCAGTTTCTTATCTGTCTCCTGGTTCCAGTCAAGCCTAGGACTTTTATCTTGGCTACAGCTGCAATCTATAAAACTGCTTGGCTATAGTTTAGAGTTGGCTTTCTGAAGATGGGGCACGCCACCACTCCTGATGTCTCTCATCTGGCTCTACTCATTTGGTGTGGTGCTGTGGAACGAGGGCTGTGAAGAGCTGTTCCTGTCAGTGAGAGTATTAAGCTTTCTGATTTCATCTGGGCTCGATTGCCTCCCTAGCAGGTGAACCTCTGTATGAGCAGCAAGCCAATCCAGTGGCTGCCAAAAGGCTGCTGCTTCAGGATTGCTTGACTACTTGAGAGACACAGAGAATATCATTAATAATAATCTACCATCCTGTGTAGATGATAGGACCCTCACCACTGTTTGACTTACAGTAATTTTCAGTCAATTTCATATGTTTTCCTCTGTATATTTCTTTCTTTCTTCAAGTATATGATCTTCTCTTTTGCTTTGCTAGATGGTTTGAGGTTTCTTCATTTATCTCCTTTCTATATATGTACATATATGCACTTGTGTATATTTATCAAAATAGTAAACATGGTATTACTAAAAATGTTTTTAAAATTTCATGAAAATGAAAAAAGAAGAGAAACTAAAATATATTTTTTTGAGGAGAGGAATGGTGTTTGTGGGTATTCTTGGCAATTTTTTCTCCATTCTCTGCTAACATTCTAAACATGTTTGTCATTTAATTTGTGCTAGAAAGTGATCAACTGTGAACTCATCTTCTCCTTCCCCTAAGTCAACTTATTCCTTTCTGAAGCTTATATGATGTCACTACTCATTTACTTTTGACCTCATCTTCTTTCTCTGCCTCTGATAACAATTTGAATATTAAAGTCTTGTGTTATCTTTTATTTTTAATATCTTCTTTTCTCCTGGATCTTTTTTTTACGTCATATAATTATGGTCAGAGGTCCTTTATCATTATAAGAATAAACAAGCTGGAAAGTAACTGAAGCTTAAACCCAATCCTTTTCTTATATTTCATTAACAAACTTCTTGAAGAGTAGAAAGCAGCCAACACTCATTCCTCCCATTTGTTTACACTTCACTCGTTTCCCAACCCACCATTATCTGGACTGTACTCTATGCATTCTACTGAAATAGTGAATAAGGTCATATATGACAAATCACAAATTTTCATCTTTTTTATACATGTATTTGCATAGTTATAACACCTAGAATGCAAAATTATTCTAGATTTTTCCTGTAATTGTATGTCCACTGTTTTCTAAATATAATATTTGGGCCTCTTCCTTGTCTTTCTCTAAATATAGACTTCTAAAAATTTCTTTACTTGAATCTCTTTATCATTTGCTTACCTTTAAGATCTCATCTAGTTTCCTAGCTTTAGTAATTACATTTTTGTGCTTTGATGATCACGCTTGCATTTACAGCCTATACATTCTATTCTCCTGAGCTACATTTCCAGGTATTTATAGGGAATTTTTTACTGGATACATTAGCAGCCCCTTAGAATTAACACATCTAAATATTGCTCAATATCTTCAATATCCATATGCTTCTCTTATGCATTCCTTATCTCTACAATAAATATATGTATTTTCCCAATCCTTCTAGAAGCACCATGCAAGCCTTTTCTACACTTGCCAACTGCTCCTTCAGCCATTTGGCAAGTCCTGTTTACTTTTCCCATGTCCCTTAAAACAGTCTCTTTTCTCACTGTGACTGTCCTAGTTTATGCTCTCATTGCAACTCTTTAAATAGACCTTTTATTGACAAGCTTTTGTCAATATTCCTCTCACACATAGGTCTCACTTCTATGTTTGATATGCTCATGTAGATATTCATAACTATCACTTTCCTCTCTACTGGGAAAGCCCCAGTGTTGCTTTGGTGTCCCTAAGAAAGATGACTCTCTGTAGTCCCTTGGGGTTAATCAGAATAGGTCTAATTTGGTCATGTTTGTTTTATTTCCCTTGACAGTAATTGCTTTTATCAGGGCCCGTGACCCAATCTTGGCCAAGTGTACCTGATGGGAAATTTTCTGTAGGCTCTTGGGGAAGGTTTTACATATAGATTAAAAGAGATTCAAGGTTGGAAGTACCCCTGATTTTAACAGGACATCACATTTCTACAGGTGAAGCTGAGAACTGGTGTAGCTATCTTTCAGCCATGAAGGAAGACATTACCAGTACATGGAGATACAAGGTAGATGGATTGAAAGCCTCTGGTCTTTAATGAAATGAATGAGTAATTGAATTTGCCAACCCTGAAACCACATTATCTTTGGTAGCCTGTTTGCAGGATGGAGGATGAACACAAAACACAAAAGAAAGACACAGACACACACAAAGACGGTACAAGACTGAAGTGCCAAACGCACCAGTTGTTTTATTTTTATACCCTAAAAAAAATCAAAGTTACTTCCTTATACGTGACCACCCAGGCATTGCAGCGATGGCCATAAATTCTGCAACATGTAGCCTAAGGACACATATGTCCCCTGACTCAAGGTTTCCAGGCAGTTGCTCAAAGCATAGGTCAGAGGCTGAGATAAGCAAAGGTTAAGCAAGGCAGCCACAGGGGGCACTTTCCGTCCCCAGTTCCTCCTGGCTGGCCCCCCGGCAGCTGTGCCTATCTTAGGTTGTTCCTCCTTGAGGAATCTTGCCCATCATTGACTATCCAGCCATCTTACAGGGCCAAGCAACAATAATAGGAACAATGTGCTTATTATGTGGCCTCCAGGCCCCTATTAACATGGGGCTTGGCAGCTCTTGCCTATTTGCAGAAACTCAGACCCTTTGTTATGCCACTAAGCAGCAATTTTGTTTGTTATATGGACCTTGTTTTTTACACATTACTCTTAAACGTTCTGGGCAGGGCACGTATGCTATTTACCAAATTTAACTCTAAGCTGGATAAGTATTTTGTTAGTACCCAACAATTATCTCTAGTAACTCTTAGAGAACATAACAAACCACTTACATTTAAAGCCTTTTTAAGTCGATTACGTTGGTTTATGTTTGGCTGTTATTTATAGTTAAAAGTATAGCTGTTGCAGCTCAAGTCATTTCACTTTATTGTTTTAACTGTTCTCTATTTTTTCCAGAATACATTGTAACACTTTTCGCATAGTATTTAAGGTCCTGCATGAACTGACCACAATATACTTTCCCAGTATTATCTTCCAAAACTACTCTTTGCACCTTTTATTGTCTATCCAAAGTAACCCATTAATTCACTGTTTATGAATGTATTTTAGAATCCTTCTCCAATTTTCCTGGCAACATTTTCCCTTCCATTTATAATAGCTTCTTCTACCATCAAATCTTATTTTTTCTATTAAAATGACTATGATCTGCCAAGGCTGAATTCAAAAACTACAATCTTAATGAAGTTGCCTTATTCCTCTGGTTGGAATTTAAAAACTCTACATAGGTTAAGCATGTATGTCATGTCGTAATTTTGTGTGGAAATTGGGTTAGGGGCAGTCATATGAAGATGTTTTTTGTTTCTTCCCTAATCAGGCAGTTACTGAGGAGGGTGGTTCATTCTACTTTCCACCCTCCTGCTTTCAAATACAATGGAATGGGAGATTGGAGAGAACCTGATATTAATTGGGTTACATTTTTCCATAAGAGAGACCTAAAATGTTGAGACCATGCCACCCATGCCTGGCACATTTTCCATTAGTCTTTCAGCTAATCTGCTCAAGTGGAATGGCTTGCCTTGTTCATCTGGTCGTCAGACTAATAGTCATCAACTGACTTTTTTAAAATTTCAGCATATTATGGGGGTACAACTGTTAAGGTTACATATGTTGCCCTTGCCCCACCCTTCCCCCTCGAGTCAGAACTTCAAGTGTGTCCATACCCCAGATGGTGCACATTGCACTCATTATGTATGTATATACCCATACCCTCCTCCCCCCACCTACCTGCCTGACACCTGATAAATGTAATTCCTATATGTCCACTTAGGTGTTGATCAGTGAAACCAATTTGCTGGTGAGTACATGTGGTGCTTATTTTTCCATTCTTGGGATACTTCACTTAGTAGAATGGGTTCTAGCTCTATCCAGGAAAATACAAGAGGTGCTATATCACCATTGTTTCTTAGAACTGAATAGTACTCCATGGTATACATATACCACATTTTACTAATCCACTCATGTATTGATGAGCACTTGGGTTGTTTCCACATCTTTGCAATTGTGAATTGTGCTGCTATAAGGTGCCCTCTCACTGTGTTTCAGCTTTCTGTAATAGGATTTGGTGTGTAAACTCTAATCAGTGAAGTGGTCCTTTGAGCTTCTACTCTTGTCTATTTGCATTTTTCAGTCTACCCTTATGAAGTAGCCCTACTTCTAGGGGTTTAGATCTTCAGTTCGGTATATTTATAAAATGGATACTATTATTTTAATTTGAGTCCTATTTCCTTTTGATTAAAATACTGGTGAGCAGTAAGAATGAATCTTAATCTCCCTAATTTGAGCACTTTTCTAGTCCCATGATTTAAATATACACTGATATGTTCGCCATCAATAATATGTACCTCTAGTCTAAACCAGTTTCCAAAAATTTAAGACTTAGAATTTTATATAAGATGCAGTCCCTCAGATGTCCCCCAGGCATCAGAAAATCATCATGTCAAAGCTTTGCTAATACTTTTGCTTTTTACTCTTCTTATATTCTAACTATGGTGATAGTTCTTACCATCCACGTATTCACTCAAGCAGGAAACATGGGACCCATCCTTAGCAACTTCTTTTCTCTGCCCTTCTAATTCAGTGAATAAGCACGCCCAGTTGATTCTGCTATCCTAATGTATGCATGTTTCTTTAAAGTCTCTCAAATGATTCTTCAGTGTCTTTCTTTCACCACTACTCTTATGGAAACTTCCTTAGATTAGCATACAAAATTCTAACTCTCTCCCTTACCTTCAATTATAATTTATTTAATTTATTCTCTGGACTATTGCCAGTATGATCCTTCTAAAATATAAAGCTTGTCATAACACTCTTTTGCCTTCAGGATAAAGTTAACAGTCAACTCTCTTCCTTTTTTTTTCTTCTTTTTTTTTTTTTTCCCAATCATAACATATAAGATACTCAGCTAACTAGAAACTCAGTACTTTTTCAGGTAGTATTCCTTTGGCCTGGCATGCCCTTCCCTTTCCATGCTTAGTACCCTTTATTCATTTTACTACCTTCTTTTATCTTCTGGTTCACTCACTCATCTGTTAAGACTTAGCTCAGTAGTAAGACCCATCCAACTGTAAGGTGTGAGGTAATGGGCATTTTCTCTGGGCTTCTGGATCTCCCACTGTGTGCCTGACTCTATTGTAGCTCTCCTAGATTTAGGCAATAATCTGTATTTATTATCTGTGTACTAATTAAGGAAAGATGATACACTTCGTTCTAGAATCAAGCACAAACTTGGGCACATTGGTGGGGATGGATAAATGTTTGCTGAATAAAGGAACTAACAGTGATAAAGAATTTTGAGCTTTTGGTAATACTAATTGCTGAGGATATAGCATAGAAGGTATGCTAGTGTCAATGCCAAGGGGCACTGTTTCAACAATCACTATCAGGCTCTTCTCCATTTTTTGATTTGCACAATAATATTTTTTAATTCTTACATAATTACCTTAAAAAGAGTCTTCTATCCCCTAACTACATCCTCCCCAAACCAAATTTTACCCCAACCCTCTATGTATCAGTTAGAGTAATTTTGGCTTACAGTAATAAAAATAATCGCAATTCAAACTAGTTTGCAAACGCGGAAATCTGTTATTTCACATAGTAAGATATCTGGATCTATGGTGGGCTTTGTAATTGGTGTATCAGGGTTCTAATTTCTTTAGAGTGTTTTTGTGGAACTGAAAACCCTACGTGATTCATCCTCAAGCTCTGTCAGGGAACTGCAGAATTCCCAGGACTCATATTAGACATGACAGTATGCTGAAAAAAAATTGTCCATTTCTTCCACAGTTCCCTTGTAGAAGAAGGAAATCTATTCCTGCATTTATTTGTTCTTCTATTACCTCAAGACTCATTTGCAATCTTTAATATATGCATCTTAATTTACATTCTTCCAAAAGCTAACCCTGAGATAAGAATTTAAGTGGAATAATTTATATGAAAAATGATTCCAGGAAGCCCTATGAGGGTGTGATAGGAATGCAGAGTAAGTGGGCAAATAGAGTGAGTTACACTCTGGGTAAAGGAGTTCAATCCTGCCAGGGATCCTTTCATGGACTACACAGAACACACCTAAGAACTGTCTCACCAACAAGCAAGAAAAACTGGTAGATTTACACACTGAATCTTATCTTTCTCTAGGAGATAGCTTGTGCTCCCTGGAACTTATGTCAACCTTGCTCATGGTCAAGAACCTCCTGTTGGCAAGAAATTATTAGGCAGATAGGTGTAGGTGATTCAGGTAGGAAGTTGTTGGTACATACAGAAACTATCCACTAAAGATGCAGATGACAGTTTAGGTGGGCAAAATAGTACAGGACAAAAATAATGTCTGCTACAAAGCCCTTTCCAGAAGAATTCAACATCAGGATTAATTGAAAAGTAATTATTAACTTTGGCTTCTCAATTTTGATGGTGGATATCTAGAGTGTCAACCACTATAGTTACTAGGCCCTCTATAAATGGTTTGTAGGTTTATACTGAGGAAATGAAACCAGGCTAAATAGTTATGGTTGGTTTTCAGTACTATTTAACTTTCAGTCTAGTGAGCTCAAGAGCAAAATATAGGTTAGTCTAATATTATAATATCTGATTGATTTCTGTGTTTTTACTAAAGCCTCAATTACCATACTTGGTTTCATTTCTCTTAGAATCCTGATTTTCACTATTCTTATTTTTCCAGCTATTAGCTAAATGCCTCCATAATAAAAAGTTAAGATTCTGAAAAGAGTCAATGTTGTTTTCCCCTAATTTTAAAAAAAAATTACTTATAGAAAAGACAAAAATTAATTCAAGTATTTAAAAGTTTTTAACATTTGGCTTTATTTTCTTTCTTTCTATATCTGTGTCTATATATATCCTATCCATCTACCAGTCACCTATCTACCATTTATCTGTCTATCCTCACCATCCTCTTCTCTCTCTCTCCTTCTATCTCTCTCTCTTTCATCCATCTATCTAGATTCATGTTATTTGTCAAACCAATTGAAAGTAAATTATAGAAATGAAGCTACTTCTCCCCTAAATAATTTAGGATAGATTTTCAAAGGACAGAGACAATGCTTTTCAAAATCACAATATTATTGACTCAATACATTTAGCATTGATAGAAAATGGTATTTAATATACAAATCAATATTCGAATTTCCAAAATCATCCAGATAATGCTCTTAATTGGCTTGTTTTGTTAATCTAGGATAAAAATAATTATGCATTGCATTTAGTTGCCAAGTCTTTTAGTTTATGTGTCAGTCAAGATTCCCCACAGAAACAGAACCCACAGCATATATATATATATATATATATATTAGGGAATTGAAGGCTGTAAGTTCTAAAATCTGCAGGGTAAGTGGGTAAACTGAGGCCCAGGAGAGCCAATGAATTAGATCTAGTCTGAAGGCTGACAGGGTTGAGTTCTAGGAAGTGTCAATATTTCAGTATGAGGCTGAAGGCAGGGCAGCACACACACACACACACACACATATCCTAATGTTCCAGTTCAAAAGCCATCAGGCAGGAAGAATTCATTTTTATTCAAAAGAGGTTTAGCCCTTTTGTTCTATTCAGAATGTTAGGTAGGGATAAGGAGGGAGAGGAGCAAATGGCTAAGAGATGCTTTGACTACAATAGAAGGAACAAATTGTCCAGAAGGGGGGCTTTCAAGAAGGAACAGATGGAATAGAAGGAACAGATGACATGTCAAGGTGGCTTCCAAGGGGCGACCAATCAAAAAGAGGTAAAGGAGCCTACGTACAAGTAAGGTGACAATATCCTCAAGTGACCTACCCTCATTAACATAGCAAAAATCACGCCCACCAATGCCAGGACAGTTTACAAATACCATGGCAACCCCCAGAAATTGCATTACAAGGTTAAAAATGGGGAGGGTTCCCAGTTCCAGGAATTCTCCACCACTTTCCAAGATAAGGCATGACTATTCCACCTCCAACTTAACATAAAATTAGGAAATGAGCATAAAAGGGAAAATCTTGTTAAACTCAGGGTCTCCTCCACTCAAGGGGGTTTTGACCCATTCCTTCTCTGAAATGAACTACAGTTTAATAAAGTTTGACATTTTGCCTGCTTGTATCTGCTTGGTCTGCTCATTTGCTCCATCGACTCAGTACCAGTAACCATTCTTTGGTACCAGGAACCAAGAACCAGTGAACAAGGACCTGACAACTGTTCCCCACACCCAACAAGATCTTCAACTGACTGGATGAGACCCACCCATATTAAGGAGGGTGATATACCAACTGAAATGTGACTTAGTCTACCAATTTAAATGTCAGTCTCATCCATCAACACCCCCACAGAAGTGCCCTCACAGAAAATAATGTTTGACTAAATATCTGGGCAACCCATGACCCATCAAGTTGTCACATAAAATTAACCATCATAGACTCCCTAACCTGAAATATTTTCTTTACTTTAAAAAAAAATTGTTTTTGGTAATTCATAGCAGTAACATTTTTTAAGGTCTAGAGAAGTTTTCTTTTTAAAATTATCTTGGAATAATTTTAGATATATAGAAAAGCTGCAAATTAAGTCCAGAGAGTTTGCTTATAACCCCTTCTCAATTTTTAACTTCTTATATTACCATGATACATTTTTGAAAACTATGAAATCAACATTGGTGCATCACTATTATCTAAAATCCAGACCTTATTTGAATTTCACTGATTTTTCAATTCATGTCCTCTTTTTGTTTGAGGATCTGATCCAGGGCACCACTTTGCATTTGCTTGTCATGTCTACCAGATCTCCTCTGGTTCCGGACAGTTGCTAAGTCTTTTGTTGTTATTCATTATCTTAACAGTCTTAAGGAGTGCTGTGCTGGTATCCTGTAGAATGTCCCCAAATCTGGGTCTCAGTTATTTATTTATTTTTAAATTATCCTTGGGAACTGTTTTTTTGGAAAAGATGAAGATCCTTTCTCATTTATCATATCACAGGGTACATGATATCTATATTATCTCACTAGCAATGTTAACACTCACCACTTTGTTAATGTAGTATTTGCCAGATTTCTTTATTGTAAAGTTACTATTTTTACCTTCCATTTTCTATTTTTGGAAGCAAGTCACTATGTCTGGAATACCCTGGGGAAAGAGGTGGCTGGTAGAAACTAAGCCCCACCTTCTATAGGAATAAGTGTCTATACTCATTACTTACAATTCTTCTGGGAAATTTGTATATTTATTTATTCATTTAATCATCTATTTATATCAATATGGACCCAGGTATATTATTTCACACTTTGGGTTATAATCCAAAAGCCATTAATTTTGTGGCTTGAATTGTCATTGAGCAGGTCAGTTTTTGTGATAGTCATTCTTTATATTCCCCTTGATATTCACCTTTCCTTCTTCCCAGATCTCTTGTCTACACTATACATTGGGACCACTAACTTTTAGTATGACATATGATTAAAAAGAATACTTTTCAGTTCTATATTTAAAATTATGTAAACCTACTTTCCATCATTTGATTATTCCAACAAATTAATTTGACATGAGGCATTATTAAAATACATTTACTATAGTAAAAATTACAAATCATAGAATAAAAAAAATAAGCTATCAAAGCCATCTGTTAAGGAAATCTTAATACTTAAAAGGACTTTCCTCTCCCTGACACTTGTATATCTCTCCTACTTCTCATATGGTGTCCTAAATATGACAGCTGCATGGGTGATTAGATCTCTCACCTGTGAAATCTAAATTCCACATGCTTAATATGTCACTTCATCTAAAATAATATGTAGTAATGGAAAGTCAACCTATATTTACATGTGGATATATTTGTATGTTGGCAACTTATATTGCTACCTGAAGAAGCCTCAATATGTCAGTTGCATTTAACAGAGGACTTATTCCTTTAATTTTTGAAAAAGGGCATAAATATCCTTATACTTTGTCTAAATTTAAATTGTCTATTCAGTGTTGATGGCATTTTTTTTAGAAAGATTATATTTTTCAAGAAAGAAATTGTTTAATGCCATGCCTACTGATTGGAATTTTGCAAAAAACATATTAGCAAAAATAAGGCTAAACCTGTCATCATATCTTACCTGCTATTTCTATGCTTTTGTATATAGCCTTCAGCTACTACATATCAGACGTAGAGCTGGAAAGTGGTATAATGGAATAGTACAAAGTTCAGAATTCTAGCTTCAGGAATTAATACTTCTCATCTGAATAAAATAGGGAAGATATTAATCTCTTACAAGGGCATTATAGAATCAAGTAAGCAAATAAGATAACAAGATCAGTGCTTGAAATAGAGTGGGTGCTTGATCTCTTTTGCTGCCTTCCTCATCACAAGTAGATGTTGACAAGGTTTTAATTTATAAATAAAACCTATTATACATGTAATTTTATTTTTAATGTGCATTAATATTTTATGTTTCAAACATGAATTGATTAACCTTCATGTGTTAACATTTCTCAATTTAAATGAATACTTAGTATTTTTATTTAGTATTCTGGAGCAGTAGTATAAATCCCCATAAGGTAAAAGTCATATTTAACACTTTTATATTAAAATGCATGCATTTATTTTCTCTAAAAATTTTTAAAGTTCTGGAAATTTTAATGAGTATTTTGTAATTATTCCAAACTGAAAGACAAACAGTACACGATCACCTATTAAACAAAATCTTCACAGACAAAACTACTCTCTGGTGATCAGGGCTTGTCCTAGGCTTGAACCCGCTTGTGTCTTGTCACCTCACTATCAAATTCCAGAGGATTGAACACCTGCCATCTCAAGGTTATTTAGGGAAGAAAGGAATGAATAGGAGCTTACCAACTTTATTTACTTCCTAATCATTCTCCAATAAAATCAAATACATTTCTAGTAGGCTAGACTGAAACGCCTCCAGAACACAGTTTTACTATATGTTGTTACTTTGCTACTTCTTTTGAAATTAAGGTTTACCTTAAGTTCATTTTCTTTTTTTTCACTATTGCTTGCCTCTGGAAAATGATAGGGGACCATGGAACTCATTATAAACTCCTGTTCTGAGATCTTTAATCCTTAGGTGTGGCTCTGTTGTTTTTTCTAGTGTCCCATGGTTGTAGGTTAGGCAACTTTGGAAGTTACATGAATTCCATCAGGGTTAATGACATATAAATAAATAAGAAGTTATCTCTCACTGAATTTTATCACATTAGTGTTCTAAAAGGATCGGTATTGTTTCCATGAGTATATAAAATTATCAAGGGCTATTGTAGACAGTATGAAAATGTGAAACCATAATAACAGTCAATGTTGCCCACACATGTTTGCTATATTATTTCCTAGACCTCATGAATATGTATACATTTTATACATATCATATGATTATTCTACTTGAAATACTTTTCAATTTATTAAAAAAGTTAAATATTGTATAAGATGTCAATGGCTATGTAATTTATTACTGGCGATATGATCTAGGCTCTGGGGCAAATGCGTATGTACTTAGCCCAAAATTAAAAGAAATATTCTTAATTACTATACTTGTAATACCTAAATACATAGTTACACTTAAAAAATGAATCCTGATTATAAGAAAGTAATCTGCATAAACTAAATTAATGGACATGTTTCCTTCACTTTGTGATATATAGCATAGTTTAGAATACTAAACATTTCAAAAAGTCTTTTCCAACATCTTATTTATGTGTAGGCAATGTGAAAAAGAAAGTAAAGCTTCAAACATTATAGCTAATATTCACACTTTCTGATAGTTTAGTTAAGTATACTTCTACCTAAATCATACATTGCATATAATAGCTTCTTTGGCTTGAATCACAAATTTTGAGTAGAGATAGCAGAAAATTCTTTCAATAGTGTGAAAACTATTATAAACAGTTTATAAATAGCAATGGAATCTCTTGTTTCCATTCTTCTTCTCATATTTATAACTATAGAAAGAATTCTCAGAAAATATCAATCTTCATTTCATGATAGTTGGCCTGTTTTCTTACAAAACCTTAAATATCGTTAAATACATCAAAATCAGTAAGGAAAACAAAAACCAGTTCTACACTCAATATATAGAATGCAGTTTAAGCAGTCATAAATTTTGTAATATAATAATGTCAACCAAAGCATATATTACCTAATTTGACTTAAATTGTAAATAAAGCATAAATTTCACTTTTGTTAAAAAGAAGACAATTGTTTCACCTATCATATATGTGAGATAGCTTCTGTGTTTGGTTTTACAGTCTTGGTTATTATAAAACTGAAACTAAGGAAATAAATAAGCAATTCATAAATATTTATACCCTTCAATATCATGTGCTTTAAAAATAAACTAGTATGTTGGTTACAATAGAAAGTTTTGTTATAATTCCTCCTTTAAAAGACTGTCATTTTACTGGGAAACTAAGCCTCAAATTCACAATATAATCTGTAAATATGATGAAGATGGGAGTAAAATGCATCATCCTTCAGCAGATAATCTAAGGGTAGAGAGGAAGTGATCAATGTAGTTCAGTGCATTGGGTAGGAAAGCAAAGCTGACCAAAGTAAAAAAGGGTGAGATTGTGAGATGAGATAGAACAGGGAGATGTAGCCACATTATATTTGGCCTGAAATAATAGTTTGGAATAGTGATATAATTGAATATTAAATCTATCAACATGAGCAAAAAACCCTAAAGACTAATTAGATATGAAAACTAACTCAGATACGACTTTTCTAATAAGCTCAACTTATTTTAATAATGAGGTCTATAAAGGTTCCAATGCCTGCAGAGTTGTAAAGAATCTATTAATATAAACATACAGAAAATTCATTCTCAATTTTTATACATTTTATTTTTTATTTAGGTTTTTATTGCAGGTATTTTATAACTATTCTTTCTAAAACTGTTTCTAAAATATAATTCTGAAAAATGGAGTCCTTGTACTTGATTGATTGATTAAGAAAAATTCTTTTTTCTTTTGAAGACTTATACTGCAAATAGTATTATCATCTTCCATTATTGGAAATCATAGGAATTCATTAATTTTAGAAGCAAATTTGCAACTTTTGAAATCGTTGGAATCTATGCAAGGTAGAAGTTACTTTAAATAATTTCTTCTTAAACACTGCCTGGTTTAACTGTCACTCTGTATTGTCTCTGCAAAAAATGTTAATTGTGCCCATACAATACTCAACATATGACAAAATGGATAATTTCTAATACCATGAATTAGTTGTTTATTTCCAAAATACTTTATTCTATTTTTATATTATCAACAAATTTTAATGGAAATTAAAGAGAATACACTAACTTATTATAAAGATGTGATAAAAGTAAGCCATTAAAAATTGTTCCCTAGGTTTTTGAAAGACAATGAAATGTCGAAAAAAACCCTAATATCTAAAAGCATTTTACAAAATGTTATTTTTCTACTGTATTAGTTCTCACACTTAAGGACATCAGAAATGGAAAACATAATTTCCAAAAATTAAAAAGAACTCCATACTTTAGATATTTATTTAAAGAAAAGACCTTAAA
>VBSM01000483.1:17108656-17163786 GCA_008086735.1 Cheirogaleus medius
CAACATCAGCAAAATTACACAGTGAATTAGCCCATTGATCCCACTTATAGGAATTTAACCCTAACATATATTGACAATATAAAATGACTCACTGTGATATTCTTTTAACACCAAATGTCCTCTTCTTCATCCGGTCTAGTCTCTTTTTTTTCATCTGGTCTCCTCTTCCTTGTCTGGTCTGGTCTCCTCTTCCTCATCTGGTCTTGTCTCCTCTTCCTTGTCATTTGGTCCTTGTCCTTTGTCCTCTGGTCTGGTCTTGGTTTCCTCATCCAGTCTGGTCTCCTCTTCCTTGTCCCATCTGGTCTCCTCTCCCTCGTCTGGGTTCATCTGGTCAGGTCTCCTCTTCCTCATCCAGTTTGGTCTCCTCTTCAGGTCTGGTCTCATCTGGTCTGGTCTCCTCTTCCTCATCCAGTCTGTGTAGTCTGGTCTCTCTTCCTCACCCAGTCTGGTCTGGTCTCCTCTTCCTGTCTAGTCTTCTTTTCCTCATCCGGTTTGGTCTCCTCTTCCTTTCTGGTCTCATCTGGTCTGGTCCCTCTTCCTCGTCTGGTCTGGTCTTGTCTGGTCTGCTCTCCTCCTCCTCTCCAGTCTTGTTTCCTCTTCCTGTCTGATCTCGTCCGGTCTGATCTCCTCTTCCTAGTCTAGTCTCTGTCTCCTCGTTCTCATCTAGTCTCATCTGTTCTGGTCTCCTCTTCCTCGTCAGGTCTTCCTTGCGGTCTCATCTCCTCCTTTTCCCCTCCCTACCTCCCCCTTTCTGTTGCCCCGGGTAGAAGTGCAGTGGTGTCACCACAGCTCCATACCTCACTGCAACTTCATGCTCCTGAGTTGAAGCAATCCTCTTGCCTCAGCTTCCTGAGTAGCTGGGACTACAGGCACGTGATGGCAAAAATATAAAATGATGGCAAAAATATAAAATAATCTTTCCAAAGCAAAGGTTATTATCAAAACATATGCTGTCCAGGAAACAGGGTTGGAGAGTGATGCAGTTATCTCTTTTCTTTTCTTTCTGAAGTTTCTTATTTATTTATTCTACATGGTTCTTCCTACATTTCTACTGCATGGTTTCCTTTGCTTTCTTTTTTAAATTTTATAAAAATAAAAACATTGTGCATAAAAAGAATTTATGCCTCTTTTTTCTCTTTCATTGTAATGATTTGTCACTAATATCTGTTCTTGGTTAAGGGACACATTGATGTTGTCTATACCTTCTTTTTAGCTCATTTAAAAATACATATGCTGAAAATCATGGCAGTCTTTGTATAAAGAGATGTTTTCAGGTGAAACTAATTGATAGATTCTTATTTTTCCCCATTTCTTTATATAAAAACAAACTAAAGTTTTTTGTTATTGTTGTTTTTGTTATTTTAAATAGATGCAGCTGATAGAAATTGCCTCCTTGTATGGAATAATTTAACAACATGTAAGATTCACAAAATTTACAAAGCATAAAATAGCTTTGTTTTGTTACCATTTGAAAATTTTCTAATTTATTCTTTTTATTCAATCTTCTAGAAAAGCTAAAAATTTAAAAAGTTAGTTTTATAAATTAACCTGTACAAAAGACAACTTTAAATTCCTGCATAGGACAATAGAATATTAACACATACTTTGAAGGAAATTATACAGTTTAAGCAAAACCATTATACAAATATTTATAGAACAGTCTTAACAGTTAGGTGAAGATAAAAAACACTGTAAACAATTTTGAATGAATTTATTTCATTGTGGTCCAATGTGCTAATTAAAGGAACTATTTGTGACAAAAAAAAAAGCTTTTAGTAAAATGGCCTTTTCTTTTCTAGCTCTAATGAGAGCAAGCACTTTTAAGTAATTTGTACTTAAAATGGTATATTTATGATAATTTAAGTGAAAATATGTGAAGTAATCAATTTTAGAATGTGTTTCTTAAGTCAGTATGTTCCTGTACAAAGTTATTTCACAAGAGACTTTATCCCTATATTTTGATCATAGATTAGGAAGGAGGTGATACATTATTTCTCTTTATCTAGATTATTTTTGTCTATGGCCAAGATTAAGATGATTTGAAGTTGGGTAATAGTCCCTGCAAAAATCGGTGTATTTCCCATTTACGTTTATTCTAGGGTTCTCTTTCAAGATTCAGTGAAAAGCATGGTGTGTTTAAACTGATGGGTTTTTTTTGTTTTTGTTGCTGTTTTTAATTTGTCTGCACAGGCTCTGTGCATGATGTTATAATCCCTGGGCCCCAATAAAGCTCCTATAAGTTTAGCTTCACAACCTTTCAACTGATTCTTCAGAATTATTCATTGCTATTTATGATAAAATTGATTCAAAGAAAGGGTCATAATTTCTTAGGGGTTTTGTTTGTTAGTTTATTTGTGTGTTTTTCTCTAGATATTAATTTCATAATTTTCCCAGCCATGTGAACTTCCTTATGCCTTCAGGAATTTTTTTCCTTTTTTTTTTTCAGTTGATTTTATATTTTGCTTAAGTTTTCTTCATTTTTTGCTCTATATTCTATACTTTAATTTCAACCTTCTAGGCTGTCAATTATCGTTTTAGTCTTTTTTTTTAAATTTTGGCAATCATTTTTAGTAGCTAAGAACATTCTTTTAGTTTGTGATTTTTTTCCTTTTCATAGCCTCAATTATATTTTCATATAGCTGCACGGAAGTTTTAAAACTCCCCAAGCATACTAATAGGAATATTCTTAAAATTTCTCTTTTTTATCCCACTGAATTATTTCTGTTTTCCTAGGGGATTCATGATCTGTTTTATTTTTGTCTCTTTCTTCCTTCCCTCAGCAGGAATTAAGAGCTACTGGCAATATTCCTACTTCTTACTCTCTACAACATGCACAGCTTGCCACCAATAACTGTCTTGGGACCATTAGAACCAATTCCATCGTGTCTTTTATTTCTGTTTATCTGATAGCACAAGAAGCTCAGAGTTCTCTTATCCATAATACCCTAATTCTGATTCACATATAGCTCTAAGGATCACTCTTATGATCACTTCTGGGGTCATATCTCTCATCAGTCTACATTTCCTTAAAGCTAACAAACAAACAACAACAAAAAAACCTTTTAGATCAGCAAATCTTTTATATCCATCAGCCGCTTCTGAGAACATGACTTGTGCTCCAACTGAAATCTAAGTTTCCTAATGCCAATCCTTCCTATGCTGACCTCTCAAGTGTAGACAACATTGTAGGTTTGTGTTCTTATTTGGACTTCTAAATCATTTTCCTTATATTCCACACAATAAAACTAACTTTGATTCTCATTGGCTGTAATATTCTACCATCCCATTCTTTTGTAGTTAGTTGTTGATACTTCGTAGTTTTATTACCTGTCACTCTCTCTACCACTAGTCCTATTATTATTCTAAGTTATTTCAATATTCTGGTTACTGGAATTCAGTAGATTATTTGTCCCATAACCTAGTTTATTAGCTTCTTGGCCTCATATGCTTCATTCTTGCCCTTCATCCCACTTATTTCTGTGGTCACGTTATAGATCTTGTTTTGACCAATAACTGTAACTGCTACAATATCTTAGTTTCAAATATTACACTCTTCCATTACTATCTCCTACTTTCTAGCTCACTCCTTCTCGAAATCTAACTTCAGCAATTCTTCTACTCCAACATAATTTACAATATTTTGTTTTTTCCAATTTTTCAATGTATTTCCTCCCTTTAAATCATTTCCAAGTTTAATCTTATAATCCACTATTAGTATACCTTTCTCATAATTTCCACCTACTCCCCCTCCCATGTTTTCTCTCACTTGCTTGCACAAATCATAACTTTGATGAAAAATATCAATCACCTTATTTTCTGTCCATACCTGCAGAGCTGAATGTGGCTATTAAAAACTGCCACTAGCCGAACATCTCACTTAAGTTTAATATGCACCAACTTTAATGAAAGCATACCAGTTCATTTACTTAGACTCCTAAATGACTTTTAAAATAACTTCCTCTATTTTCAAATCTCCAACATCTCCTAGCTAATTCTTCTCCTCAGTTGATAATTTTAATGCCTATATTAAAGATAAAATAATAGCAATCATCACAAAATAATTTATCGAGCTCTCACTATCATATCGTGACACCTATATAGCATCTATGCCCAAATACTCTGCTTTTTCCTCCATTACCTCAAAAGAACTGTTAAATTCTTGATATTTCTAAGCATCCGATTGTACAATGGATGTCATATTATTATGCCCATATAAAGAAATTAGAAACTACTCAGACAATTCTTTTTTTCTTTGCATGTCTAGATTTTCTTCTCTACTGCATTAATTCCATGAGATTGCAAATGTGCTGTTATTTTTCCTATTAAACAAAAATCAAATCAAACAAAAAAACCAAAAAGAACAAAATCATCCAAGACTTTTCTTGACTCCAATTAATTAGCTAGTTAGCTTTACATTTCTTTATCTTTGTAACACAACCCTGTGAAAGAGTGCTTTACATTTGTTGTCTTCACTTCTTGCCCTACTGTTTTCACACAAACCGATTTTATCAAGCTTTTACAATAACAACTCCAGCTGAACTGTTTAACCACAGATTCCTCCTATCCCAGCACACATCCCTGTGTAATATGACTTTGGTGTTCCCTGCATCATTCTATTTCTCAACCCCTTGAGTCCGGAATGCTGCTATATCAAGAACCTAAAGCATTTGCTGTTGACTTTGGAACTATTTAGTGGGAGATGGTTGGAAAGATATCAGTAGACTTTTGATGGAGACTTAAAGAGCTGTAAAGAACTTAAATGCATGAAATATAAAATAAGCAATATATTTATAAAAATATAAACTATCAGTCTTTACTGATCTTGCTGCTTCTTTTAACTTCAGTCCATCCCAGAATGTGGCCCTCTAGAAGCTGTACTATAGCTATATTTGTTCTAGTGTTTGCTGAAGTGTTCAGCGCCCTTAAGTGAAAATTTCAGTATCTTGCTTCTGGGTAGTGCCTCATTTTTGGCCAGTTTTTATTTATTTCTAGATAGACTAGGTATGCATTTTTCTCTGCATCCAGATCTATCACCTTCTTCTACAGAAGAGAAGTTGAGCTTCAGAAGTCTACATACAGCTTACTTTGCTTAGCATTTTCTTTGAGTGAGGGATATATCATAATGGAATGAGGGGATGCACAGGAAAATAAAAAAATAAAAAACCAAAAGAACAATTGGAAGAGGGTATCAAGAATAGGCCTGAGACAGTTGAGCTATTGGAAAAAGAACCAGAGAAAAGTAAATGAAGCTGTTGAATGATGTATGGAATAGTCATATCACATGAGAGCTACCAGTAGTTTTAAACCTCAAAATGGCATGCAACATTATTAATAGTATATTGGAATCCTTAAAATCAATGACTAACCTTAAAACGTGGTCAGATATATTTTAATATATATGGAGAGGAGAGTAGAATCTTATATACTTGGTGTTAAACTCCATGAGGCCAGACACCATCTTATCTCTGTGTTCCCAATAGCCAACAGAGATTCTTGCATATAATAAGAGACTCAGTAAATATTTCTTGAATATGAATAAATACATAAAAGTTGTTGATCTTTATGCACAAACAGGCACAGAAGCAGATATATTCAGATGTATTTGAAAAACAGTAAGTAATGTGCTGTGGCTGAAGTCTAGGGTGGTAAAAATGAGGGTCAAAGGACCAAGCTTGTTATCATATAATATTTTCTCATTGCATAATTTAATTAATAGGTAGAAATTAAGTATTATATAAGAGCCTTCAGCTTTTTGATAGAGAGTGTGCATATTTAGGGAACTGATAGGCATGTCTCAGATTATACCACATATTCAAATTTATTTTGAAACTATGAATAGGGCTATATTTTCCTTATATAAATCATAAGAGGTTATTTTATTTGAAGAACATTTTGTTTTAATTGGTTTGTAACCTTAAATACATGCATGGAAAGAAAATGGGAAATTTATTTTCTGGTATTCTTTCTAATAAGTATTGCAAACTGTTTTGAATATAGTACATCTGAGCAGGTGCTTTTATTTAACTAATGTGTCTACCAACCTGTAATATAGTTTCTCATTCTGGTTAGAAACAACTTATTTAGTAAACTCAGATACTGCTTTTCAAAAATAACCATTGTCTATCGATCAAAAGAAAGTTTGCTTTTTCATTGTAGGATGCCGACACATTGAGGAAGTAGAGAGTTCTGGAACTGTGTGGCACAGCTGCATGAGGTATTAACAGTAGCAGCAAGAGACTTGGGTGGCAGGTGCAACTGGCTAGAAATTGGGAAAAACATGCTGTGCTATTTGCAGAAAAAGGTTCAATCCATACCCTTACCCATTGTGGAGACAAACTAGATTTATTTGCAAATTAATAGGCAAAGTCTAGAAACTGAATAGAGTTTAGGAAAGGTTGAAGAGACAGTGAATTCAAAAATCAAAGATGAACAGGAAACTGAGAGGAGTTTCTGTAGATTTTGAGTGAAGAATTAGATGTCTGTCTCTTGCTATGTTAAATCTCTTGTAAGAAAGTTTCAGCTGACTATGGATTATTAAATGGATATTAAGAAAGATGTATTTGCTTTCCTTATGTACTTAACCTCTAACTATAAACCCAGGTTAAAGATATAGTTAAAAAAAGTTTCATCTAATCTCTGAAGTATTCTAAATAGAGTATTATCAGTTCTTTGGAAAGAAAGAAAAAAGTAAAAATGGGAAGGAAGGAGAGAGTGAGAGAGGAAGGAAGGAAGGAGGATGAAAGGAAGGAAGGAAAGAGTTGTATTTTTTCAGGAGCTTAGAACAGCATAGTCTTCTATGGTAAATAATAACATTGCTTTGACCCCAAAATTCCCCAACTTTTATTCTTTTCAGGCACAGCAGGTACAGGGTTGTCTTGTTTTATTGTGCTTCACTTTCTTGTGCTTCATAGATATTTCACTGTTTTATAATTTGAAGACAACCTTGCTTTGAGCAAGTATACTGGAGCCATTTTTCCAACAGCATGTGCTCACTTTGTGTCTCTATGTCACATTTTGGTAATTCTTGCAAAATTATAAACTTTTTATTATCATATCTTTTATGATGATATCAGTATTTAATTAGTGATCTTTGATGTCACTATTGTAATTGCTTTGGTGTGCTACAAACTGCATCAATATAAGATAGCAAATGTAATCAATTTAGTGTGTGCACTGACTGCTCCACTGACTGGTCATTCCCTTGTTTCTCTTCCTCTCCTCGACCTTCCCTATACAGTAACACAGAACAGTGTTGAAATTAGGCCAATTAATAACCCAACAATGGCTTCTAAGTATTCAAGTGAAAAAGTCACACAGTTCTCACTTTAAGTCAAAAGCTAGTAATGATTAAGGTTAGTGAGGAAGGCATGTCAATAGCCTAGATAAGCTGAAAGCTAGGCTTCTTGTGCCAAATAGTCCCATTATAAATGCAAAGGAAAAGTTTTTGAAAGAAATTAAATTGCTAATCCAGGGAACAGATGAGTGATAGAAAATGAAACAGGCTTATTGTTGATATGGAGAAAGTTGAAATGGTCTGGCTAGGGTATCAAACCAGGCACAGCATTCCCTTAAGTCAAATTTCAATCAATAGCAAGGCCCTAACTCTCTTCAGTTCTGTGAAGGCTGAGAGAGGTGAAGAAGCTATAGAAGAAAAGCTGAAAGCAAGCAGAAGGTGATTCATGAAGTGTAAGGAGAGAAGCTATCTCCATAATATGAAAGTGCAATGTGAAACAGCAAGTGCTGATGTAGAAGTTGTAGCAATCATCCAGAAGATCTAGCTGAGATACTTGATGACAATAGCTACACTGAACAACAGTGTTTCAATATCAACAAAACTACCTTATATTGTAAAAAGATGTCATTTAAGATTCTTGTAGCTAGAGAGAAGAATTTTCAAAGCTTCAAAGGATAGACTGACTCCTTTGTCAGGGGCTAATGAACCTGGTAACTAAAATTTAAAGCCAATGTGGATTTACCATTCTGAAAATCCTAGACCCTTAAGAATTAGGCTAACAATCTACTCTGCCTGTGCAGTGCAAGTGAAACAATAACTAACGCCTGGATGACAGCACATCTGTTCATAACATGGTGGACTGGATATTTTAAGCCCACTGTTGAGACCTACCACTCAGAAAGAAAGAAAAGATTTCTTTCAAAATATGATTGCTTGTCGACAATGCCCCTGGTCACCCAAGAGATCTGATGGAGATGTACAAGGAGATTAACGTTGTTTTCATGCTCGCTAACACAACATTTATTTCAGCCCATGGATCAAGAGGTAACTTTGAATTTCAAGTCTCACTATTTAATAAATATATTTCATGAGGGTATACTTGCCATAAATAGTGATTCCACTGATATATATGGACAAAGTTGAAAACCTTTTAGAAAGTATTCACCATTCTAGATGCCAGTAAGAACATCTTTGATTCATAAAAGATGTCAAAATATCAACACTAATAGGCATTTGTAAGAAAAAGGTTAATTCCAACTCTCACGGATAACTTTGAGGAGTTTAAGACTTCTGTGAAGGAAGTAACTGCAGATGTGGTGGAAATAGCAAGAGAACTAGAATACGAAGTGGAACATGACAATGTTACTAAATTGGCGCAATCTCATGATAAAACTTGAAAGAACAAGGAGTTGCTACTTATGGATACACAAAGAAAGCAGTGGTGGAGAGAATGCTTAAGGATTTCTTAAAGCACAGCTCCGTCCAATGCCAAATCACTATTGATTACTGGGAAACAATAAGAGGAGAAAAACAGATGTGCAGCAAACACCCATCGAGTAAGTAAATTTAGATTCTGGGCAAGAACTTCAAGTTTAATATTGATTTATTTTGTCCAAAACTGTTTGAATTTGTTTAAATTTGTATATAATATCCTCTGTTATCACTACCACATGATTTAAAATCTGTTTTACATAGGGAGTAGTAAAGAACATTTTATTTGAAGTGAGCATGTTGAGTGAATTTCCCAGGGAATGTATCTGTAGTAATGATTGCTTAAATTAGTCTTTTTTACGTACCATTACCTGAGAATAATAGAGTACCAATAAGAAAGATAATCTTTTTAAAATTTGTCACTTTGTGGTGTCAAAGCAAACAACATTGACATAGTGCTAAACACTTATCCTAATAGTTATTTATCTTAAGCTGTCAAACAAGGTAGGCTCCATTTCAACATCACTTTCTAGTATACTGTATTGTTTAATGTTCACATTTATTTTATTTACTTTCTGTATCCAATCTCACAGTTCTTTCATTTCTAGTACCTAAGTTAGAAACTTGAGTTTGCCCTTGTCTTTTTCTTCCCTCTCACTCTATTTCTAATTGCTGTTTTTAAATTTGTCTATTCCACTCCACATTTTAAATACTACTTGATATAATTCTACACTAAATACTCAAGTATAATTTGCATAAGTGCCAAATCATTTTGCCTTTATGTGTTTTCAGTTTTATGAGCTTCAAATCCAGCTATCATACCAATAGAGGAGCAGTGTGTTTAAAAAGAAATCTGTTTGTGTCATTTATTTAGTTGTTTTGTAATTTGAAATATAATTTTTGACCATTTATTTTGTATTTATAGTTTCTGGAAATAGAATTCTTTTTTTAAGAAGAGGGGGAGATGGGTAATTCAACAAACAAATTCAGGTTTGATTAAGGTTGTTTTTAATATAAAATTCCATTACTTCAAATTGGTTTATATATTTCTCTTTTTGATTTGGTCTTTGAACACTCTCTAACTTTGTTCACCATGACAGCCCCCAACACACCCATAACCACCACCTTTGGCCAGAAAGGTGACCATCATGCACCAGAAATGATGATTTGCTTTATTCCTCTGAGTACAACTTGTTATTTTTATCCACCATACTCTTATTCATGCTGTTCTTTTAGTCTGGATTCTTTTCACTGTCCCCCCTTGCTTTTCTAATATTTCTTACTTAGTCATTCAGATAGATACTCTCTAATTCAGAAAGCTGTCTTTAACCATTTGGAAGGATTTATCATTAAAAATGATTTGACAAAAGGGAAAAAGTTTTCTTTGATATTCAAATGATCATGAGGGCATTCACTCTCACTCCATGTGCCATAAGGTATTGTAATATAGTCCTCATCTCCAACTCCCTCTAATTGTAAGCTTTTTGAGGATAAAGACCATTATTATTCACCTTGTTTTTTCTGGCACTGTGTTTGGCATGATAATTCATAAATTTTCCAGATTAATGTATGGAAAGAAAAATAAAATTTGGCAAAGCATAGTCCTGCATATTCACGATCACTTTTAATTAATTAATTTGGGAATAATGTTACCCAATAAAACAATAAAGCCACATAGTTGATTAATATATATGTAGACACACATAAATATACATATTATATATTTATTTGTATATATGTATATATTATATATTTATATGTTTGTGTATATTATATATCTATGTGTGTATTTATATGCACACATACACACATACTTTTTGGTATATATATCTATATATCTCCTGGATGAACCAAAAATGTATTAACTTCCACAATATCCACTTAGTAGTAATAGGATGTGAAGATATTTCATACATTTTGACAGCAATTTAATAGATAGATGTACAGATTGTCCTCAACTTAGAATTGTTCCATTTAGGATTTTTTGACTTAAATATGATGCAAAAGTGATAGGCATTCAGTAGAAACTACACTTTAAATTTTGATTTTGATGTTTTCCAAGGCATTATAATACTGAGCAGTGGCAGCCAGCCCCGGATCCCAGTAAGCCTCCCAATCAAGAGGGTAAACAACTGATAATCTACAATGTACTGCGTTGCTAGATATTTTGTCCAACTGTAGGCTAATGTAAGTGTTCTGAGCACCTTTAAGGTAGGCTAGGCTATGATGCTTGGCAGGTTAGGTTTATTAAATGCATTTTCAACTTAAGTTATTTCCTACTTAATGGATTGTGGGAATGCAACTCCATTGTAAGTCAAGGAACATCTGTCAATCCTTTTCGAAAAGAATGGTTGATTAGTCATCATTATTTATGAAAAAATTAAAATACTAATTTCATTAGACCCCCTCCATTTTTATTCTGATTCTGTATTTTCTATTTATATTCCTCCCTTGATGTACATTGTCACATAATTCAAATAGCATCTACTCCCTGAAAATTTCCAAATCTGTAGCTCCTACTTCATTTCTCCTAATTGTAGAAGCTTCAGTTGTATTAATACATGCAATCTCTTATTTAACATATCCTTTGAATTTCTAATAAGTAATTCAAACTTGATCAAAACTCAATTCTGGATCTCTCCCTAAAATCCTGAATATCTTGATTATGAATTATCCATAATCTGATAAATTAAATAATAGACCATATTTATTACTAATTAAGTTAATTAATAGCAACTGCATTACTCCAGGTACATAGGGCAAAACACATGGATATCATTTTGATTACTCACTTTCTCTTTCATGTCACTTATAATTTATTATCAAATACTAGGGGCCACCTTTTAACAACTTCTTAGCTCACCCAGTGCTGTACTTTTGAACAATAGCTTTGAACTATTTTCCCAGAATTTGTTCTTGCTCGGTGAATCTTTCTGCAACGCTGTAGAAGAAATTATCCTATTAAAATGTAAGTCAGTTCATGTTCACACTTTTGCTAGAAACCTCCCAATGATTTCCCAGCTCACTTAACAGTAATAAAGCGATGTTGGGTAATGCCTTACAAGGTCCTACTCCACCTGTCCCTTGTTAACTTTCTGGGATCATTTTGTACTGCCCTCTGTCTCACTATGATATATCCATACTGGGTTTTTTGCTGCTCCTTGCAAACACAGGCACATTTTTATATGAGGACAGTTGCACTTGTTCTTTCTCTGTTTAAAATATCTCCCCCTAGATATCGACATAGATAATTTTTTTATATCTCTGAGCCTTCTCCTCAAATGTTTCTTTCTCAGAAGGACTTCCATGGGTACCCTACTTCTAATTTCAACTGCTTTTCTTCATCACTCTCTGTACTGGTCCCTGCTTTGTCTTCCTTCACATCAATAGTACCTCTAAATGTTGTCTATATATTATGTTCCTATTTTGTATGTTATTTACTCTCTGACCCCACACTAGAATATAAGCTCTATAAAGTAGGAATGTTTTTGGATTGTTCATTTCTGTAGACCCTGTACTTCAAACTATTAGTAGATGCTCAAAAATATTTTTTGAATGAGAAAATGAATGAATGAATGAAAAGATGTTTGAAGTAATTTTAGACCCATTTTCTCATTTCGTTTTCACAAGAACTTTTGAAATGTTATATTCTTTTTATAATTTCAAGTAGAAGGAGTGGTCCTTGAACCACGTAAGATGAACCCAATGTTCTTATTTACTGTTTCTTAGAGAGTTCCTTCCAAACACTACAGCTTTCTAAATGACCACAGGCATTCTAGGTATTTGATATTGTTAGACACTTTAAAAATATTGTACTGTTCTGATTATAAATTTATGCCTTTTGGAAATTAATTGACAATAATCTTTGAGTGATCCTCTTATATTAGTTATTATTGATATTATGGCATGACCCTTGCCCTGATCATGTTTTAGCATTATTGGTATCTTCTGTAGAAAAGTTTTCTGTATTTTTTCAATACTCTAGAATAATATAAATGGTATTAGTATTGTCTGATCTTTGATGGCTTAATTGAATTCTTCTTGGAATGAAACAAAACCAGTTTCTTTAGGTGAGTTCTCTAACTATTTTCTTATTCACTTTCTGGAAAAAGTTTGTTTACATTTTCTCTCTTTCATGGGGACACTTTTGTTAAAATATGTTCTTTAGGATATCATACGTATCACCTAAGTTTCAATTTTTTTTGTTTTTGCATTAGGATACCTAGTATTTAATTTATTCAGTCAGGGTTTTTAAAGAAACATTTTTAAAAATTGATATTTGATTTGCTAATGTACTGTTCTTTGACTTATTAAATTATACTTCTATTTTATTGTCTTGTTCCTTCTGCTTCCTTTGCTTCTCTTTATATCCCTTTTTTCAGCATTTTTGAGGTGAAGGCTAAAATTTTTATTGGTAGGGATATTTAACACTATAAATTTTTCTCTAATAACTCATTTAGTATATTCTGTAGTTTCTGTTATTTTATTTCATTATCACTATTCTAATTTCAAAGATTTCTTTTGCCTTTTTCTTTCACCTATGGGTATTGAAAAAAATGTATTTGAAGATTTAGAGTTTTTATAAATTTGGAAAAGATTTTGCTAATATTCTTTCAACTTTGTTAATGGCTCATTTTTTCTGCTCTCTTCTTGCTATTACACCTTTGTTAAACTTCATATTATCCTACAAGTGACTGACAATTTCTTAAGTTTATTTAGTCTTTTTTTGTTCCCCTAAAAACCTCATTTTAAATCACCTCTATTGTATAGATTTACTTCCCATTTCCATTTGCTGTTGAGATTCCCCATCTGTTCATCCAATATTTCTTACAACAGTAGTTTAAAACTCCTATTTCTCCAGCTCCAGTATCTGGATCATTTATGCTTCAGCTTCTGTTATTTTGCACTTTTTTCCATGATTATGAGTCCTAATTTCCTACTTCTTAGCAAATCTCGTAATTTTTTTTTGTATAGCAAATAATGTGTGTAGAAGAACAGTGGTGATTAAGGAATATGACTGTTTTTCTTTTGCTTATTATTTTATATTTTTCCCAAAGTGTGATGATCTATGTCTGGTAATGAAAGTAGTGAGGTAATTATTCAGATCACATATGCATTGAGTTGATCTGAGATTTAGCTGCATCCTTCAAAAGAACGAGCTCATTTCTGCCTAGCTTAACTCTCATCAATAAGAGCTAATGCTTCCCAGAAGCTCTTTTCTTTGTTCCTATTGGTATAAAAGCCTAGAGCTAGAAGTGTATCAAACCAACCGGCACCAATTAGGATTTAACCAGAGAAATAGAACCAGTAAGAGATACATATTAAAAGATTTATTGCAAGGAATTCATTCACTGGATTGTGATTGCTGACTAGGAAATCCAAAATCTGTAGGGCAGGCTGCTGTGATGGGTAGACTGGGGCTCTCAGGCTTGAGCTGAAGCTACAATCCACAGGCACAAGTTTTTTGTCTTTGGGGAAGCCTCTCACATCTCTGCTATTAAGTCCTATCACTTGATCAATGGAATCAGGCTCACCCAGACTATTTAGTATAACCTCCCTTGCTGAAAGTCAACTGATTTATAGACTTTAATGACATCTACAAAATAACCTTCATAGAAACACCTAGATTAGTGTTTGACTGAATAAAAGGGGAGTGTGGCTATCTTAGTACATTCCTGCTGCTATAACAAAATACCACAACCTGGATAAGTTATAAACATTAGAAATGTATTTCTCACAGTTCTGGAGGGTGTGAAGTTCAAGATCAAGGTGCAAGCAAATGTGGTGCCTGGTGAGGGCTGTTTTCTGTTTCCAAGACGATGCCTTGTTGCTGTCTCCTCCGGAGGGGATGAACACTGTGTGTTCAGAAGAAACAGAAAGGAAAGGCAGCTCTCTGAAGCCTCTATTATAAGGTCATGAATCCTCATGAAAGTGGAGCCTCATAGCCTAATCACATCCTAGAGGCCCCGCTTCCTAATACCATCGCTTTGGTGTTTGGGTTTCAACATATGAATTGTGAAAGGACACATACAAGACATTCAATCCCTAGCAGTGGCCTAGACAGGTTGGCATAAAAAACTGACAATCCACCAACTTTGCATGGAGTGAGGCAGATGACTTTTGCAGCAATTTTATTCTTTTCAGTCTCAATTTTACTTCAGTATTCTCAGCACAACCTAGGGTAGGAATGGAAAGGATTATTTCCTAAGAAAATAAACTTTGCTGTTGGAATTTTTTCAGATTCCAATGGGTCCCACCTTCCCCACTCACTATCACTAATAATGTAACAGCCCTGTTTCTGATTTAGTATATTTTCTCTTTGGCAAATTTGGTAAATTTTTCTTTGTCTCACCTCTCAGAAATTGGTATGTCTTAGAAAATTGAGGGAGATTTTTTGTCGCTGTTATTTTGGGTTTTATTTATTTATTTTTTGCCACTTCTGCTATGTTTCAATTGCTATAGATAATCATAATCATGATCATGATTTTCATATTATCATGTTTTCTCCTGGTAGTCTATGGAAGTGAAGCTTATCTAAATGTTTCACATCCTCACAGTATCAAATCCGAGCTTATTTACATTTACAGATAAGATATGCATTTGTTTTTCAGTTCTGCCATATTAATTTATTTATGATTTTTGCTATTCTTTCAATGCTATGATTATTTCAGTAAACCTTTAGTTTACATTGATGATTATATTATTATTACATAGTCTTCTACTTTGTTGCTACATTTCAACAGTATGTCATCATTTTCTTTGGACCATTTTTTATTTTAGTTTTATCCCTTTTCTTCTCATAATTTGTATGGGATTAAACAAAATCTGGTTTTGTTCCCCTCATTTAAATGAGTAGGGTATCTCCAGACTATCAGGAAGAGTAAGCGGTAATATCTTCACCTTTGTGCTCCAAGGGGTCCTTTCTTTGTTTTAAATGTGAGGAATGTCCTTGCTATGCAGCTACTTCCCTCTCTCTGATTCAGAAGACATCTTCACTTCCAGTCCTACATTCTAGTTTTATATCTCTCTAAGACTTGTTTTTCTAGGTAGCACTTGTATTGTTATTTTATTTTACCTGTAAAACACTTTCTGAAACACTCTTCCAGTGGTCTCTATTCCTCTCCAGTATGAGAATCTTTTTATCATTCTGATTCCCAGTGTCCTTATCCTTTTAATTTTATTTTTCTGTTTATGTGAATTTCCTTTGGAGTTAGGCAATACATTCTGCAATAATTTATATGCTGTGTATTTATGAGGTTTTCAGGAGCTTAGATTGTCTAAAATATGCTTTATTTTCCCACCAAACATGCTGGATTTTTGTTGTTGGTGATGGTGGTTTGTTGGTTTTGTTTTCTGCTTAGGCATCATTTAGAGCCTGTCAAGATTTTACTTAGTCTTCACTCAGAATTTGGTTTGCTATTTTTGCATGTTTTGTTTTGTTTTGTTTTTTGTTCCCCAGATTATGGAGATCATCAGTAATTTCCTTCAACTCCTGGCATTGTTTTGATTAAGAATGCCCATTTTATCATGTCAAGGGAATGTTACCACTACATTGTGGGACCAAAAAAATATTCACGGACAACGTATTTGATTATACCTATTGTCATTCCAAACTTATTTTTATGCCTTTAAAGTTACAACATAGGTAGCATAGTGTTTTGGCCTTGATAGCAGAACACGTTTGAAGTACATGTGATAAATCTACTTGTTCCTTAAGTGAAACGTGATGCCACCCAAACATCACTAATACCATCTATAGATACAGACTATATATTTTCTCTCTAATAAAAAACTGATTTGTATTTTTAAAAATTTATGAGTTGAAAGTAAGTAGTGCTGTGTTTTATTAAGCAAAATATTTTTTTACAAAGTGTGTTCACTTCTATGGATACCAGTGAAACTTTGATGTATTTCCAAAATTTCAAAGTCTAGACAACACTTCTTATTTTCCATGTTGTATACTGGAGGTACTAACTAATGCCAGAAGAAGAATTAAGAGCTATAAAGATTGGGATAAAAGAACATTCTTATTTACAGAAAACATTATTACATACATAAAGGTTACAAGAAAATCTGCAGAAAAACAATGCAAACTAACAAATTAATTTAGCAAGTTTGTTTGACCTAAAACCAGTATATGGATATTGATAGCTTTCCTTTATTTTAATTATAAAAATTAGACTTGTAGCAATACTTATAAGAATATTTCATTTTTAAAATTAATAAAAAACTAATATATCTACATATATATTATATTTGAAATGCATAATAGCAGACCCACAGGAAAAACCATAACTTTTCACTTAAGTAGAGAAAATCTAAACATATAAAGGTATATACTATGTACAAGGAAAGGAAAATTAATGTCATGAAAATGTCATTTCTTCTTGTATTAATCTATGAATATAATGAATTTTCAGTTTTATAAAAATACATTTTTTACACTGCATGCCTTGGAGATATCAATGTTGTTGAATGAGATATCAGTGGATAAAAGGAAGTCCTATGAAATCCAAAATAATGGGTGACTTATGAAACTGCCTTTTGTATAGGAGAAAAATGGTTGAATATTTTCTACTTTATATGGTTCAATCTACTACTTCGGACTTTTACCAGAAGGTGGAAAATAATGGTTTGGAGGTAAGAGAATGCATCACACCTCCACCTTCATGCTTCCTATCTGCTTATGTGATCTTTGTGGGAAGTGAGGGAGAGGGAGTGATTTCTACTCTAGATAACTGGAAAGAAATGATCCTTAGGAGAATTACAGACTTTACATAAGGAGACTGCCAGATCAATCCTTTTGCAGGAAGGTAAATTCCACAAGTGGTTTTCAATTTCCCATCTAATAAAATGTCAATTCTTGCTCTGTAACTATATCCAAAATATAATGTCACTAATTTTCTTGTCAAGTCTCATCATATTGCTCTAGGTGATTTGAAAACCTTGCCATAGGGCCTTGTGAGTAGGAATCTTGCCTTAATTGTCTCTGTGCCTACTTCAAGATTCACAACACTATTTGTTACATGTTTATTGAATTAATCAATTCAAGCCTGGATATTTCATAACATAAATTAGTGAACATGACCTTGAGGGAATTATTTCAGAAAAAGTACTTTTTACTGAAAATCTTTTGAGGAATAGGTTTCACGATTTAAGTGTTTGAAATACACACCTATTTAGCCACTAAAGTGAGAGAATTCGCCTTGAGAAGAAACCCTAGGTTTCTGTTGTTTTATTTTTACTCAAAATGGTAGAAGACAAAAGTTCTATTTAGAATATATATTCTTAAAACTTCTCAATTAATGATAAATTGAAAAATTAATTTTAAGGAAAAAGGACAAAAAAGAACATAAACTATTATGTGGTTTTAAATATCACAGAACTGCCTTTCCTCCTATGATTTTAAAGTACTCCATTATGATTTATTCTTACATTTTTCTGTGTTAAAATTAATTATAATTTTAATAAAATAATAGAAAAATGTTATTTAAAAATCTATAATCTAAGTATATATAATCATTAGTTTGTTAAAGCAAAACACAATATTAATGAGTTCAAATCAAATTACAAGTTATAAAATATTGATCTGAAAAATTTTTAACATTTTGCACTTTTTAATACATACCAATTATTTTAAATGTATCATATATTTACATTTATAGGAATTTTTAATAAATCAAAAGCTTTTGAATTTCTTAATTGAACATTTATTAAAGTAGAATTCAATGCTTCATGTGCTATAATCCCAAATACAAAGCATTCGCACGGTTTATATGTATTTTTGAACGCTAATTTCTTATTTCTAATGCCTTTAGCTGTTTTAAAGGTTTACTTTATCTTTTATCCTATTAATATGTTTAATTTATATCTATAAAACTTCAAAGATGATATTTTGTCGATATTTGTAAAGCATCTCAAATTATAGTGTGATATTTAATGATGGATTTAGACTGATTCTTGACATAGTTATGAGTACAATCAGTTTAAATTTTATCTGCTTTTCTGAAATAAAGCCATTTAGCTACAAAAGATTCATGCAGTTTAAAGATTACCAAACAGTATGTGTTCTTTTAGTAGTATAGCTTTATGTGTTTTTATTGTGGGAAAAAAATCCTTGAGCTACAATAAGCCATCTAACAAAATACATAATATGCCACAAAAGACCTTATAATTCATTTATTTTGTTGTATTTGTTTTGTATTCTTCCTTATATTTTTATCATACTCAGCTTAATAAGGTTAATTTTAGAAGGGAAGAGATTAAAAATTGTTTCAAATTATGATTTTATGAGTTTCATAATTCTGATTATCCTTTAAAATTGACGTGCAATGTTGATGTGCAATGTTTTTTCCAAGATCATGTTGCATAAAGCATTCAAAGAATCCAAGAAAGAGATCCAGGTATTTCAGGGAACCATTTCCACGCAAATTATCCTTTATGAGAACAGCTTATATTAACACAGGTATATTCTTTTAAACACAGGTATATTCTTTTAAAAAGTCATATTAAAAATTAAGAAAAGAATGTCATTTTATTGAAAGTCTTGACAATTTCTGAAAATTACAATTTTATATTACAAAGGAGGAGAAATGAGGATCACAGGTGAGATTGTACATGTATGGGTTTTGTCTGGTGCAACTTTATTCACATCATTTTCAGTCTTTATACTTATTTTAGAAAGTGTAAATCAGAAATACAGCAGCATGAAATGAAAGTGGATTTTGGAGATTCACATTTTGGAAAATAAAATATTTGTAAATTGGAATGCACAAATGTACTCTATCTTCCCAATCCATGTATCTTTTAATGTTTTTACTTTTTTTTTTTTTAAGAATTTGCAAATTTATCAGTTAGGATTCTCTAAGATATACTGCCATGACACAACAAAATCTTGTTTCTCACATCTGCCACATATCCACAGAAGACAAGCAGAAACCTCTACTCCATTACATCCTCAATATAGGGAAGAGAGTGTGTGTGGTGAAGTACATGCTGGGTTTTTTTGTTTGTTTGTTTGTTTGTTTTCAAAATTTCAACCTAGAAGTGAAGCAAACCACTCTTGCTCACATTTCATTGCCCAAGAGGAGTCACACAGACACATTCAACTCCAAAGGTAATGAAAGAGCAATGCCATGGCAGGAGAGATGTGAAACACTTGACAGAATACCCATCATCTATTAAATATGAAAATGTAGAAAAATGTGAAAGAATAAATATCAGTAATATAAGTGATCCATGAAAATGTTAAAAAGGAGAATAGTAAACTCCATAATCTTAACCTAGTATTTCACATACCATAAAAATAGCTTCAATGTTTGAAAATTCTTAACAGAATAAAAGTGTATCTTAAGTAAATGCTTTGGATTAATCTTCTAGTCTTTGGTCATTGCGCATTGTGCTATACTTTGTTAATAAAACTGTCATGCAGAAATACTTTTAGCAAATTTAAATATACTTAATCTCTGTGCATGGATGTGCAACTCAGTTATCATTTGGATGTAAATTCTCCTTTGCTCAAAACTAGAATGAGGGAATTTTGTTTTCTAGGCTCTTAATAAAGGATAAAGTTACATGAATTCCATTCTTCTTTAAATGCAGATTGTTGGAGCCAGAAAAATAGTGTTGTCCCTGTATGACAGATGCTTGCTACATCTTCCATCTCCAACAATCTCTCATTCAGGCACTTTAAAACACATCACTGCCGGTCGCCTCAGAGGGTAGCATCGTGTAATCAGGGCACAATGATGCCAGATGTATTTTGACTTCTGAATAGACTATATAATTAGGTTTGGCATATATTACTGCAAAAATTATCTTTTTTCACATCAACAAAGAAAACAAATCTAATATTTTAGTGACTCTCATTCTTACTCTTTAGTATTATAAAAATTAATAGAAAAAGGCATTTTGTTATAAACATTTTCAGTTATTTTTTTAATACTTCATTCAAGAAAATTAACTTTAAGTCATTCTCATCTTGTATGTCAGTACAAGGAAATTTCTCTAATTGAATACAAAAAAAATATTTTTGAATCCTACTAAACCAGAGATTCACAAAGATTTTCTTCCTATTTTAATCTTGTTTATAAAAATATAAGTATATAAACAGTTCAACATAAAAGTGTTTTCTTAAATTAGAGCTTCAGAATAAAAATTATAAAAGAATGTAAAACTGAAATATGAGTGTTTGAAATTTTTTAAAAGAAATTCAATCCTGAATATATTCAGAGATACAAAATATTTCATAAAAGTTTTTATCTGCAAACACCAAATAAATAGGTTTCTCCATTTTAAAAATGTATGTGATTTAGAGATAACCTTAAAGGCTTACCAGTGGTAAATTACGTTATTTTCCCAAAAAGTAAACTTTTCTTGGATGTCACTGTATTGAATTTTGAGCACAGTTGTTCATGCTGTTTTTTCTTAAGCTGAAAGATGTCACTGCCAGGTCTTAAACACATGGAGCAGAGTGCCAGAGAGAACAACTTGCCCAATATCTGTCAAATTAGGCCGAGCATGGGCTAGTGCCCAGAATTCATGAAGAATGCTCTAAAGGTCAGGACATCGGCTAACTGAAAAGAGCTCAGAATTAACTTTTAAAGAGTATAAAGTACATTTATCTCTTTTAACATGCAGAGAAGGAAGCAGGATTTCTAGTCTAGCAGAAATTAAAATAAATAATTGATGACTTGGTCCGAAGTTACATACTTTAGGTAGTATTAAGGCTCAATAATAATACTACACCATAAGTAAAGAGATGATATGCTCAATTTCTGCTGTATGATTACTGGAAAATTCTTCAG
This sequence comes from Cheirogaleus medius, assembly GCA_008086735.1. Taxonomy (NCBI): domain Eukaryota; kingdom Metazoa; phylum Chordata; class Mammalia; order Primates; family Cheirogaleidae; genus Cheirogaleus; species Cheirogaleus medius. The sequence goes on from VBSM01000483.1 coordinate 17,130,128, forward strand.
GTAGTTGACATCTAGAAAAATATTTTTAATTAAAAATGAATAGTAAATTAATCTTAGAATATTGAATACATGAGAGATTAACGATTTCTTTAGTATTATAATCAATAGAGAGCAGATTTTGCACTACTACACAGAAAAAGAGAATTTAATTTCCAGTCTTTAAAAGGGGCAAAGATGCTGTCATCACTTTTTATATTTCCTCTGCAACATAAACAGGAAATAAATGACAGATATTTTTAAGCTACACATTTAAAGTGAAAGTAATAGACATGATCAAAGTGTTTCTTTTTATGTAGCTGCTTCTCAACTGAGTACTAACAAAAAGACAAGGAGACAGCTAACATAGAAAAAAATATACAGAGTAAGATTAGGGAAAAATCAGTAAGGGAATCTCAAATAAATAAATGCCTTCATGTAACAAACATGGAGATTTCTTTCTGTGTTATAATTTTCAATGGTTTTAAATAACATCTTATTTATAATAGAGGACTTAGAATCATTTTTTGTGCTTTTTCTCCTTTTAAATGTCCTCCAACTGCTATTACTATCTTTTTAATACCTATCTATCATTTAAGCTCATCTCATTTCCCATGAGGACCAAGTTGCAATAAAATATTGTCCTTTTGAGTTTTCTAACATGTGGTTAAACACAATCTAGAGCACAGACCATTCATATTACACATTTGAAGAAATACACTAGCTAGACATAAAATCAGAATCATGAAATTGGGAGACTCTGTCTCTTAATTTTAAAAGGAACATGCATCTTATATTGTTTCCTAATTTTACTTTCTGACAATTATTAAAATTTAAAAGTAATTTTGTTATGAGAGAAATGAGAATTATAAAAAAATAGATAGTAAAAAGGTGTTAAACACTGATATTATTTAATGTTTAAACATATTAAAAATGTAAGCAGATGCACAACAACTTTATTTTCTTCAGTAACAAAAGGCATTCTCATATCTAGAGAAGGTGTGAAACTATATCCTTGGAGAGGTCTTTCAGTTATTTTTTCTCTAAGCTTCTTGTTAATTAGTAATGGCTTCTAATAAATAAATCAGATTTTGTCGTGTCATTACATAAACAAGATATCATACCCATTAAGTGACTAGGTGACTTGCATTCTGTAAGTATGGAGAGGAATTAGCTTCAAATTTCAGACCAAATTTGATACTTAAGAATTTTTAAAAACATTTAAACAATGTGACAAATATTTGTTTTTAAAAAAGATTTGGATGGATAAGAACTGTATCTGAGTCACAAACATCGCTAGAAGAGGTTTTTTTCTGGAAACAGACTTGATTGGCTTAAAATCACATTTTTTTTTCAGGTCCTATGAGTTTTATTTTCAATTAAAAGACAACATTTTCTGTATTTACAACATTGCTGGAACAAGATTAACAAGCTAGTCTCATTTAGGATTCCACTCAACGTTTAAAGAGATTTTCAAACTATCTGATGGGTATTCTAACAATATGGAGCAAACAACTCCTTGGAAATAGTTAAAAGACAATATCTCTTTTCTAAGACACAAAGTAACCAAGCAGAAATAAAGTAATTGTACTAATTTCTAGATTAAATTAGTGTAAGTGTTTTAAATTACTTACATTAACTAACCTAATTAATTTGACCATGTTCTCCTGGTAAATTTGTAAGATTTTAAAATCCCAAATAACCCTAAAGAAAAATTCTTTTTAATGCAGTTCTGAATTCTTTCTATTATACTCCCAATTATGTTAACAAGTAATGCTAAACTTCATAAATATAATACAGCTAATGAAAGTTTTCAGTAATGCATTGATAAATTCTCAGTAAGTCATTTTAAATGGGAAGAAATACATTAATTAAACATAATAGATGCAACTTTGATGAGGTAATACATATACATGTATATATTAAAAGTAATCATATAGAATTGTGGTCTCCAACCACTGAGCTACAGACTGTTAGTGGTCTGTGGCCTGTTAGGAACTGTGCTGCATAGCAGGAGGTGAGCAGTGGGCAAGGAAGCTAGCGAAGCTTCATCTGTATTTACAACCGCTCCCCATGGCTCACATCACCACCTGAGCTCCACATCCTATCAGATCAATCAGCGGGGGTATTAGATTCTTATACAAGCGTGAACCCTACTGTAAACTGCGCATGCGAGAGATCTAGGCTGTGGACTACTTATGAGAATCTAATGCCTGATGATCTGAGGTGAGGCTGAGGTGGTGATGCTAGGGCTGAGGAGCAGCTGTAAATACAGACGATCATTAGCAGAGAGGTTAACGATGTAATAATAATAGAAATAAAGCACACAATAAATGTAATGTGCTTGAATCATCGCCAAATCATCCTCCCCCCAACCCTAGTCTGTGGAAGAATTGTCTCCCATGAAACCAGTCCCTGGTGCCAAAAGATTGAGGACCGCTGAAGAACATTTATTTTTTGCTCTTTTATGTTTACATGCCGGAATCAAACCCTCAGTGGGCCTTTTTCTAATCATGTTTATCAGAAGTATCAGAAGAGTTTTCAAAGGATGCCATAATCCAATTTTAGTCAGCTGAATGACAAAACTAATTAAATGCATCAAACCTTCAGTTAAAAAATATTAGACTTGAAAAATATTGAAAACAGGAACATTGCAAACATCAAAACACTTATTTCAATTTTATCCATCAAACCACCTATCGTGTGTGTATATAATATACTTTTCATGAGTTTTCAAAGTATATGAAATGTCATAACATTTTTAAACAAAATTTGCATTATTAACACTTTCAGAATAGACCAAATTGATCAGCTTCCCCTCTTGTGCATAATTGTGTGATATCTGTACATATTTCTGGGTATGTGGGAAGGCTGTGTATAATGTCACTTACCACAATATCACTCTTTTGAGCAGTACCTGTTTTGCAGCTCTCTGATGAAGGACATCAGATTTTACACTACTGAAGAGTAACAGGTCCCTGACCTGTAGACAAGAGAGCTTTGCCCAGCTCTAGTTTTACTATTGACGGTTATGTGACCATCCTCAATTAACTTGCTTTCTCTATTTCATATTTCTGTTAGTAAAATAAGGAAGTTTGGCTAAATTATCTTTATGGATTAATATTATACATTATATTTATCCTATGAGGTGAAAACATTTCCTTTTCCATACTTGGCCCACCCTCCTTCTCCAGTGAGCTTTGTGTCAGTCGTTGTTAATGTCCAGGTGTTATTATATTATGCATGAGGAGGCACATTTTTGAGTTTTTTTATTAACCTGTATAACAATGTAATAAGCATGTTCTTATATCTCTATTTTAATCTGATATGTCTAAGATTTATTTTAATGTAATATTTTTATATTAAAATAGTATAAATATGTTGTTTGAAAAATCAAATAGTACAAATTCATAATAAATAATGAGTGGCACTTGTGCTATTTCTCCTCTCCCTTACCTTGAGTAGAATGTTAACACTTTTAGTTGTTTCTTCTGGAATTTAAATTCAGAATATATATATGTGTGTGTGTGTGTGTGTGTGTGCGTATATATGTATATGTGTGTATGTATGTGTGTATATAGATTCCATATATATTAACCAAATAATAGTCATGTATTGATCTTTCTATTTTAGATTATATATACCAAATTCCTATTCCATTATTAAAGATAAGAGTTTCATTTTCTTACTGTTGAGCCTTTTTACCTATGATAATGTGCAGTTCAAGCGAAACTTTAAGTGAGAGGAAGTAATCATTAACAAAAATTTGTATAATTAAACTAAACTGCAAAACAACATAAGGCTCAATATGACAGTTTCTCAAGTGTCAACATGAATATAAAACTGATGATATTCCAAAGTTGTAACAGCACTCATTTGGCAAAACAAAATATGATCACCAACAAAAACAGTAAGCACCTACTTTAAGGACATAAAAGGCATTTGTGTTATTCTATGTAGTGGATTGTAAGTATAAAAGAATGTGAATTTAAGGATTGACAAACCATGACCATTACCATAAGGCTATTCTGAAAAATAAAAATGAATTACAGGTATTTAAGAGATAAGTTCCTGCTAGAAAGAAGCTGGTACTGACTTCAATCTAATGACTGTTTATATTAGAAAAACAAAAGGTTATTGATGAACATTTTTTTATAGAGTTTAAAATTTGTTTTCTATGCTGTTGCCCACTATATAAGGAAAGTATGATTTTACTTTTGTTTTTAATATCAACTTATAGGTGACACCTTTAGTTTCTCAGAAGGTATTTATATGAAAACAATCACTACATTTTGGGGGAATGACTGTTTCTGCTCTAGATAAAGTGAAATGTTTAGATTACTTAATTAGGCAATTGAGATTTCAGCAATATCCTTATTAGATCTCAATCTATTTATCAATCATCAATCTATTTTTGGTATACATAAATGATATTATTTGTTAGGTCCGGAGCTGAGAGAGAGATACACGAAGCCTCATGTGTAGCAAAACTGTTGTTTATTCTGAGCATCTGGGTGCAGATAGGTGGAGGCCGAAAATGGAGTCCACAAGAGAAAAGGGGAGAGCCTTGGGTTTTATAGAGGGTTTTTCTAGGAGTAAATAAATTCTTTTCAAACAACGGGGGAAGGGATAAGGAAAGTAAGTTCCCGTCTTGCATTCCATTCTTTTTTTTTTCTTTTATTTCATTATATTATGGGGGTACAGATATTGTTAGAGTTACATATATTGCCCCTGCCAACCCTCCCCCACCCCCTGCCATGCCAGAGCTTCAAGTGTGTCCAACCCCCAGGTGATTCGCGTCACACCCATTATGTAAGTATACACCCTTCTCCTCCTCCCCCCCCCAACTGCCCACCACCAATAAAAGTTATTATTATTATTTTTTTGGACATTTTGGTTACATTGTATTTCTTTGCCTCTCCCTAAGGGAACAACTGGGAGGGATAACCCTAGTCCTTATCAGGAGGGATAAGGGAAAGTAAGTTTCCCTTTTGCATTTCATTCTCTTATCTCCCTAGGGGCCTGGCAAAGGCTATGTGCCTAATACACCCCTAAGAAGCTGAGAGCAGTGAGTTTTATAGGAGATTTAGATGGAAGTTTGGGGATGGTGAATTCTTTAAGCCTAACATTATTGACTGATTCTTTTGTGAACAGGTATGTCTCAAACCACGTCCTTTCTAAAGTGAGCACATATGTAGATAACGCTTCAATCTGTGGCTGTCGCAGAGTGTGCCACCAATAATCTGCCCCTTAAATTTATATAATGGTCCTCTGAAGTCAGAGGAGTTACTATTTTGTCATGCTAATTGCCCTCTTTTATTCTTCCTCGCTTTCTCCTCCTTATCTCCCATCCTGGAGTTTCTGAGCCATAAGGCAATATCAGAAAATTAATGTGGGTGCATACTTAGCAACTCACCTGCCCCTTCATTGTAGCTTCTGCTTAGCATACCTAGCTTCATTGAGCTATGTAGGGATGTTGCTGCTCATATGTTAATACTTAATTAGTTCCCCCTATTTAATGGCTTGAAGTACTTGTAAGAAAACTACTCTAGAAGCAAAATGTCAACTCCATTTCTCTGCATGTGATTCAGGGTTGGTGGTACATTATCACCATAATATGTACAACTTCCAAATGGTTTTTGTACAGAAGTTGTTCCAACTGTTTAAATTGTTATGGACACATATTTCTTTCTAAGTAAAATTAATTTTTTTATAAAGAAGCTGCCAGTGAGTTGTGAAAAATAATCTACTGAATCAATATATTGAAACCATATCTAAATTTTCCAAATAAAGATAGGACTCCACAATGATGTCTGTTGCTGGAAAATGAAAATAAAATTCTAGGTGTCAGTTTTCATAACCTCCCCACACACATAAAAATCGAGGTTATATACAAAGATACAGAGGAGAACTGATGTCTTCCATAGATAAATGAATATGCAGTGTACATAAGAATTTTGCATTTTCTGGGAGTGTGTGAAGTTTTCAACAGCTGAGTAGCTGTGAAGAAATTAAACTCGAATAGTGGTTCTAACAGGTTTTAATCCAGTGTCACCTTTGTTAGTTTACAAACTTTATCAGTTGCCAACTCAGGAATACATATACCTGGCTTATGTTCTGTGAACTAGTCATCACCATAGAGACTAGAATTTGAACATAAAAAGGTCATTGAGAAGAATAAGGCATTCATTTTTATATGTATTTTAGTTACTACTTATTTTTTTTACTTGAAAGGAAGTTCATAGATTTATCCTCCCTTATTTGTGCAACAGAATAAAATCAAAGCAACAATTTGCTTTATTTACTATTACATTAAGATATTGTCACAGACTTAAGCTGTTCTGAATACTTTCTGTTTGCCCCACTCCCCCAGATCCTCTTGTTAGGTAGATAGTAAAGGACCTCCAAGACCCTCCTAGGGACAAAAGTGGGTTTCTTGCCTTAGTGCTGCCTCAAGCAATTACCCTACCTGTGTAGAAGCACAAGGACAGGCCCCATCTAGATGCTGCTCCACTTTAATCCTGCCCTGAGCAACTGCCACACCTGAGGGAAGAAGGAACCTCTGCTAATCTGCAAAAGAATACAGGGAATCCTCAGCCCTCAGGCCAGGCAGCCCAGGCACAATAGGATTTGGAAAGTGACCCAGAGTAACCTAAGGCTAATTATCATATTGTTAACTGTCCATCAGAGTTGTTCAGTGGTGATGGAACCACGAGGAGGGCCCAATCCAGACACTAGAAACAAGACCCCAAACCATTACCAGCACCCTTTTGTTATGACAGAGGGGTCCTTTCTTCTTCTGCCACGAATTTATCTTGCTCTTGCTCTGTGAACCTATCTTGTCCTTCCTCAATTAACTGGTTCACGTTTGCCTTGCTTTTGGTGTGTCTGGTCATTCTTTGGCCAAGAGCACACCAATAACTGAGAACAGACAAGACTACCAACCTGACATTCTCTCCATTCTTCTCCACCTTGCTTTGTGCCCTGGAACACTGACCTTCAGTAAGATGTACCAGCTGGGCTGGGCCTAGCATGGGACATGCACCAGCAGGAGACCTTTTCTCAAAGGCAGCAGGAGATCAAAGTCAGGGTCTTATGCTCCAGGTCCCCCCTGCACAGACAGCCATACTAGTGCTGTGCAGCCCTCTTCCACCTACTTTCTTCAGTTCTGCCTCTTGCTACCTCATTCCCCCATATACCCACTCATGATTGCTAGACTTGAGGCATGCACCATTCTCTCTTGGTTCCGCTTAGGTCTTTCTAAAACGTTCCTTCTTTAAATTCTGCCAAATTACCCCACCTAACTGAGCCAGCGCTATCCTGCATAAAGCCTGAATATGAACCAGATTTACTATTGTAGGGCAAAATTATATGTAAAATAGAAAACAGAATTCTAAGTAAGGTAAAGTTTTGTTTGATAAATTTTTTGTAAGTACAGCTATAAAATGTGTGCAAACTTGCTTCCTTTTTAAAATAATAAATATATAAATATAATAATAATAGCTGTCTAATTTTCATAATCTATATAATCTGATTACATGAAAACAAATTATTATTTTCATAATCTATATGATTATATGAAAACAATCAAATATATTCAAATATGATAAGCCCTTGTTCTTTAGCAATTGTTGGATAAAAGAGCACCGTGTTGGAAATAATATCTGTGTATTCCAAAGTATCTATTTTCTAATAGTGTGTTATTAATAAGACTTAAAGTTCGCATGTATGTCTGAAAAGAAATATAAAAAAAATTCTCAGAGTGCACACATATAATTAATGCCCCTTATTTCATCCTACTGTGTATTTACTAATTACAACACTCCATTACAAGCACTTAATATACATAGTTTCTCTTTGTTTAAGGTATTTTATATACGTGTTGAGGATACAAAGATGAGCAAATCGGTTAAAAAAAAACTCAGAGGCAAGTATGTTACTGAGGGAAGCATGTATGAAATAACACACAAAACACAGGGCAGAGGAGCTGATTATAAATGAACTCTATGTGTTATGAAATCGCAACATAGGACTAGCAGCTCTGTCAGCACCCTCTGTTACTGCTTCTGTCTCTGGTTCTTAGATCCATGGAAAAGTTGAAATGGTCTGTTCAGACAGGCCCATCCCTCCTAACCACTCTGCAGCTAGTCTATTATTAATAGTTTCTGTTGCTTCATAGCAGGTCAGATGTATACGGTCTTAAAGAACAAAATTTTTGTAATCAAAGACTCAAGCTATTGTGTGTACAGGACTTCCCAAATCTATCCCAAATTTACCTGATAATTTCATCACAGCAGGCATGAGTAGGTACTAACATTTTTAAAGAGAATAGATTAAAAATAAAAGCAAATGACCAAAGAGAGCAACCAGCAGGATGCCTGAAGGGCCCATTATCTTTCTGTTAAAATGCAAGACATGTTTCTAAAAGCTATTCTTAAAAGTGATTTATATTCAATAATACTTTTGATGTCAGATTTAAAATTATGTTATTTTCTACAATTACTACTAATTTTAAATGTAAAGCTTTCTAGTACAAAACTTTTATAGGCAGAGTTTATATTAATGTACTAAAATTATGGAGTAGAGATCTATGTTTTGAATAAAATGTTTAAATATATTTTTTAGCAAAACAAAAAATGTACTTTGTGCATTGATTTAGGAATAAGCTTGGATTTATGAGTTTGCAAAGTAGTAAAAATGCCAGAAATCATTAAGTTACTTAATTTAATTAACTTTATGAGACTCAAATGAAGTAGTATAAACTTGTTGAAGAAAGTGGGCTAGAAGGAGATTAATAACAGGGTTTTTAATAATTAACATTTCCCTCTCATCTTTATTGCATAGAGTGACACCTTCATCTCCAGCATACATAGCTGGATTCATGGTGCTGCCTTTTATGCAGATGCACAATAATTACAAGGGGACAAATTTGGGAATACAGAGTCATGCATTCAGTTTCATTATGCAGAGCATAAAGTGTTTTGAGGCTTCCAAGAAAAGATGTCAAGTGGGCAGTTGGAAGCAGGATGCTAAATCTGAGAGGAAACATTTCCTGACCATCCTTGTGATGGTTAATTTTTTTATATCAACTTGGCATCTATAGCTCCTTAAACATCCTTAATCTCCAAATAAAGGCAATAACAAGATCTTATGCCCACCTAACATGATGAAACTATCATGCATACAACTGAAAACATACCAGAAGCAGATGCAAAGCCCTCTGGGTGATGTTTACTCTTCCCCTTGTATCTCATAACTTAAATACTATGATATAAAGATAACACTTAAATACTGTGATATACCTTATGCTACATGATAAAGAGATAAGAGGGAAGCAACATGGTTCTACTTGTTCAAGCTGACCTGGCTACAGGTACTGCTGAATGTCCAATCTGCCAGAAGCAGAAACCAACATCGAGTCCCTGATATGGCATCATTCCCCAGGGTGACCAGCCAGCTGTCTAGTGGCAGGTGGATTACATGATTACATTGGACAGCTTCCATCACGGAAGGGGCAGTGTTTTGTTCTTACTGGAATAGATACTTACTCTGCATACAAATTTGTCTTCTCTGCAGACAGTGTTTCTATCAAATCTATTATCTGTGGGTTTACAGAAGGCCTGATTCATTGTTATTGTATTCCACTCAGCATTGCTTCTGATGAAGGAACTCACTTCACAGCAAATGAAGTGTGGCAGTAGGCCCATGCTCGCGGAATTCACTGGTCTTACCATATTTTCTCCTATCCTAAAGCAGCTGGCTTGATAAAATGGTGGAAGCGCCTTTTGAAGACTCAGTTAAAGCACCAGCTCGGTGATGATAACTTGCTGGGCTGGGGCAAGGTTTGCTAGGAGGCTTTGAATCAGCATGAAATATATGCTGCTGATTCTTCTATAGCCAAGATTTACAGGTCCAGGAATCAAGGAGTGGAAATGGGTGTGACAATACACAATTACACCACCAGAGATCCACTAACAAAATTTCCCTTCCTGTCCCTGCAACATTTTGCTCTTCTGGCATAGAAGCCTTTGTTCCAAGGGGAGGAATGATTCCACCAAAAAGCACAATGATTCCATTGAACTGGATGTTAAGAATCCACCTTACTCCACAGTCACTTTGGGCTTCTTGTTCCTCTGAATCAACAGGTAAAGAAGGGAGTTACTGTGCTGAGTGGGTCATTGATGCTGACTACCAGGGGAAATCCGACTGCTGCTGCACAATGGAGGTAAGGAAGAGCATATCTGGAACACAGAGGATCCCTTAGGGCATCTCTTAGTATTACTATGTCCTGTGATTAAAGTCAATGGAAAGGTAAAACAACTTAATGCAGACAGGACTACTAACAGCCCAAACCCTTCAGAAATTAAGATTAGGGGGTTTGATTCACTCCATCAGGTAAAAATCCACAACCAGCTGAGGTACTTGCTAGGGAAAAAGGGAATATGAAATGGGTAGTGGAAGACAATGATAAATACCAGCTATGACCACATGACCAATTACAAAAATGAGGACTGTAACCGTCATGAATATTTTCATCCTTATTTTTTATTAATACGTGTGCATTTGTGTGTGCATATATGCCAAATATCCTTGTTTTCTTTTCTCACTTATCCCCTTATCATGTAACATAAGATGTACTGACTCTATTTCACATTATGTAAATATTATTAATTTTATATCATGATATTTAAATTATGAGATATCAGGAAGAGGAGTGAACATTGCTAAGTACTTTGCATCCTCTTCTGGGGAAAGAATGCATTTTCACTTGCATGTAGGACAGTTGTATTGTGATAGGGAAAAGTACTTGTTACTGTCTTCATTTGGAGATTAAGTATGGTTTAAGTAGATGTATATGGTACCAATTTGACAAGAGGTTCACTTGTGTTGATTAATATGATATGTCCACTCTGCTAGGCTATTGGGTCAAACATTATTTTAGACATTTCTGTGAAGGTATTTTAAAGATGAGCTTAACATTTAAATCAGTGGACTTTTTGAGTAAAGCAGATTGCCCTCTCTCATGTAGGTAGGCCCCATCCAATCAGGTGAAGGCCTTAAGAGAAAAAGACTCACCTCCCCAGGGAAGAAATAATTCTATCAGCCAGCTGCCTTTGGGTCAGAGCTGCAATATTAACTCTGTCTTGGGTCTCCTACCTGCTGGCCTACCCTATGAACTTTGGATTTGCCAGCCTCCCCAATTGAGTGAGCCAATTTTTTAAAATAAATATCACTCCCCCTCCTCTCTCTCTCTAAATATGTATGTGTACATGCATACATATGCATGTATGTGTGTATATACATATATGCATACATATATATTTTATACCTTATAAAATATATATATATGCATCCTACATTCAACTGATTTTTCCCCCTCTGTAGAACCCTGACTAATATAATCTTTTAATTTTTTTTAAATGTTTAATTATTATGGGTACATAATAGTTGTATACCTTTATAGGTCACATGTGATGTTTTGATACAGGTATATAATGTGAATTAATCAAATCAAGGTAATGGGGTATCCATCACCTCAGGCATTTAACATTTCTCTGTGTTAGGAACATTCCAGTTCCACTCTTTAGTTATTTTAAAGTATACCTTAACTTGTCGATTATAGTTACTTTGTTTTCTAATACAATCTTTAACTATTAGTGTGCAGTCCTACTCTCATCACGTATCATGCATCATATTGCTTGGAGGAGTATGAACTTTGAGTTTCATTCCATCTAGCCAGTTTTAACTACTGGATTGATAATAAACCTCTTTGATTTCAACACTCCGTGGCTATTTTTGACTTTGACAATTCCATTAGGATTATAGTATCAGCTTGTCAAGCTATGCTAAAATTCCTGGTGAGATTTTGATTACAATGCCAATGGATTATTTTACTTGGAGAGCAAACTCTCCCACTTCTTCCATCTGTTAACTTCATTGTAGGTTTCCTCGTATGGTTTGTAAACACGGACTGTGAGTTCGTTGTCAGAGTGGCTTTCATGAGAGCCCTGCGTGTCCTGGCTTGCAGAAGATCTATAAAGGAAAGTTTATGTTTTTCCCATGATGGAACCCATGGTGCTCTCAGTTTTCAAAAGCGTAAGTTTTTATGTGAACTTCTCAACTTTGCTATTCACAAAATACTATAGTGGTGGGTGTGGATTTGATGACCACATTTGCCTGAGGTTCCTGACTTCTAAAGAGTAATTTATTTATTTATCTGTTTTTTAGCCTAGCCCCTGAAGAAGTGCAAGATTCCTTGGTACTTTCCTAAACTGATGAGTGGAATTATTTTATATTACTTATTACACACACATTGTAACTTCTGCTGTTCTGTAGGTAGCTCTGTTTCAGGTTCCATTTTATATAGGTCTTGATTCTTGGAATCTTTGGTCTACGTGGGTATCAAGATCATAGCCTCCTACTTTTTCTTGGTTCAGCTAGCATAAAAACACATTTATGCTTCAGCTCTCACACACTAGCCTTCTTTATATTTCCTTTGATTTCATTGTTCATAATTGCTAAAAATATGCTTAACTTTTTTAGATTTGATTTTCCAAAGCAAAATCAACTCTTGGATTAATTATCAATTCTAATTCTTTTGTAGCAGTAATTTGCATAGCAGTTAAGATGGCTTTGAAATGATCCTGTAGACTATATAAAGTGTCTGGGGTCTAGTAAAGCAATACGACATTATTTTCTTGAACTCCACTTTTCTCACCTATAAAACAGAAATAATGGAAAAAAGAATAATTGTGAAGATTGTTTTATATACGTTATGTTAGCACCTTACAACTATTTTAGAACATATTATATACTTAATAAACAGGAAGCATTATAGCATTTTACTTAATATATGTGCATGAAGGAAATTAGAAAGAGCAAGGAAGAGTTTTAAAAATATTGAGTACAGGAAATTTTGCTGATGTTTTAATCATGGTGCTCATTCCCAAGAGTGTGCTAGAGATGGGAGATATGAATCAATTAAGCTCTTATAAAATAAAAACACACATACACACACAGAAAGAGAGAGAATGGTTTCTAAAAGCAATTCACATATTCTTTTTCTTATCCTCAACTAAAATAACTGATTTATTGCAATGCAGAAAGAAAAACTGCTGGTGTCAGTATCTTTGTGGGCAGTTCAGACTTACTTATGAACATATTTGATATTCTCTTTGTATCTTAACCCATGAAAAATTATTCCAATCTTTAACAGAGGTCTTAGAGTTTTACCTGCGTCAGTTCCCTCTTCCAAAAAATTGAATAATGACAGACATCATTACAAATAGTTATTAGGTAATATATGCACAATTTGGACTATTTTGAGAGTGAAATATGATTGATTTTCATGTTTCTGTTTCTAAAATGTTTTTCTCATCTTCATAAATTGCTAAGACAAAGATGCTACGAAAACAAGGTTTTCTTTCCTCTCTCTCTCTCTCTCCCTCTCTCCTTTTTTTTTCTCTCTCTCTTCCTGTCCCCCTTTCTTTCTGTATATGGGACAGTGTCTTTTGCATGTATATTTATATATTTCTCTATCTACATATGTTGACACATTTTATTTATTTATTTGGAGACAGAGTCTCTCTCTGTTGCCTGGGCTAGTGTGTCATGGCATCAGCCTAGTTCACAGCAACCTCAAACTCCTGGGCTCAAGTGGTCCTCCAGTCTCAGCCTCCTGAGTACCTGGGACTACAGGCGAGTGACACCACGCCCGGCTAATTTTTTCTATTTTTTAGTAGAGACAGGGTCTTGCTCTTAATCAGGCTGGTTTCGAACTCCTAACCTCAAGCAATCCTCCCATCTCGGCCTCCCAAAGTGCTAGGATTACAGGTGTGAGCCACTGTGCCCAGGCTATTTAATTGTTATTGTTTTATTTTAATTTAATTTAATTTTCTAACTTGCAGAATTTAAATTTTACATCATTCTATTTTCTTTTTAAAATACCACTACAATCAAAACATTTAAAACTTCTTAATACAATTTTGGCTATATAATATCACACAGTTGGAAATTTTATGATTTTTATTTTATTCATAGTTAATAAAATAAAATTTATTGATATTAATTACACATTATGTTTTTAAAATATCTCTACTTGGTTTTAGTTGTTGTTACTTTTTGTAACTTATTTCCGATAATGATTTATTTTTATATTTTTGCCAGGGAATCTGTTTCCTTTATATGAGTTCACCTTAAGAAATAACTTATGTCTGGGTGTCACCTTTTTAAAAACTGTTTTATTAAATGTATCATGGCTTTGTAAAAACGTAAGATTATATCTTTCTTTGCAATGATCAATTTTCAAAACATTAATGAAATCAATTACATAAATGATATTTTACTATTTGACCTATCTGTTTCTAAAAGTGTGGTTGGTTAGCTTACAGTGGGTGTTAGAACAAGGCATTCCTGGTACCTCTTCTATCCATAGTGAATCAGAATTCATGGAGGTGAGTATCATAAATCAACATTGTTATCCACATTTCTAAGTAATTCTCATACAAACCAACATTTGAAAATTTTGGTTCTCTCTATCCTTTTCATTTCTGAAAAGTAATCTCTTATATAAATCTTAACATTTAAACAAAGCCAAGACAGTAGGCACATTGGGTATATTTTATTTAATTTTCATAATAATATTGTTATGGTATTATTAAAAATTAAAGAGCTCAACAATTTATACATAATTATACGTCTAGCAAATTGAAGGTTCAATTCAATCTCAGGTCACCTCGCTCCAGGGTCCTTACCTTTAACTACTGTATGTATGGATCCCGTTTAAATAGAGATATATAAACTATGCTTCTATTAAATTAACACAGTAAACTGAATTTGTCCAATTGTTCCTAATTTTAAAGTAGATCCAGTGGTTCATAACTATAAAATCTCCATGGTAAAATGTTTAGTGAAAATAATATAATTATCTTTGCTCCATTTTACGGATTTCATAGTATAGCAAGTATTTATTCCCACGTGTGCTATTATGCCATTTGTTTTTGACTGATCTAAATTCTGGTTTCACTTTGTCTCTTATAAAGATATAAGCCAAATCAGCTTCCTTTCCTCTGGTTTGCCAAAAATGTATACCTTTGGGTATGTATATCTAAGGGTTGGATTGGTGGAAAAGATGGAAAGATCTTAAGTTTGTTTTCTGTTAAATTTTTCATAGTTTTGCCTCAAAGATTAAGATCTGATTTGAATAAGTCATCTAAGATCCAAAAAATCATTGCCTATTACCTTCGTTTATGGCAATCTTGAAATTTTACTTCTTTTTATTTTCTGGGACTTTTATGAGTATTTTAACAGGAATATTAGAGAGAATAAACTAGAAATTATAAATAGTATTATTTTAAAGTATTAGTAAAAGAGTAGAGAGCTAATTTTATTATATTTGAGAGTAATACACACAACAGAAATTTAGTATTTGAGGGAGAAATCATTAATGTATTAAATAATAAATGTCTATCATAGAAAAATATACTTTTGAATATAAGGGGGAGGGCCTAGCTACTTTTAACTCATGGACAATATAGAAACAACAAATGAATGAGGGAGTGAAGCAAATACAAGTTTAACCCTTAAATTATATTGTAAAGGGAAGTAACTCCTGGAATACATTATTTTCACCATTTCAGAAATCTTAACCAAATTGGTTGTTGAGGTTTCTTCTTTATGTGCAGAAGCCCTTAGCTGCTTCAGAAAGATCCAGAATCTTGTTAGAGCCCTTTAAAGCATAGATGCCTGTATGCTGGGGGTTTACTTCCTTTCCACGAGCGCTTAGATAATGAAAACAAGAAGAAATATTTATGGATTAAGTTTTATCTATGCCCCAGAAGGTCAGACATACATATCCTGGTGCCTGAAAGATATAAATGACCTGGTTTTATTTTGGGCATGCAGCTTTCAAGTTATGTAATGTTTCCACACACAGCTCAGTTTGAAATATAAAATTGGAGTTTGAAAGAGTTGACTTGAGTCAACTAAAAAAATCAAGAGCCAATTCATTTCCATCTCTATCTGGCTCTTATTTATTGGAGAGAAGTCTTCCTCTTCAGCATTTAAAGCCTTGTCCTTCAGCCTCACCCATCTGATATCAGGAAGAACAACATAAATACCATTCTGTGACTTAGCCTTTAGAAAAGCTACTAAAATAGTACACGTGCTATTTCATTAGGAACACATTTATATGAGGTCATTTTATTCGAGGGGTACATATCTAGTTTTGTCATTTAATAGACACACAAAAAATGATTTTATTCCATAAAAACATCTCAACGCTTCTTCAATTTTAACTATCTTCAGCACTTCTGTGAATTCTCAGACCACAAAATGCAACAAAGATAATTTTCCCAACTTTATAGTTGTTATTTATACATAAAAGAACATGCAATCTTTAGTGCAGCTGCAAACAAATATTAATCTACCATTTGGAAGCATGGTGTGCTCTCCTAGTAAAAACAAATGTAACAAGTTAGATTGGGTCCTAATCTTTTTGCTCTTATGAAATGAAGATCTATTAAAAATAATGATACTGTGATAACACTAATTTGGCTGGTACTGCTGTCCCAAATCAGAGCTATAGCTAGAGGCAGCTGTAGGTACTTTATTGAAAGCCAAAGTAAATTGGGGCAGTTCCCTTAGCAGTATAAATTAGTCAAAACCTTGGAGACATAGGTATATTTTAGGAGTGAAGCACTGAACTCTTTTTCTAAGAATTATGTCACCTTAATTCAGTAATTTGGTATGCCTCGGGGTTTGCATGTATTTTAGAGATACTGTAATGAAGCGTGTGAGTATTCATTTAAACACTGAAGTCCCCCAAGAATAAAAGGCATGCCTAATTCACTGGAAATGCTATCATTCTCAGAATGTTTCCAGAAGTAATGCAAACTTGTACTAGCTAGGTTAGATAAGTTATTAGGAACATATGGGGATGAAATGGGTAAAATGTGCTAAAGAAATCGTTTAAAATTAGGTCATCCTCAAATGAATTAACAGAAATCTGTATAGTTTACAAACTGAAGGGCCACAGAGTGGTTTTCCTCCCTGTCCTTTTTCATGTTGGCTTCTCTGGCTTGTATGGACTTAACTCATCATTTCAATAGCTTTAAACCCTATATGTTTTTAGTGATCCAATTTAAACACTATAAATAAAAATGAGAATTTTACAAATTGGGCTAATATTCTCTGTCAGATAATTCACAGAAACCCTGTATATTGTTTCAATTAAAATTGAAAAATGGAAAGATATTAATATAAAATAAAATCATTATTTTGTATTCGTGTGTATTGTTTAGTAGAAAACAGTACCAAATAGGTTTTAAAAAGTTATAAATTGTTTGCTTAAGCTATCTTTATTCACTGTTAACTGCCTCAATGTAGGACATATTTCCTTTTATCCTACATGAAACCCTTACAGCACTCTAGGTTTTACTATAATTTTTATGTAATTTTGTATTTTTATCCTTCTTACTAAAATCAAACTAAGAGAAGAAAGTGTGATGTAATCAAAGAGCATAGAAACCTTTGTCTTTTATTGTTGTGTGACTCTGGATATTTTTCTTTAACTTGGTGAGTCTATCTTTTTCTTTAAGCAATGCACATTACATATATGTGCTGAGAGAACAAGATTATAAAGCTTTTATTATTAAACTTTTAATTAATCCTGTAAAGCAAAATTCCCTCTTCTAATTGTGGGCAATAGAGCATATATAATGAGAAGAAAACACATATTTGTCCCATTCTTGTTACTTGTATTTATATTAAATGCATATATGTTCCTACTTTGTAAACAATGCATATGCATTTTTTGTCACTATACTAAATATTCTTTGATTAGAATTTTAAACTGAATATCATCCAATAGATGTTAAATTGTACTTTTGATGTTCTGTCAAAGATGGTTCACCTTCTATGATTTTAGAGAATAAAGCTGATTTTAAAAATATACAGGTACCAAAATCAGTGAGCAGGTGTGTCACATTTATACATGGAAGACTGTCAACATCAAGAACCTACCTCAATGCCAGAGTAATCTCTCGTAGTCTGATTTTTATGCTAGAAAGGAATTTATAATGCTGCTAGTAGAAAAACTCCAGGATATGTCCACATAATATAAAATTTAAGTAGGCGAATTTGGAAAGGCATGCCTAGTATTTTGATTTATACTTAAGTAACAATTGTTTTGATTAATTTATTTTCACTAATGTTATTAACGTTTATGACTTGTGATCACAACCCATGTTAGCACAAGAATAAAACCATCAGAAGGGTTATACTGGCAGTTATTTTCATTATTGCAACTTGTTAGTTGGTTATAGAATATTTCTTACTATGAGACCATATTATTAAGAATTACTAGAGATGTGGTGGGGAAATGCTTATATCATAATTTCCCAGGGCCTCCTCCAAATATTAAATAATACGGTAGCCATGAATAAATTAATTAAGGTACAGAGTTGTTATGTTAATTTCAGGTGATAAAATCAAGGTCATTGTTTTATTGTGGAAGACAATTACTAATCATGTTTACTAGGATACAATGATCTGTCATGATTTTTGTAGGTCTGTGTCAGAAGAAATATCTCAAACATTTGAACACAAGTCTATTTTTCTCAATTGTTTAATAAGTATTTTTATAACTTGAAATTATATTTGAGAATCTAAAGTTTAATCAAATAGTTATTCTTAGAAATAAAATTGTATATAATAGCACTTATTAGACTATGAAAAATGACACATTCATAGATCAACAAGGTAAAATATTATTCAGCATCATTTCTTTTTGATAATTATTATTTTAATTTTTTAATCTACAAGGTCCTTTTCCTACTCTGTGTTAAAGGGATAACATTAGTAATATACTGGTGTCTTAGTGCCTTTTCTGTTGCTTATAACAGAATACTTGAAACTGGGTAATGTATAAAGAAAAGGAAAGTATTTCTTACAGTTATGGAGGCTGAGAAATCCAAGGTTAAGGGCCCACCTTGCTGGTAGGGACTTCTTGAAGAATCCCAAGGTGGTGCAGGGCATCACATGGTGAGGGGACTTGGTGTGCTATCTCAAGTCTCTCTTCCTCTTCTTATAAAGCCACCAATACCACTCCCATGAAAACCAATTAGTCTATTAATCCATTAATCTATTAAAATATTAATTCATTAGTAGATTAATCCACTCATGAGAGCAGAGCTCTTTAAGGTCCCACCTCTCAATACTGCCACAGTAGGGATTAAATTTCAACATGAGCTTTGGAAGAGACAAATATTCAAATCATAGCAATTGGTATTACTGTCCTTCAATAAGAGAAAACATTGAGCACACAAACAAACTTTTCAATAGAAGGCTGCTTTTAAACTAAATGAATGACACAAAATATTTATAAAAAAATCTTAAAAACAATTTCAATTGAGTAAATAATGTATACATTTATTGAATGGCTAATAGGGATTTGACTATCAATATAATACTATTTTTTCTGCATATTAAAATAGTGTACCCACAATGTCTTTGTGTGTGTGTGTGTGTGTGTGCATATGAGAGAGGAACTTAAAACTTATTTAGAAAAGGACCTTTGGGCAAGTGAAGTGCATTTTAGTTACTCTTAACTACATATTTAATTATGTGAAAACTATTTTTCTTTGGAAAACTTCCGTTTGGATATTCTTGTTGCTGTGAATAAATAGTTGCATAGACTAAACTATTAAAAAAATCAGTAAAACTAAATGTAAATATTTCAGAGGCATCACATTAAAACAAGCTCACTGTGTTTTATTGATATGCTTTTAAATATAAATTTAATTCTAGTTGATTCAAAGGCTCTGAATATTATCTTGCCAATGTGTGTCAGGAGGAAGTGGAGGGTGGATTATTATGCATAAAGTAAAGGAAAACAAAACCCTACCAGTGTGTTTGATCATTCATTTTAGTATATTCTGTTTAATTTTTACTATAGTATTTCAATAAACATTGCACCCTTTTATAGGTGCCCTTTAATAGGCGAATGAGTAAAGGAACTGTGTGCATTCATACAATGGAATATTTTTCAATTATTAAAAAACTGTACAATTAATCCATGAAAAGACATGGAGGAACCTTAAATGCATATTGCTAAGTGAAAGAACCCAGTTTGAAGAGAATAAATACTATATGATTCCAATTATATGATTTTCTGGAAAAGGCAAAATTATAGTGATGATAAATAGATCAGTGGTTGCAATGGGTTGAGTGTGGAGGTATTGGTAGGTGAAGCACAGAGGATTTGCTTAGGGCAGTGGAACAATTTTGTACAATACTGTGATGGTAGACATATGACATTACGAATTTATCAAAACCCATAGAACTTTACAGTACAAGGAGTGGACCTTAATGTTGCCAAATTGAAAAATATATACGTTATTTAAGAGTCTGAGGGATCCAGGGCTGGAATGCAGAATGTAACAACACAATCTAACTTTATGAAACAACCTCACTGGGGGTTGGGGATGGGAGAGAGAATAAGGGGCTTTGTGAATGAGTGGTGTCCATATGACTAAAGGCTAAAGGAACTGCATTGTACTGCAGTTGACAAAATTGATTCCCATTGGGGTACAGGTTAAGGATCCTGATGTTGCTTTTTTTGAACTGAACAAGTATACTAGAACTGAACAAGTAAATAAATAGAAGGTGGAGGGAATGAGCCACATTTCTCACTGTTGGAGTGGGAGTTTACAAATAGGTAAAGAGAGGAAGCTAGAATAGTCTATATGGTGATGGACTAGAGTTGGAGAAATCAATAAAAACTTGTTTAGCTTAATATAGATAAAGCTGGTTAGATACAGAAATATTTATACATATATGTACACACATGGGTTAGTATGGGTTCAAGAGTTAGCAAACACATATTTTCCTACACTGTCATTGGAGAGGACCTAGAAATAATGACACTTCAGTAACGACAAGCACACCTAGCACCTAGATATAGCTTTCCAATACCCTTTTCCAATATCAGAAAATAGACCTCCTCAGAGAAGGCTTATTCTAGGATTGAACAGGAAAGATAAAAAGTGAACCTCGAGAATCTTGTAGTGCCACAAAGTAAAGAAGTACTTAAAATATATACACACACATGCACATACACACACAAAACCCACAATGTTGGGTGTATGTCAGAGGGGCACAGGAGTCAACAGAAAGAGTTCTCAATGGCCAAAGCTGAAATAAATTGAGCAAGAAATTTAATAGAGATGG
Organism: Cheirogaleus medius; assembly: GCA_008086735.1. Classification (NCBI taxonomy): domain Eukaryota; kingdom Metazoa; phylum Chordata; class Mammalia; order Primates; family Cheirogaleidae; genus Cheirogaleus; species Cheirogaleus medius. The sequence continues at coordinate 17,151,332 of VBSM01000483.1, forward strand.
ATTATAATCCAAAGTAAAAAATAAATATCTTTGAGTTTATACTGACGTTAATGAATTTTTGAATAAATACATAAATGAAGAAAAATAGGCAAATCTCCAGGCAGAATAATTCCAAATCATTTATGTAGATGCTCTGATGTTAAAGAGATAGAGCAGAGATTGCCATTCCTTAAGCATGGGTTACACATAGTAACTTCCTTCCAAAGAGTATAGCATGGAAGAGGAAAAACAGAGTATCTTTATAGTAGAATAACCTGACAATCATTACCTTAGCCAGGTGATCAAAGTCCACATCAATAGTGACAATTAATGTTGATAGTAGATACTGTTCATATGAAATAAGGATGCTTTTCATCAAATGGCACTTTATCTCTGTGATCTACCACACGAAGTCTCATATTTAATTATAATAAAAAGAAAAAGTTTAAACAAATTTCGGTTAAGGGACATTTTACAAAACCCCTGACCAGCATCCCTGAACCTCTCAATGTCATCAATAAGAATGAAAATTTGAGAAACTGTCACAGCCAAGAGGAGCCTAAGAAGACATGATGAGCAAATGTCATGTGATAACCTCAACGGAATCCTGGAATAGCAAAAGGATATTAGGTAAAATATAAGGAAATCTGAATAAACTATGAACTTCAATTAATGGTAGTGTATCAATATTGGTTCATTAATTATAACAAATATGTCATATAATATAAGATGTTAATAGGGAAAATGAGGTGTAGGATATAGTGGAATTCTGTAATATCTCTGAAATTTTTCTGTAGATCAAAAATTGTTCTAAAATAGAAAGGTAATTTTAAAAGTCTAATCTGTACTTTTTAACATATTAACAATGAAATAATCTGAGCAGGTAAACACTTGATACTTTCTTTGAAGCATGATTTAATTAAAATTTAAAATAATATGCTACCTTTTTTTTCATTTTCTTTACTATTTTTTTGACAGATCTAAAATATTGCCGGTTGACCTAATTATTAGTACAAATTGAGCCAGCTCTTCCCTAGTGCTAAATTCATTTCCCTTCAAGGATAGGTACTTTTATGAGAAGTTCATTAACAATTTCCTTTCACTAAGTTTAAAGCTCATATGTAAGATTTTCTTTCTTGTATATGCAAAACCATGACAGGTAAAAAAGAAGAAAATAATGGGATGCGTGCTACTCATCAGCTTTGGTGTGACAAGCACCCATCCACCTCAGGAGAGGCAGAGCTTGAAGGACAAACACGAGTCTGATGCAATGGGGTTGAGTCATTATATTTATAAATTTTATTAAGCACCTATAAGACTCCTTCTAGGCACTCTGATCTTTTGAAGAGTAACTCATCTATGCTCCAAATATTTCCTGTAAGAGATGTATGTAATTGATCTCTTCAATGAATGTTAGTTGAATGCTTAATATGTGCCAGCCAATTCTACATGAGGGGTGCATCAGTGAAAAGAACCAGTTAAAATTCCAGCCTGTGTGGCTCTTATACTGTTATGTATTCTTCATTATGAGCTATTTTATATATGGCTTTTGAAATCAAGAAGTTAGGACAAATAATAACACTTTAAGTTTTGACATATCTGCATTTCTAGGCTTCTAGGAGTACCACTTATAAGAGAAATGAATAATCAAAGCTCTTTCTTCTAGAATATAATATGTTAAAAGTATCTAAAGCAGTAAGAATTCAAAAGTGAGAAAAGCTAACAATAGGTTTATTGTGTGGTCTGTAAAGCATAACTTTTTTTAAAAAGAACATTTATTTTCTTCCTCTTTCTCTTTCTAAATTTTGCAATATTCTTTATTTTTTTAAAGTATGTTTTAGTGAGCAATTATTAAATACAAATATCAGGTGAGTTTTGTACTGGACACTGGAAATAAAGGACAAATATAAGATTTATATATGATTTCTCCATCAGAAATTCTATGAACTTATCAGAACTATTTTATTTTGTTGTATATTAAAAAGAATAATACATTTTATTAGTTACAAAGTCTTTCCTAAATATTTTGGGGGCCAAGAGAAAAAGGACAAATGAAGTCTCACATACTACATGTCTCAAATTTAAAGTTACAATCAATTTAAATTATAGTTAAATTGTAAAGTTTGATTTCTTTACCTCAACAAATATGACTTTAAAACATTAAGCTGAAAAACTTGTTGTTATGGGCTAAATTGTATCCCTTTCCCTAAAAGAAATGTATATTGAAGTACTAACAGCCCCTGCCCCACCTGTGAATATGATCTTATTAGGAAATAGGGTTATACAGATTTAGGTCATTACTGTGGGCCTTAATCCAGTATTACTGGTGTTTTTATGAGAAAAGAAACATAGACACAGACAAATAGGGAAAACATGTGGAGACCCAGAAACACACAGATATGGAACAAAGATGGACATGTGAAGATGACAGCAGAAATAGGAGTTATGCTGTCACAAGCCAAGGAATGCCGGCAGAAGCCAGAAGAGGCAAGAAAGAAACTTCCCCTAAAAGCTCTGGAGGGAGCCTGACCCTACTTATATTTTGTTGTTGTTGTTTTTATGGTATTTTTGTTTGTTAGTTTTTTATTTCAGCATATTATGGGGGTACAAATGCTAAGGTTATATATATTGCCCATGCCCTCCTCACCGCTCGAGTCAGAGCTTCAAGCGTGACCATCCCCCAAATGTTGCACATCTCACTCATTGTGTTTGTATATACCATCCCCGCCTCCCCCCTCCCACCTGCCTGACACCCGATAACTGTTATTCCTATATGTCCACTTAGGTGTTGATCCATTAATACCAATTTGCTGGTGAGTACATGCAGTGCTTGTTTTTCCATTCTTGAGATACTTCACTTAGTAGAATGGGTTCCAGCTCTATCCAAGAAAATACAAGAGGTGCTATATCACCATTATTTCTTAAAGCTGAATAGTATTCCATGGTATACATATACCACGTTTTATTAATCCACTAATGTATTGATGGACACTCGGGTTGTTTCCACAACTTTGCAATTGTGAATTGTGCTGCTATAAACATTCAAGTGCAGGTGTCTTTGTTGTAGAGTGCCTACTTAAATTTTGGTTTCAGACTTCTAGTCTCCAGAACTGTGGGAGAAGAAATATCTGTTGTTTTAAGCCACCTGGTTTATGGTATTTTGTTAACATCAATCCCTGGGAACAAGCATGTGTAAAACTATAATTTTTTAAATGACAAAAATTTAGCACTGCATCAAAGAAAACTGGATATAATTATTTTTGTACAAGCTCAATTCTGCTAATGGGCAGATGAACTAAGGAATCAAAAGGGATTAAAAGTTGTAGCATCATAGCTCACTTTTTGTTGCTCTGACAAAGTTTAAATAGATACCAGTTTTGTTCTATTTTAGTCATTCCTTTTTCTTCAAACAATATAATGTATTTTTTTAATGTGTGATAAAGGTTTAGAACAATGCTGCATTGTAAAATTGTGTACTTTCGAAAATGTACACAATGAAAAGAGGAATCAAAACTTTCATACTTCAAAAATTATATATTTTTCAAGTTTTATTACAAATCATTATGCTTTTTAATGAAATTCATTTTTCTTATCTTTATTTTAATAAAATAAAGATATTATAATTATGTTGTCATCAAGGTTTTACTTAATTTTTATTCTATTAGTAATAACCATTGTTATCAACTTCTAAGATGCTAAAAATATCTTTAAAATGTTTAGATGTAAAGAGTTATGAGTAATAAGTAAATATATTCCCAGTCTACAAAATTTGAGCATAGTTTTAAAAAACATTTAAATTAAATATAAATATTAAAATACAATTAGTAATGTTTTCCAAAAATATTACTGATCTTTCAAATATTCAAAAATTGTATATTACAATCTAAGAAAAATAAATATAAAAATGTATGACTTTCAAATTTTAAATCAAAATTACTTAGATAAACCTAAAATTTAAATTTAATTTTTTGAAAAGATAATTAAATTCAATGAAATATATTCATGTAATTTAACTTATTTTTAATTCTAGGATTCATGATGAATCTAGTGTGCTAATAATGTTAACAATCAGTTTCAAGATATTAGTCCTGCTCTGCATGACTAGGAGACTTAGTATGTTTAAATAGAAATATGTGTTTGATTTTCAATTGGTATTTGAACTGTTTGTAAGACATTCAGATGGTGCTGTACAGTAGACATTCAATTTAAATCGAGAAAACAGTTGGACTATGTAACAAATAACCAGGCAAGTAGACTCACAGTCAAATGATTGCATAAATCTCTTTCCCTATCCTTGTTATACCCTCTTTTAAAATAATCATCTGTTTTTAAATCTTAAAATTGTCAGTATTTTCATTTTCCAGAATATGTTAGAAATTATTAACAATTCATCAACTTTGGTTCTCTAAACATTTGAAAGATATTTTTACCATTTTAAAAGTTTATGCTTCTTTATTTTCATCTGGAGATGAGCCAATAAATTTCCATAAGAACATACTTTCAATCATGTAAAAAAAGATTATTTTGGAATAGAGAAAACATAAAAATCGACTTTATATAAAACTTTAAATATGTTTATTTGTTAAACAGATTTCTAAGTAACATCTATATCAGTTCAAATAAGGTAAATGCTTTCTAAAGCAAAATTTTAACTAATCATAAGATATAAATTGAAATCGAGTTAAATTTTATGTTTAGACATTCTCAAAAGTTCACAATTTTACAGTGCAGCATTGTTCTAAACCTTTATCACACATTAAAAAATACATTATATTGTTTGAAGAAAAAAGAATGACTAAAATAGAACAACTGTTGTCTATTTAAACTTTATCTCTTTCAGAGCAACAAAAAGTGAGCTATGATGCTAAAACTTTTAATTTGCAGATCTCCACTGACTCAGTTTATACTCTTCCAAACACAATTGACCTTTGAACCATGTGTGGTTAGGGAATCTGACCCCCCACATAGTTGAAAATCTGTGTGTAAGTTTTGACTCTCAAAAACTTAACTACTAGTAGCCTACTTTTGACTGGTAGCCTTATTGATAATATAAATTGTGATTAACATATATTTTGTATGTTACATGCATTATATACTGTGTTTTCAAAATAAAGTAAGCTAGACAAAAGAAAATGTTATTAAAGAACTCATACAGAAGAGAAAATATATATACTATTCAGTAAGTGGAATAGGATCATCATAAAGGTCTTCATCCTCATTATCTTCCTATTGAGTAGACTGAGGGAGAAGGAAGAGGAGAGCTTGTTCTTACTGTCTCAGCATGGCAGAGGTCGAAGAGGTGGTGGAGGTGGAAGGGGAGACAGAAGAGGCAGGTACACGTGGTGCAAAAATATATCGTAATTTCTGACATTTTTGCTTTTTCATTTCACTAAAAATGTTTCTGTATGGTTCAAATCCTTCCACTACTGGCTTTAGCTTCAGTGCCCATATTATAGAAGGGCCCACATTGTCAAAGAAGTCAAAAACAGTCTGGAATAATTAGAACCCTTCTGCCAGATTATCTAATGTCAATTTTGTTCTGGCACTGCTTTTTCTATGTCTTCTTCCTCAATGTCTGACATTAATTTGAAAGCACTCATCTCCATCAAGTCATCTTCTATTAATTCATCTGGTGTGGTGTCTATTCAGTCTTGAATATTTACAAGACACATATTTTGAAACCCCCACCTTCCATCTTTTTTACTATATCCACATTCTCTTTCATTTTTCCCTCAATTGGCTCCATCATAAATCCTTGAACTCATGTTCAACATCTGGATGCAGTTTTCTCCAGCAAGAATTTATTGCTTTGGGCTTGATGTCTTTCAAAGCTTTTCCTATAACAATGATGGCATCTTTAATAGTGTAATCCTTCCAGACTTTCATGATGTTCTATCCGTCAGGGTTGTCTTCCATAGCATGGACTATCCATTCCATAGAGTACCATGTGTAATCAGGCTTAAAGATCTTATGTTTCTCCCCCTGACCTAGTACCTGAATTAGAGACACTGTGTCTCAGACCACTTTGATGTCTTTGATATTGAACTCATGGCATTCTGGGTAATCAGGGGGCATTGTTCAATATCAAAAGAATGTTAAAAGTCAGTTCCTTACTGGCAAGGTACTTTCTGACTTTAGGGACAAAACATGGATGAAATCAATCCAGAAAAAGGATTCTTCCTCTCCAGGCTTCTTGTTGCACAACCAAAAGACTGGTAGCTGGTGTTTATCTTTTCCCTTCAAGGCTCAGGGATTAGAAACTTTATAGATATGGGAAGTACTGTTCAAAAATCCAAATGCATTTTCACCAAACAGCAGAGTAGCTTATCCCTTCCTTAAATCCTGGTGTTCACTTCTTTTCCTTACTAATATATCTCTTTTGTGTCTTTTTTTTTTTCAGAATAAGTCACTTTAATCTGCATTAAAAACCTGTTCAAGAAGATATTCTCTCTTATGAATGATTTTCTTAATGGTATCTGCTGCCTTTTAGTTGGCAGAAGCTGCTTCTCTTGTTATCTTAATACATTTTAACCCAAAACTCTTTCTAAAATCATCAAACCATCCTTTGCTGGAATTAACTTCTCTAGCTTTAGATTATTCATCTTTCTTTTACTTTAAGTTGTCATATAATGACTTTGCTTTTTCTCAAATTCTTTCTGAGTTTATAGATACTCCTTTCTTATAGCAATCTTGCAGCCACATGAAAGCTGTATTTTTGAGACAAGATAAAAAGTTATTTAGCAAACAGTGCAAGGTTTTTGTGCCTACTGGTGTAGCTGCAGCTATGTCTTCACAAATTTTCTTTTCTTTTCTTACAATGATTATTATGCTGAATCATTAATTTGAAATGGTGTGCAACCACAGCTGCAGACATCAATTTATGGTACATATAAGTAGTTCAATCTTTTCTTGTAATGTAGGATGCCCACTATCTCCATTTCTATTCAACATAGTGCTCGAAGTTCTATCCATAGCAATCAGGCAAGAGAGGGGTATTAAGGGCATCCAAATGGGGGCAGATGAGATCAAACTCTTGCTCTTTGCCAATGATATGATCTTATATATAGAAAACCCCAAGGATTCATCCAAGAGACTCCTAGAATTAATAAATGAATTCAGTAAAGTTTCAGGTTACAAAATCAACACACACAAATCAGAGACATTCACATATGCTAATAACAGTAAAGCCGAAACTCAAATCAGAAATGCAATACCCTTTTACTATAGCTCCAAATAAAATTAAATATCGAGGAATATATTTAATGAAAGATGTGAGAGACATAGACAGGGAGAACTACGAAACACTAAAAAAAGAAATTGTAGAAGATGGAAAAAGATGGAAAAATCTACTTGCTCATGGATTGGTAGAATCAATATCATTAAAATTTCAGTATTACCTAAAGTGATCTACAGAATTAATGCATTCCCCATCAAAGTACCATCATCATTCTTTACAGATCTAGAAAAAATAGTTCTACACTTTGTATGGAACCAGAAAAGACCTCATATAGCCAAAGCAATGTTAAGTAAAAAGAACAAACTCGAAGGTATCAGTCTACCAGACTTCAAGCTGTACTACAAAGCAATAATAATTAAAACAGCTTCGTAATGGCACAATGTCAGAGACATAGATCTTTGGAATAGGACTGAGAATCCAAACCATTCTCATATGGTAATCTAATCTTTGACAAAGCAGACAAAAATATACATTGAGGAAAAGAATCTCTTTTCAATAAGTGGTACTGGGAAAACTGGATAGCTACATGCATAAGAATGAAACTGGATCCCTACCTCTCACCTCTTACAAAAATCCATTCAAGATGGATAACAGACTTAAACCTAAGGCATGAAACATTAAGAATTCTACAAGAAGATATTGGGAAGACCCTTTCAGACATCGGCCTAGGCAAAGAACTTTTGAAGACCCCCAAAGCAATCACTGCAGCAACAAAATTAAATAAATGGGATCTGATCAAACTAAAAAGCTTTTGCACAGCCAAGGAAACTATCATTAGAGTGAATAGACAGCCTACAGAATGGGAGAAAATATTTGTTCTCTACACATCTGATAAAGGGCTGATAACAAGAATCTATCTAGTACTTTAAAAAATCAGCAAGAAAAAATCAAACAACCCCATCAATAAATGGGCAATGGAAATGAACAGAAATTTTTCAAAAGAAGACAGAATAATGGCCAGCAAACATATAAAAAATGCTCAACACCTCTAATCCTTAAAGAAATGCAAATCAAAACCACAATGAGATATCACCTAACACCAGTGAGATTGGCCTCTATCAAAAAATCCCAAAACAAATAATGCTGGTGAGGATGCAGAGAGACAGGAACACTCTTACACTGTTGGTGGGACTACAGATTAGTACAACCTCTGTAGAAAAGAATTTGGAGATACCGCAAAGAGCTAAAAATAGAAATACCATTCTATCCAGCAATAGCACTATTAGGCATCTATCCAAAAGAGCAAAAGACATTCTATAATAAAGACATCTGCACCCGAATGTTTATGGCAGCACAATTCACTATCGCAAGGATGTGGAAACAACCTAAGTGCTTGTCAATTCATGAGTGGATTATTCAAATTTGGTATATGTATACAATGGAATATTGCTCAATTATAAGAAATGACCGTGATGTAGCACCTCTTATATTTTCCTGGATTGAGCTTGAGCCCACTATCTGAAGTGAGGTACCACAAGATCAGAAGAATATCCTTCACTTGAACTCACCATCAAATTGGTACTGACTGATTAACACTATGGTGCTCACATGGTAGTAATATTCTCCAGTGATGGAGGTTGGGGGTGTAAACTCACAACTATAAGACATGGTGAGCATTGTGGGGCGGAGGGCATGCCTCTAACCCCTGCTAGGGAGAGGTATTGATATAAAATGTAACTAAAATGTTTGTACCTTCATAATACTCTGAAATAAAAAAAAATTCTTGTAATGTTATGGTTTTTCTCTGCTTCTTTTCTCTACTACAGTTAATGATATGCAATTGTGACAATACTGCATCTTTACATTTGTCTACATTTCTCTCAATTGCAAATGGTGCCATGTATAGTCTGTAAGTGGATTGTGTTCATAAGTTTTAATACATTTTAACTTTTTATAATAAATTTGTGCATATTTTATGGTAATAAATGATAGAATAGGATATACACATATTTCATGCATTCGTGACATATCTTTTCCATAATGTTTTTGTAATTTCTAGGCTATGAGGTTCATCTGTGAATTTTTCAAGTTGTCACAAATCTCCAAAATATTGTCCAATATAGTATGGAAAAGTGGATCTGCCCAGTTCAAACTTGTGTTGTTCAAGGGTCAAGTTACATGCCAAGCTCCTATAATATAAAACAAATTTCATTTGTGTCTCTAGTGCACTTGTGATAAGTTTGTTTAAACTATTTTTTTATTCCAATCAGCTTTATTTTACTTTCAAACTTGTTTTATAGTCTCAGATCTAAGAAAAGAACAACAGTAACTACTCTATAGTCTGATATGTGTTTACCTAATCTAGATATGTTGGTAGGTACATAGGTAGAAAGGTAAATAGACAAGTAGATAAATACATGATCGATTGATAGATATATGATAGAAACATGATAGCTAGCTAGATGGCTAAAAACATACATAGATATCCATACATATATATTTATAGATAAACTCGTTTGGAGTAGCTGTGAATATTTTTCTGAAATAATCTGGCATGTGTGAATTTCATTTAATAATATGATTGACACTCTATTCATTTTAACTGACACCATTAGAGATTGCCTTGTGTAGATAATGGCACTGCATTCTCATCTTAGGGGACTATGTTAAGATAATGGTGGAGGAAAATGGTTAAGCCGACCAGCCATGTTATATGGTTAGAATTATAAATAGGGAACTTGAGAAATAATATTGGTCATAATAAAATGAGTACAAGTATTTCCATTATATTTACTGCAGCTACATTTAACACCTGCCACATAGTTCTATAATTCCTATTCTTAAAGTTATAGTGATTTCAAGAATTAATTTTGTTGAACAGTTTGTTTATGGAAGTAGTGATGTCTGCCAAATTAAACCATTTCTAAGAAGAGTGCTCATTTATCTTCCTTGGATTTCAACCAAACACATTTCAGAGATAATGACAAAATGTAACTGCAAAACTTTAATTTGACTGGCATAAGGTTTAAGTAGAAATATTCCATCTACATCTATATTCATATCTATATCTATCCATATCCATATCTATTAGGCATACTGCCAGTTTGTAAAGACTCTCACCCTTCTTGTAGTGGATCTCAACTTTGTCTGCATATTGGAATCACATGGGAAATTTGAAAAGATACTGATATCTGGGTTTCATTCTCAGAAATTCAATTTAATTGCTCATAGGCATTGGCTCATGGACACAGACATTTTTAAAAGCTCTCTAAGTGATTCTAATAGCCAATGAATTTGTAGAACCCTTGTTTTAGCATTTTAAGAAGTCTTAGGAGAGAAAGATAACATGTTAGATTTTATAAACTATCCATTGGAATGACTGTGTCTAAATGCTGAGTGCTGCCTTTTTGAACATGTTTTAAAATAAGAGATTTTAGGACACAAGTATATTATGATTTATGTATTACAAAGCCATAATTTAAATAAAATGTGATTTAGAATTATGTTCAATATTATTTTGGTACCTAATCCATGAAATTCATTCAAATTTTCTACTTCTTCGTAATGTACCAATTGCAATATTGACATTAAAAAGCATATTTATTAATGCAGCTTGAAATTTAGAAATAAATTACCAGCTCTTTGAGGAAAAAAAGGCTCTGACTTACAGTGCTTTCTGATTTTCATGATCTATTTACTTCTACCATGGCTACTTTCAAGCTAAAACATGATGTCAACCAGCTCACACAATTTCCAGGAATTTAATAGTCAACTGTTGCAAGTTTGGAGCTGGTTCCAGTGTGCTAGTGCCAGTGATAATGCATATTTACCTCTATGAAGAACACTAAACATTTTTTTAGAAATATGCCGATTCATCCTCATATACACACAATGACAAAGTAACAGTGCAATTAGTTTTGATTCATAGGAAAGAAATAAAAGGCTTAAAGAGGACTTGAGTTGCTTAAGTCAAGTCAGACAGTGACCATCAACATACAATTTTGAATACTTCCTATGAATCTAGTGCTATTCTTCTTGTTGTGGATTCATGATGGTGTATCTACCATTAAATAACTTATATTCCATTGGGACAAGACAGGAAACTCAATAAATCAATATACTGATATATCCTGATGTGAGAGATAAGGAAAATAAGATGATGATATTTCAGAGAGGGACTGGTACAGGAAGCTATTTTAGATTGGATTGTAAAAGAGTTTTCTGAGAAGTCTCACTTGAATTAACTTGTACATGAGGTATATAAGGTAGTGAAGCTCTGTGAGGAGTGTTCTAAGGAAAAGAAACAACTGCAAATGTGCAAAAAGTGGTATAAGCAAGGAATTTCTGAGGTATAATTAAGAATGTAATAAATGCAACAGGAAAAAAAAGAAAAGTTGGAGAAGGTTGGCAGAAGATAGCTCTTATCATTTTTATTTTATTCTTCCTATAATGGAAAGCTAAATTAGTGGTTTAGGGCTGGGAGGATGAGATCTGAAGTATAATTCAAAAGATAAATCCAACTACTCTGACCAAGGGGGTGCAGTATCTGGGAGAACAGATAGAAGGCTCTGGCTATGGTCCAGGCATTGGTAATGGTGGCTTAGACTAAAACAGAGTTTCTCAAGTTATAAGCAGAAGTACTGATTCTCCCAGCCCTCAAGGGCAGTTTGATGGAGCTAGATGTGACTTGTCCCCAGTAGCCTATCACATCAGCTGTGAACGGCCTCGTGTTTTCATACCAGTGTTGATTATACATTGTATCAATCTTTCCTTGTCATGGCATAAAAGGGCATGCCAGGAAAGTGGGTAGCAAGAAATATGGTACGATTAGTTTGGATTATATATATAATTTGAAGGTAGAGCTGTCTTCATTTACTGATCATTTCACTGAGAGATTTAAAGAAAAAGAGAAATGAATAACTCTGAATCAGTCAGAGCTCAGACAAGAAATAGATGAAACATTTAAAAGTATGGACAAAAAGGAGTTTAATAAAAAGACTATTTATATAGCTATAAATGGGATACATTGGCACAATAATACAATAATGTCATTAGAGGAAACGATAATCCCTTATTAGCAAGAGAAAATTTCTTGGCAGACACTCCATCCCGAAATGTCATAAAGTCCCAAACACACTTCTAGAGATTCCTGTAAGTATTGACTCTTCCCTTTCATGATAGAAAGGCTTGAAGTTTTAACATCTTTAAAATCCTCAATCAACTTCTTCTTGGTTGTAGTGTTTGGACTTTACAAGTTAATAACCCAAGCCTTACTGAATCATAATCTTTTTTTTTTTTT
>VBSM01000483.1:17163886-17174274 GCA_008086735.1 Cheirogaleus medius
CTCCCGCCTTGGCCTCCCAGAGTGCTAGGATTACAGGCGTGAGCCACCACGCCAAGCCTGAATCATAATTTTTTAATCTACATCTTGCCTAGGTGTTTCTTATCCTAGGACCTTGGTGTTCTGTTCATCTCCCTGCTCATTAATGTAACTGCTTCCTTCCTGATCTCTCCATGTAAAAAAAAAAAGGTGTATAGTAAAGAAGATGAGTTAATCTGAAATTACAGCCTGGTTAGAGACCAGTGGATTCCTCACTATAATGAACATGATTATGATGTTTCAAATCCAAATTTTCTTAGTCTGTTTTGTGTTGCTATAACAGAATACTATAGGCTAGGTAATTACAAAAAAAAAAAATGACAGAAATTTATTTATCACAGTTCTGGAGGCTGGGATGGGCAATGTCAAGATGTTGGCATCTGGTGAGGACCTTCGTGCTGCATCATCCCATGGTGGAAATTAGAAGGGCAAGTGAGGGTGCCAGTGAGCCAGCAAGAGGGGGGCAGACTCACTTTTATAAAAAAGACAATCTTGCAAGAACTATTCCACTCCCATGAATGATATTAATTCATTCACAAGCGCTCAGTTCTCCTAGCCTAATCACCTGTTAACAGTCATGCCTCTTAATACTGTCATAATGAAATTAAATTTCATCATGAGTTTTGGAGGGGACACTCAAACCACTGCACAGAGATTACAGTGGGAAGACTTTGGGGACTCTCTTTTTTTGATTTTTTCATTCCTGCAGGTTTTCACATATTTCTCATATTTTAGTTCTTCATTGGACTAACTTTCATTGAACCAACTTTCATGGAACTAAATTAGGATGGGAGCATATCAGTATAGCATCTCAAATATCTCAAACATAAAATAGTGATTGGAATTTCCTTGGGTGTTTTGTTTCTGTTGTTGTTCAAGAAGATAAATAGATCAACATATATTTATTGATATAATACCTAATAGAAATATATTATTTACTAAGAGGAATATGCATTGTGTCAAGCATTAATAAAAATCCTAATATTGGAACTGCAGATTTACAAAGGTAAGCATCAAATTATCCAGACTGATTTTACAAAGAGGAGAGAGAGTCTTTGGATTAACATTATTATCTTCAGGATGAAAATGGCAATAATTCAAATTTGAATGTGTATGACATACATGAAGCTACCCCTTTCATGACAATGTCAAAAACCTAAAAGCTTACTTTTCCTTGAGTACCAAGAGTTGTTGACTGTGGAGACAAGATTTACGGTAGTTTGATTGTCATGTGTGTTAAATAGATGGTCCTAATGAGTTTAGAATATTAACATTATTATACCTGAGATTGACATAGGTATATGATAGCCTTAAGCCTTTGCTATAAATGTACATTCAAAATGAATAGTTGATAGGCTAATTATAAAAGAAAATAATAATATTCATTTTTTCTTCTAAAATGATATTTTTTAAATTGCTGGCTTAATCAATTTGATTTATTCTTCTTAGGCTTGTGTTAATACTGATCATATTCATCTGTTAGATCTGTTTTGCTGAGTTGTCTGACACACATATGACCAAAACAGACAAAAAAAGTTGAACAGTGAGATTGTTTAGAAAATTAAAATACTGCTTTCAATGCTGATTATTAATTATTTGTAAAGGTAAACCCATTGCAAAAAGCCTCAGGGCACATGCCAATTAACTATTTTTAAACCATAAAAATATAAATAGATGCAGCATGAGAATTTTAATTATCAACTGATGTCGTCTCTTTGCTTGAAAAGTTAAGTTTTACAATATGCCCTGAAGGTCATAAAATTAGAGTCTCTAGAGAGCAAGTAGAGAGGTAGTCAACAGCACTTATTGATTTATTCTTCAGGGGAGAAGCTGAAGCCATGAACCTGGTAAGCTTCTGATTCCTGAAAATATGATTTTGGGTTCTTGTAAACTGTAAGTGGACTGGATTTTGGAGGGTCATTTAGGAGCAATGCCTCATATCACTGGGAAATGTGGCACGTTCTTATATAGACTGAATTTTTTTTCCCCTAATGAATCCTGGGACTTTTTTTTTGCCTGCCTGAATAACAACTAGTACCAGTAAAAATGTACATTCCCACAATTATGTTCAATAATTTATTTAATAATTATATGCAAAATAAAACTAGTTTATCACAATTGCTAAAATTGTACTTTTTAATCTGAAAATGTGGATTTAAATTAAATTATTCTTGGACAATTTTTGACGGAGGATTTCAGATGACATTTGAGTTAGATTTCCATTTCCTCTCATAGGAACAAACCATCCTGAATCTAACTAATTTAAGCAAAAATCAGTAAAAAAAAAAAAATTCACATATAGAATTGGAGAGATACCACTCACTAAATTTAAAAAGCCAAAAACCTAGGTTTCATATAGGAAAACAACAAGGTCAGCTCATCAATCTCAGGAACAGCAGAGCTCAATACTTATTATTCAAGGCACCGACATAATAACTAACCAGAATTAGTTGTCTGTGACATTCTTTCCTTGTGTGTGATTTAATGCCAAAGAATATAACCTGTTTAGCCTGGGTGGTACACGTACCAAACATTTGGTTGAGCCATGACATCAGAGCAGGTCTGCTGATGCCTTTCCAACAAGAACTGTGTATAATGGCTATTTGCAACGACAGACTTCTCCAACCAAAGTTAAAGAGAAGTCATGCTATCAAATAACAAGAAAGAAAGATTTAGATATGTCCCCAATAAATTATTTTTCCTCAATATTACTTTCTTTCCATAAAAAGCAAGAATGACCTATAACATTCCTCTCAAGAGGAAAAAAAAATGGCGTGGGCCATGAGCAGGCTGTCTTTTTCCAATGTTTCCTGCCTTATTGATGCTAACAACAAAATGAACAGGCCACACATACAACCTAGGAGAATGCTAGCGGAGTTTGCACATACATTTTTTAAAATGCTGACTAAAATATTATTTATTATAAAAACTGACTAAAATATTATTCACTATAATATCTAAAGATATATATTGTTTACAAATGAAAAAATATTTCATTGCTTGAAAGGTAAATTTTAATAGGAAGGAGCTTCTGGGAAAAAAATAAATAAACAATAAACCCTTAAAACCATGGCCCCAACCTTCTATCTCTTGGGCTTCTTCTCTGGAATAGGACAAAAGCATTCTTAATATCAAAACTAGAGAGGACATCTGAAGCACAGGGTTCTATCTGGATTCCCTGAAATGCAGGACGCCTTGGTGATAGGTTGGGGACAAGAATGGGATTCCTAATGACCAGTAATGGCTCCACAGTGAGATACTCAGGACAATCTGTATTTACCTGCTCACTTCTGAGACTTCTGAGAAGGCTTTTTTTGTCTTTCTGGATCTGGAAAGGAGCTGCCAAAATGAGCAAAGTGACTTTCAGGTTTGGAAGCCGAGAGATATCTGACAAACACAGTTGGTGATGTACTGTTGGGAGCAAAGAGAATTTTTGTCAGGCCTTAGGATAGAATGGGCAGTTAAGAGATGGTCCCCTGCCTTGCCACAGCCATAGAAAGAGCTGTGCCTTCTGGTGACTGTCCCTTTGTCCAATTTAGCCCAGTAACTTAATCTGATCACTGAGAATGTGAAAGCAAAAAAAAAAAAAAAAAAAAAAAAAAAAAAAAAAAAAAAAAAAAAAAAAAAAAAAATCATAATATTCTAAGAACACAAGGAACCACAGGAAGGAATAACAAATAGAACCCAGAGATTAAGTTGTTCACATTAAAACAGTCATTGGAGTAGGCAGACAATAGCCTTAACACAATATGAGCCCTTAAGGAGCATCAGTTAAGTTATTAAAGTCATGATATTAACATTTAAAAAATCATTTAAACACTTGGGAGACTGGGACATCACTATTCAGCACCAAGTTAGTGGCTTGGAAGATCTTATGACATTAATAGCTCAGAGGTCACAGAAAAAGACACACACAAAAAAACCAGAATGGAATGCAATGGAAATCATAAGACATTTTTAGATTGGTTATCAGAGATACAATATAAAACTAATGTGTTTTCAAAAAAGAATAAATAATACAGGAGAAATGAGCTGAATGAATCAAAGGGGGCAATTTATATGATCCAAAGAGAGATTTAAGAATCTCATCAAGTCCCAGGAAAAATTAATTAAAAATACTTTTACCATCCTTGTGAAAATCTTGAATTCCAAATCTTTTATTCCAAGAATAAAACAAAACGCAGCCTATAGTCAATTACAACAAATTAATTATAGAATTGAATTCTTATTTACAATTCTTAATTACAATTTTGTCATTGGTTTATTAAATGTGTATTTTTAAAAATTTTTATCTATACACAACTACATTTGGAATGTGCTAAATTTATTATCAGTATTTACCAGAACTGAAGGAGATAAACACACACGCACACACACACACATACACATTTAGATAAAGAAAGAGATATCTCAAAAATAAAAACAACTAAATTACTTATAGTACTAGTAGTACTATAGGCTGGATTAGACTTAGCATGTTAGATAACCAGTTAAAATGACAAAGAATTTGTGAAATTATTAGATAATTAAATGTTGTGATTTTTTTTCTTCAGTCACATTTTTTCAGCAGCTGAAAAATTCTAATAGTTTGAAATATAGTAATATTTCTTGAGGTTAACCAAGTGATCTGGAGATGTTCATGGGTTTTCAAGTAAATGATGAATTAATTAAAATGTGTGTTTTGTCAAAGAAAAGCACAGATGGTGATTAAGCAGAGAAAAGAGATTTTATTTAGTAACTACTAAAAATAGGGGAAAGAACTGAGCTCCGTTCTTGTACAAAGGTGACTGGGTGATTTAAGGGGAAATGAGGAATGAATGTGAGGCTCAGTAAAGTCAGAGAAGTGAGAAATTGCAAAGCGTTGGTAAGTGTAGATGTGAGTAGGCCAACTGTGTCTGATATCTGGCAATTATGGAAGTTGGGATTCTATCGTCCCAGTGACATAGACTAGGAGACAGAGGCCTTGTCCTTCCTGATGATTGCATTTCAAAGGAATGGCTTTCAGGTCCTTGAAAGACACTCATGTGTTGCAAGAGATGCACATACCTCTGAAAATGACAGAGGAAGGATTCATAGTTATGTCTTTTTACTAAACGCTCTAAGAAAAGGAGGTAAAGGGCTTATTGTTAGGTGTTGGCTAGAACAAGCATTAAATTCTTCTGACAGAATTGAACTTTCTGAGGCAGGCATTTTAGGACAAGAGTCATTCTAGGGACAAAGCCTTATGCTGCTAGAAGCCCTGCTAGAATTTAGTCATCCCATAATGCAGAAATCTGGACAAAGTTATTGTGGGGCAGGAGTTCAAAAGTTCTCAGTTTCAATTAATGAATAGTAATCTACATAATTCCACTTTCTAAGGATAAGCATAGCCCAAGGAAACTATTTCTAAATTTTAGTAACAGTGAAATGTGTTTTCCTTAACATATTTATTGAAATTCATTGAGAATAGAATTTAATTTTATGTCATAATAAGCTCAAATTCAGTAGAATTAGTTGGTATAAAGTTTTCTGACAGAATGCATGTGCTTTCTTAAACTTCTGTGTTATTTTATTGTCTCAAAAATTAATTCAAATTTTCTCACAATTTTTTACAGGCTCTATCTTTCTCCTGTTTATTCCAGCAGAATTTCATTAGATTGTACAGATGAGTAAGCCTGTGATCAAGTGAACTGAAATAAATATGGTTTGATTCAATACTTCTCTTTCATTAAGCTAACACGCATTAGATTACTTTAGTTAATCCAAATGTATAGAATTAAAAAAAGAAAAGATGTCTCTTTAAAAAGCTTGTAAAATTAAAAGTAGATTTGGGCTAAACATCCCATTATTATTCAAAACATTGATGCAAGCATGAAAGTGATATTTTCAAAAAATGTTTAGTAACATATATTATGAGGTCTCCTATTTAAACTCCATTTATTGATTTAATGTTTGGATGCATATTGGTAAAAGGCATCTAAGTCAAAGCTTTATTTTTAGCAGGAATAATTTTTGCATGTTAATTTAATTGCTTTAATAGCAGTTATTTTAAAAGAAATGTGAGCATGTTTAGAAAAGGCAAAAAAGCATAATAGACTTTTGCAACTTTTGAAAACAATTTTGCTATTGTATGTTCGCAGAAAATAAAACTAGTGACTTTAAAATTAATTGAAGAAAGCTGATTATAATCAACTTGGTA
The DNA here is from genome assembly GCA_008086735.1 of Cheirogaleus medius. Taxonomy (NCBI): domain Eukaryota; kingdom Metazoa; phylum Chordata; class Mammalia; order Primates; family Cheirogaleidae; genus Cheirogaleus; species Cheirogaleus medius. The sequence continues at coordinate 17,170,101 of VBSM01000483.1, forward strand.
AAATATTTCTGATTATCTGATGTTTTTCTCCATTCTTTAGTGCTTAGGAATCATATCACAATGTTGCCACCCAACCAGCTTCATTTGCCCACTGCCCAACAGGAAGCCAATACACCAAGTCAGCAGGGTTTACAGCAGAGAGTTTATTCCACATAGAACTTAGTGGGGAGAAGGGAGAAATTTCTCAAATCTGTCTGCCTGACAATTTGGGAGACCGAGTTTTTAAGACAGCTTGGTGTACGTAATTGAATCTGCTAATTGGCTGGGTTGAATCAGAACCATAGGGTTGTAGAAATTGTTTTCTTTGCTGACCAGTTTCTTGGGTGGGGATCACAAGACCCCTTGAGTGAGTTCTTAGGTATGAGTTCCTGGTCTAGGTGGGTCAGCCATTCCACTGGAATGTTGGACTTGGAAGATATCTCAGAAACTACCCCTAGATTTCAAAAAGGTGACATTATCTATGGAGAAAGCTAAGAATCTTTATGACCACCATCTGTGTGGCTTCAGAGTGGCAATTGTAGATAAGTAAGCAGGGGGACAGTGGCTAATTATTATCATTATTTTTAGCTAGGCCCTTACCACAGTTCTTGCCTTATACCCTTTTTGTTAATTTGTAAAGGTGGTTTCAACAAGGGTAGATAAGGTGTTTTCAGAATTCTCTGGTTTGAGATGAATTGAGATATTCATTGTTTACTTATTTTACTTTTCAATTTCTTTATGAAAGTGAAGGAAACCAAAATATTTTGCCCCAAAATATTCACAAATACAATTCTTTGACATATATCCAGATGGCTATTCAGAAGGAATAGAAATATAAGCATAGCTGAAAAGCTGTCTTTTGTTGGGGGCGGATTGCATCTATAGGAAAAATCTGCATTGATGCAGCCAGGCTTTCTCTGAGGCTGTCCCTTATCTAGATCTAGGAAAGATTAAATTAGAGTTGGACACCTTTAAATGTTTGATGGAAATATTTACTATCTATTCTCCCTGAGGGCTGCTACCACTGGGATTTCATCTACCTAATGAGACCACCTTTGCTAGTCAAGCTTCCTTTTCTTTCACTCACCTGTCTTGCAAGTATAACCTGAATTACCACCGTAACCTATTTTTGGACATGCTCTAAGCCCCCATTATTTCTGTAATCAAATGATAGTTTATCTTTTTATTTATTAGCAAGCACAGGGGGAAAAAATCACAGAGTGATTACTCTAAATCCCCAACAAGATTTCTTTATTTGTATGCCTTTTCTCTTATTAATCTGCCTTTTATCAGCTGATTTTTCAGCAAATCTTCAGCAAGCAAAAGGGAAGTGTTCCCTTGACTCCTCCAAATGTAAACACATATAATCTTATATAAATTTATAATGATATACATGTTTTTAAGTTCAGTATTATTCTTTTATGATTGTATTTCTCAAGGTAGTCCATATTAGCAATCTAATATTTATAATCATGTAATTTTATTTAAACTCACATATTACATAATAACATTTGTACTATTGTCAGGTTTTAGTCTGAAATGTCCGTTCTTGGCTCATCCATGGCCAAAGAATGACCAGACACACCAAAGTTAGGCAAGCATGAAAATGAAGTTTATTGAGAAGAGAAAGATAGGATTATAGGGCAAGAGCAAGATATAGGTTTACAGAGCATGATATGTACCCCACAGATGACCACTGGACCCATTGTCACAGCAAAGGGAGAACAAAAGGAAGACTATAAAGAAAAGGGGTTGGCTATGGTCTGTGTCTCATTTTATAGTGCCCAGATAGGGACTTCTGTCATGGTTCAGGTGTCACCATGGAACCACTTTGATTGGACAGTTGGGAGTTGTATGCCCTGCGTCTTACTGCACATGCAGGTTGTTCTAGTTCAATTTCCGGACTCTATGGTACCCATGCGGCTTGGCCTGTGGGATATAGAGTCCTCTGCATTCTTTTGCACCTGGTGCACCAAGTTCTGATTGGCAGATTTGTAGGGTATTACCTCCTCCCCGGGGTATGGAGTATTAGGGTGGGGCAGAACCAAGATGGGGACAACAGCACACATTTTCATCCCTGGGACACAGAATCCCTCATTATATAATTAACGCTATTATTGATATTTATACTATCTTCATTTATGCATATAAATATAAGGCTTAATTGTTTTTCTTTTCACTATATAAAAAATGATAACTCACACATACAACTTTATATTTCAACTGTTCAGCATTAGGTATAATTATTACACTTGGTAATGAAATTCAGGCAACCTGCAGTTCTATGATGGTAACACCTGGAGAAACTGCCCTGTCCCCCAATCTCATTGATCTTCACAGTCTTCAGGACAAGAAATAGTGCAAGCTCTTACTTAGCTCCTCTTTGACTTCAAGGGGTTGATAGATACTTAAGAACATTAACACAATTTGAGTGTCAATTCTTTTTCTGAGGAATGTTTGAATCTCTGAAGGCTGAGATCTTCCAGGTTATGCAGATGAAAAATAAGCACATTAGCTATTAAAAAAAAGCCATTAAAAAATAACCATCATTAGCCATTAACAAAAGAAAAAATAAAACCTTAGTGATATACCATTGCTGACTTATTTTAATGGATAATATTAAAAAGATTAACCACAACATAGGTTGGCAAAAATATGAGGTCTGAAACTCCTATGCTGTTATCAGAAATATAGAACAAAACAAGTAGTTTGAAAAATATTTTGGAAGTTTCTTAAAACACACACACACAATAAATCAATCATTTGATTCAGACATTCCTAGGTCTTACTCAAAAGAAATGAAAGTATACATTCACTGAACTTGACTTGAACACAAATGTTCATAGCAGCTCTGTAGTTAGTATCTAAAACGTGAAACAACCCTAAACAGATAAATGGATACAAAAATTTTGGTATATCAGTATGTCTCAATCCATTTTCTGCTGCTTTGACAGAATATCACAGACTGTGTGATGTACAGTGAATAGAGATTTATTTGGCTCATAATTTGGAGGCTGGGAACTCCAAGAGCATTGTCCCAGGCAAAGTTCATCTCATGGCAGAGAGTTGAAAGTGGAAGTGAGTACATAAGACAAAGAGAGAAAAGGGGCCCAACTTATTCTTCTAACAAGAGCCCACTCCTGTGATAACCTACTCCTGTGATAACAGCATTAATCCAGTTATGAGACTGGTGCCCTCATGGCCTAATCAATTCTTAGGTCCTCCCTCCTAATACCATTACAATGGCAATTCAGTTTCACCATGAGTTTTGACAGAAACATCATATAATAAAACACTATACAGATATAACAGGAATTAATACACACACATTATGATTGAATCCCCAAATCACTAATCTGAGTGAAAGAAGCCAGACAAAAACAGAGTGCATACTAAATGATTCCATTCATATAAAATTCTAGGAAATGCAAACAAATCTGTAATGGCAAAAGGTAGACTGGTGGTTGCCTGAGGACTATGAGATATGGCAGTCAGGACCAGTGTGGAGGTATTACAATAGGGCAGAAGTTATCTTTTGAGAGTGATGAATATATTTATTACCTTGATTATGATGATATGTCAAACTTTATCAAATTATGCACTTGAAATATGTGCAATTTATTATTTGCCCATTATAACTCAATAAATCTATTTTTAAAAACATTTTAAAAAATAAAACTATGTCTTTAAGTGTATAGTCTCATGGTTAAAAATATAATAATTATAAAAGAATTTCTAATTAAAAAATACTATTTTATGTTTACAAAACATTTCACAACTATATTTTTTTCAAAATATGTGTCTGAATGGATTAAACATTTAAAAGTACATAAATTTTCAAAGCATCTATATTCAAAGTTAATCCAAAAGCATTGAATGAAATAAATGTTAGGTAAAATAAATTTATTACTATTTAAACTATGTTATCTTTATAGTTAGACTTTCAGTATTAGATTCTCAGTTGAACCACTTACTGGGAGTTACAACTTGGTATTATATAGCTCTTCTGTGGTTCATTTGTAAAATGAGAATAACAATAATATCTATTATAAAGTTGTTGTAAGAATGAAATGGACGAATTTATGTAAAAATCCTAGCATAGTCATTTGATAAACAGCAAATACATGCAATAATGATATTATTTCTATTATTTTACTAGAACCTTTTTTCAGAGTCTATAGTATTTTTTTTTTTT
>VBSM01000483.1:17174374-17188624 GCA_008086735.1 Cheirogaleus medius
GAGACAGTGTCTCTCGATGTTGCACAGGTGGATCTCAAAAACCTGGCTTCAAGCAGTGCTCCTACCTTGATCTCCCAGAACACTGGGATTAGAGGTGCGAGGCATTAAACCCAGCCCTTTTTAGTGTTTCCCCATAATACAATGCAATGCTTAGTAGGGGAAAGGGACTATAGGTTTAGTATACATAGGCATTCCCATTAAATACCTTAAAGTCTACTGAAGAGCTATATAAAACATATAATTGAGTACTTTATTAAGTAGTACCACCTATAAAACGTTTTACGAACAGACTTTTTTCTTCAAAAACAATGGTGATTCAGAAAATATAAATTTTCAAATCACCGACCACAGGGAGGCAGAAATTAAACCAAGACATAGAATGTAAGAGAAGACAGCACATGTATTTAGTTAATTAGATGATATAACATCAAAAGATAATTAATATTATATTTTCTAATTTCATTTATTTTATGGTGTCACCATGACTTTCTTTTGAAAATATTAGAAACATAGTCTTCAAATGAGACAATATACATTCAAAAAATTTATAAATCTATTAAGCTATATTATAAAATATTAAATATAATGGCATTATTTTTACCCTTTTCAAGTTCTCTGTGGTGTTCAAACCACTTTAACAGTGTAAACTTGGTTCTTAGTAAAGTTTATTAATTTAAAAAAATCAATTTATATTTTGAAGAGCATTGAGGCTACTTTTATTGATAAAAATATTATATTATGAAGGTACTCTTAAGTACAGTCATGTTTAAATACCCATGAAATTATCCAGAAGAAAATTATATCATTTAAGTTATTAACAAAACTATTTTTGAAATATTTTTACTTTTTTCCTACATTCAGTAACACTTGCACAGCTGTTTAAAATGCATAATATTATTATTTAAAATTTTAAATAAAATTTTATGGTTTTAGGCAAATAAATGCATTGTAGGATAAATACTTTGGTAAATGTAATAATCATGTTGGGATATGAAGAAGCAATGTGTCCAATTTTAAATATCATGGTAATTAAACTTTCCATTTATAGCTTTAGAACTTAAAAAATGTTGAGCTTATTATAATTATAATGAAATATTGAACACAATTATATGAAGTTTAATAATTGATATCAGTGTATCCTCGTTGTAACTCTATGGAATGTTGAAAAGAAGTAATTAGAAGAAAGAAAAGGGTTCATATTGGGAGGTTAATGCTTTTAAAACTATATGGAAGACATAAAATTTCAGGACCGGAGCTATTTGACCTTGAACACTAAGAATGAGGACATTATTTTATGCTTATTTTTCTTATTGGAGAAAAACCTTCAACTTTTTGGAAATGGATGTAGTTAACTTTAGTAGTCTACAATGACAAGTTTGATAGAGTTTGAATTTTCCAAAACTACTAAGTATCTTAAATTTTAAGTATTGTTTTAGTGATGCAACCTTCAAAATAAGAAATATCACTTAGTAACAAAACATATTTCCAAAGAGTAACTACATTTCTTCATTTTTCTAGATAACATATAAATAAAGTGATTTTCTCTATTTATATATGAAATTGCATCAATAGCAAGTTGAATTAGAGTCCTGGTGAATGGCAAATGAAGAGGTAACCATTGTGGAAAACTGTAAGAAGATGTGTATATTATTTTTTTATGTTTTTTTCCAAACAAAATATCCTTTAGACTTGATTAAAATTATAAATATAGTAATAATTTTTATAGGTCCTAAAAAAGTTCTGATGGCCAGTGAAGGACATTTTAAATTAAATTTTATAATGAAGATAAAAAGAACATTAGCAATGGCATCATTATATTGATGAATACAAATAGTAAATAGTCATGAACAAGATTGTTTTATATTATGTGTTTCCAGTAAGACACATATGAATAAACTGATATCCTTCCTTTACATATCTTAAATATATTCTTTAGCAATATGATTTTTAAGGACACATGCATATTGTCTTTGTCCATATCTTTACCTTTAGATGTATCTCATATTTTAAAATAAACACATAATATTTTATTTCATGTATATAATGTAATGATTTTTTTCTATGTATTTTACTTTTTTGTGATGGGGTCTTGCTATATTGCTCAGGCTGGATTATAGTGGCTACTAGTACCCTACAGCTTTCAACTCCTTGCCTCAAGCCATCTTCCTGCTTCAGCCTCCTGAGTAGCTGGGACAACAGGTATGTGCCAACACACATGGCATAGTGTGATGATTCCACTAATCTCCTCTAAATGGACATTTAGATGGTTTAAATTATTTATTTTTATTTTTTTGTGATTGCAAACAACATTATCATGAATTGCTTTATATACATTATCTGTGAACTTCTATACAACGATTTGTGTAGGACAAAATAATAATTAAAGAATATTGATGGCAGTGTGCTATATTTATCAGCACTGAATTTTTTTTTTTTTTTTAGACAGAGTCTTGCTCTGTCACCCAGGCTAGAGTACAATGGCATCATCATACCTTACTGCAACATCAAACTCCTAAGCTCAAGCAAGCCTCCTGCCTCAGCCTCCCGAGTAGCTGAGACTACAGGTGCATACCACCACACCCAGCTAATTTTTCTATTTGTTCTGGAGACAGGGTCTCACTCTTGCTTAGGCAGGTCTTAAACTCCTGACATAAAGCAATCCTCTTACTTCAGCCTCCCAGAGTGCTAGGATTACAGGCATGAGCCACTGTGCCCGACCTAGCACTGAAATATTTTATATTTGTAAAACTAAGTTTATATATAGAATGTCCTATGACATATCCCTCAAGTTTTTAAAGATATCATTATATTCCTTTGATTATAAAGACTAGAGATGTTAACAATAATGTAACTAGATGCTCATAACTGAGGAATAAGTATCTTTTTTATTTTTACAAATGAATCATTCTATTAGAGCATAATAAAAATCGTACTAAAAAATACCCCTTAAAGATTTAACAAAAAGGAACTCCTAAAGGAAAAGGCTGTGCTTAATCTTAACTGTGTTGAGTGAGATGACCGTAAACTAATGACAAGGGATTGGGAAGAGAATGTAAAAGAAAAGGTATGATTCACAAATTGGTGAGCAGAAGGAACAGAGGAATATGTAGAAAATGTGTTAAGTGCTACAGAAGTTTATTCCATAAAGAAGCACATGAACAGAGGTTGCAGTGCCAAGTAAAGTTGGGTGATCAACTCCCAAGACAGTTGCAAAGGTTAATATTATTATGATGTGCTTATTAAGGTTCAATGATGCTTTGTATGCCTAAAACATTTTGTGTGCAGACAGAAGAGTGCTCTTTCTTCGCGGCATGAGCATATTAACAAAACCTTTTAACTTACAAATACAATCAGAATTCTAATTTATTATCACACATGTATAAATATAATCATACACAGAACAGAATACTAATGACCACACAACTAATATGCTTTCTCTGTCTCTCTGCAAACAGATCTTTATGAGATTTTGAAACTAGAAAATTCTTTGCTTCTACTTTTTAAAATCAAACAAGAGGGGCTAAGTCAACTTTTTAATAACAGACTAAGATATATCTATTTCTGAAGGAGGAGTTGTGATACTCAAATTCTGTTGACTTATGCTCCACTTACTCTAGAAGGTATTTGTGTGGATGATAACAATTTTTATTTCAGTAGCTCTACATTTTTGTCTCCAAAGTTGACTAGTGTTTGTGCATGAAATATTACTTTCCAATATGTTAATATACTCGATTGGATTAAATTACATATTGTCTTTCTGTAAGATAATTTTTCCATATCAACTTTTGTTTACAATGAAATTAATTATTTGCAGCTCTTATAATACAATCTTTATCTGAAGTCTAGAGAGAAGCCTCATTGAAATCCCAAAGGGATGATAACAGATGAAGAATCATTCAAAGATGAAATCATGATGGAATGTGATTTTACAGATAGGCTTAATAGATAGATTTCTGTTTGCCTAGAATATCTTGAGATTGAAATAAGATGTGAAATGACAGAGAAATCTTCAATTATTTTTTCTTATTCATGTTTTGTTTTATTTTGGAATTTAAATAATGGGTTGGCCACACTTTATTAGAGAATGAGTTGTATAGTGTATCTAGTTACTAAAATGTAGACACTCATTTTGTTGAATTTTTTGTTTCTTAATATTAAGTTATACTATATTTATGCTAATTGCATTTCACTAGAGTGGAAAGTATAAACTATTTTGCAGATTCACTTCTTCACTGGGAGTTTAAAACATTGGGGAAATAAATCTTCATTATCTGTGCTCAGCATGACCTATGGATTTTAGTGGATCCAATATTAATAGCAGTTTCCTCAAAATAAAGGTGTCACAACAAGATTAAGTGTCATACATGAACAGTAAAATTATGAGTTACAAAATAAATGAAGGTCTACACTTTACCCTAAACTAGAGAACATTAAGGCCTATTATCATCTATACTTAGTTTCCACTGACATTTCATCTATAAGCTTTAGCTATACTAAACATTTTTCTATTCCTCAACACAATATGATCACATTTTAGACTTTTTACATAAGTTGCTTGTGCTTACAAATGTTTCACAAACCCTCAACTCCTACTTCTTCAAGTTGAAGTTATCCTTTCTGTGAACTCTACTCTGATTCCAAGATAGTGATACATGCCCATGCTAGATACTCTTCAGCATCCTGTGAATTCATACATTGTGTTGTATGTAATTAGCTCTAATTCATTACCAATCATGTTTTAATAGGTACAGAGAAGATCTTCCTCACTGCTTCCCAGAAAACATCACAGTGCCAAATATATAATTTTCACTCGTTAAACTAAATAATCAATTAAAGTAAACCGAATGAATGAATGACCATCACTATTGGTTTCCAACCTCTGAATTATTCAAAACTGTACATTTGAACCACATGGCTATTAGCAGATAATCTCTTTCTTGTTTTATTAATACATGTGTATATACAAAATACTATACTCACTGAACAGATAAAAAAAATAGGTTCAGACAGATCAAGAAAGTTAGCCAGGCATCGTGGCGCATACCTGTAGTCCCAGCTACTCTGGAGGCTGAGGCAGGAGGATTGATCAGGAGGCTAAGACAAGAGTTTGAGGTCGCAATGAGCTCTGATGATGCCACTGCACTCTAGCTGGGGCGACAGTGAGACTCTGTCTCAAGAAAAAAAAAAAAATAAAGGAAAAAAGATCAAGAAAGTATATGCAAGATCACAGTTTGGTGCCAGAATTTTGTGCTCTATTTCAATATACTTTAGGTATGCTGCCATACCTCTGCCTTTATTCTACTCAGTAAGAATTTTAAAACTATACAGAATTAGAGTAAATCTTTTCTTTCACTCATATATATTAGCTCTGGCATAGATTCTGGTAGGTCTTATGATTTAATTGAAGCATTGTTCACAATTATAACTTAAAAATAAATTTCATTGCATGATTTAATTTTTCTCTATATAATTTGCAAATTGTCTAACTTCATATGAAGCTTTCAAAATAGTACCAGAAATTTCAAAGAATATTATTAATATTAATGACTCAGGGAGGCTGTTAATCCAAGTCTGAAGTTCTCAGAACCAAGGAAGCTGATGATTAAACCCTTAGTCTGAGGCCAAAAGTCAGTAGCTAAGAGCCACTTGTGCAAATCCTAGAGTCCAAAGGTTGGAAAACATGGAGTTCTGATGTCAAAGTCAAAAGAAGAAGGGTTTTGCAGCTCCAAGAGCAGGAGAAAGAAAGAGAGAGAAATTGTCTTTCTTCTGTCTGGACCCTCAGCTGATTGGATGTTGGCCACCAATACTGGATCAGGGCAGATCCCCCTTAATCAGCCCACTGGTTCTAATGCCAATCTCATCCAGAAACATCCTCACAGACATTATCAGAAATCATATTTTAACAGTGTTGGGGCACAGAAAACAGTACCCCAAAGTGAAAGCCTCTGAAGCAAAAGTTTTTCTCTGACCTTCTCCTGTCCTCCTGCCTCTCAATCCCATTCTTCCCTGAGGCTGGACATAGAAACTAGAATTTCTCTTCCCCAAGATGGGTCATAAAAGCCAGAACCCTTTCTCCTGAAAGCCAGCCTTAAAACCTAAAACTATTCTGTGTAAAAACCTGCCATTAAGAAATTATGGGATCTACCTTGTTTGACTATAGGTCATAAGATCCCCATTCCAGTGAGAGTCCTGCCCCACAGCCAGAAGGAAGGAATGCACGCTCAGAGGGGCCAAGAAGAATCTAGACAGAAAGGCCTTCCTGGCTTTCCCCATTCAGTCTGCTAGGATTAGATCATACCCTTTTTGTTCAATCATATTTCTATTAATACACGGCTGTTTATACTTTGTTGAACCTAAGCATAAAAACAGATAATTTCATCTGTATCTTTGAGTCTTAATTCTGAAGTCTCCTGTGTATACTCATTAAATAAATGTGTATGTCTTTTCTCCTATTAATCAATCTGTCTCATGTTAGTGATTTTTTATTTCAGTAAACTTCTGGTGAGCCAAGAGTCTTGTTTCTTATATTAGCTATCTGGGTATACCTTAATCCAGTCAAGTTGACACCTAAAATTAACTATCTATCTGTCTGTCTATCTGTCTATCTATCTAATCTATCTATTTTGGCTCAAAGATGAGTAATTTGCTTTTCTAGTCTTTAACTTTCTTATATGTAAATATGTGAGGTTGTATTTTATGATCTCTGAGATTCCACAACTGCTTTAAATATTCTATTAATTTTGACAAATTTCTCTTTAGTGTGTGGTTTTGGTTATGAAATCTAGAAAAAAAATTCTCTTTAAAATTTGTGGCTTTTTAAACAATTAGCTGCAAATACTTTGACCTATTAGTAAGAGGCAGTGTTTATGTCTTCTACCTTGTGTGGGGTGGATTATAATTTTTTCATGCAATAAAATATAATAGAAATTACACTATGAGACTTCCAAGGCTAAATCATAAAAAGCCATGCACCTCCTACCTCAATGTGGTAATATTCATGCTGTAGCCCTTAGCTGCCATGTAAGATGTTTAACTACTTTGAGGCTGACATCCTGTTAGAGGTCCAATCCACATGGCAAAGCCTTGTACAGAGGCTCTGATGGAGAACTCTGAGTTAAATTTTTGAGTTATTCAAACCCAGTCACCAGACATGAATGAAGAAAACTCCATATGATTTCAAATTTCATATACTCCCAACTGAGGCTCCAGACATAGTGAACATGAGACAGGTGTTTCTTTGGTTCCCTGTTCAAATTCCACAGAGATCCACAGAGTTAATAAGCATAATAAAATGGTTGTGTTATGCTAAAAGTTTTTGAGTGTTTTTGTTATACAGCAATAGTAATCTGAAAAATTATGAAATAACTTAGTATTACCACTATACTGAATCAATATAAAATTCTATAGAATTAAAATTTCAATAAAGTTTCTCCTTAATTGTATGTAAAATATAAACTTTATATATATTATATACAATTAAGATAACCTAAATGATAGTGTTTAATTGCAAAATTTAAATGTTTATTTTTAAAGTTATGCTAAAAACAGCATCATAATGAAATAGAAATAGCTTACATTCTATGTAAGAATGTTTTATCTTTTTTATATCATAAATTTGCATGACCTGGTATGACTATTAAATATAGTATTGTGTTTAACAGGAAAGTAAAGAATATACTGTAGCTATCATGAATGTTTGGATGGATTTCAGCTGGAAACTCATTAGAGAAAATAAAGTGAAATAGTATATTATTACCTATATTATTAGAACCTGATGAATAGCTGGGGCTTCATTTAAAAAATTAACATATTTTATAAAATAATAAGAACCACATAAAGATAATGGGAAAACATGGAGCATAGTTACTAGGGCATAGCCAATAGGCAATTGATTGATTATTTATTCAATAATAATATTTATTCAACTCTTTAGTTACATTTTTTTCATTTGAAATTTGTAAAATGTGTGACAATGATTTTCTCTAATGACTCCATAGGAAATTGCATTGTTTAATTGAATGGATTTCTTTTTTGCTTACAATTCAGAAATGTATAAATGAATTTAGAACCATCTAAAAACTCAGTACAATTATATATACTTTATATATAAGCTTTGTGTGTGTGTATATATACATATATATATATAAAGATAGCAAATATATAACAACTTTTCACAAAATTGGGTGGGCATTGACTTTTGCCAAGTTACATATGGTAGGCCTTTAAATAATCAATAATAGTGAACATTTTTTTGAGGCCCTGGCAGGCTTTTTTTTTTTTGTACATGTTTTCTCTTTGGCAAACCTTAGTTTTTTATTGGATTGAATTACTTACAGGATATGAGATGTTAACTAACTTATTTTATTTCTAGTATTTTACTTCACTCACTATAATATGTTAAGTAGTGGTTGTACACTTCCTAAATCCTGAATATATTAATACATAGTATATAGAGACCTAAAGTACTCCATTAGATTTTGAGACATTCAAAGGCATAACTTCTCTCATGCTTCTTTTGAATCCCAGAAAATAAACAAAAATTCAAAAATATTCACATTTGGGCACTCAAAGATATATATTTGAATGAAGGAAGGAATGTATAAGTTCACAATGTATTCTGTTTATTCCTACAATCTGCTTTTGTATTTATTTCCTCAACTTATATAAATGTTTTCTAATATAATGTTAAATGTGAATCTATAAAACCCAGCCTCATAATAGCCAGACCAGAAACTAGGGAAATGGAGTATATCTGAAAGGTAGTATTTAGATCAAGAATAAACACAAATCAAACAAAAAAATCTGAGAATCACCCAGGAGAATTTTAATTTTTTTTCTTGCATAAGAATACATGCTGCTTAGGACACTTCCCAAAGGAAAGGTTAAACTTATAATGCTAAATCACATGTACACATTCTTTTAACTTTTAATTAAGAAACAAAGATATCTAAAAACTGCGACCCTGAGGGAAAAATGGATTTATGATTTTAGAGTTTCTCTGTTTTCCTGTTGCCAGCCAATGATCGACTTTAAATTGCATAAAACCTCTCTGCTTGGGAGACTGATCTAAGAAGGGTAAAACTAATCCATGCCTCACAAAGAAGAAAAAGAGAAAGACAATTCACACCAGAGAATTAACATTTAAGAACAGGAAGAGTGTTTTGCCATTATTCTTAAATGTTAATTTAAGAATTTATAATAATGGCAAACAAATGCATAATTCCCCTCATATTAGTAATAAGTTTCCTGTGGAAAAAATAATAAAATGTAAAAAGATTAAAAGAAAAGTAATCACCAGTAATGCTACCATTTAGCAATAACCATTATGAATTTTTGATTTATGCATAGTTTGGCCATCAAATTTATCATGCAAAATAGGACAATTTAGAGAGTGCTTTTAATAATTACCAAGACTGTCCAGGGCTAACTAGAATACACTACTATGCTCTTATGTGTTTGTATTAATATGTAATATCATAAAAATATAAAATATCATGAATATTTTTCATTTTAACAACTCTATCTCATTTAATAGTATTTCATTAAAATTATACCTGAATTTATTAAAACAAAAAAATTATCATCGGGCATTAATGTAATTTCTATTTTATATTATAATTAATATTTCAAATAAATGTAATTTCATTATTTGTCCTTATGATTGATTATTTACTGTGAATAAATTCTCAGTAGATATCAACACTATGACAAAAATCAACACAACAGTATTTTGAATATATTTTTATACATTTAATCAAAGTGATCTTTAAAACAGCTATTAATTTATTATTCTCAAAGCAGTATATGAAAAGTCTAACATTCATACCCATTATACAATATGTAATGTCACTTTTCTTAATTATATCAATGTGATCATTTTTATTGTAATTAATTTTTAACTTATAATAATGCTGGATTAAAAAGAATTCCCCAGCCTTTTGTGTTCCTTTGCAGTTTTCACAGATTTTACTTTCTTTTGAAGTGTTCATTTATTCTTAAGTATTTGTGTTTTAGAAAGTATTTGTATTCAAGTGTGTGTGTGTGTGTGTGTGTGTGTGTGTAGAAAGAGTGAGAAAGAAAGAGAAAAATAAAGAGAAAAAGTTATTAAACAACCATGGTTAACAGTCACTGTACAGAACTGGGGCAAATGAGCAATCTAAGAACCAGTTTTCCCAGGGATACCTTTCACAAATCCTAGAGAATTCTGAATTCTCTGGAGCCTACACAAGAGTAAGACCCCCAGGTCTCTATGCAATAAATATAGATTTCTTTGATAGTATTCTTTTAGGTATATATAAGTAGAATGTACAAATACAAAAACATAAATATATTTTACTTTGTAAAGAAAAGTAGCTAAAAATAAAGAAAAATTATAAAAAATCATTTGGATAAAACTATTATACATAGAATATTCATTAACTATATTGAAAAATGCTCTTTCCTTCATTGAAAAAAATTAAGGTAATAGTAAATATGTCTACATAGCCAGAAAATATGGTTGACACAACTGATTATGTTCTCAGTTTTAGTATGATTTGGAATTCCTAGAGTTTTTCCACATGTTTAAGGAGACATGAACTCTCTTGATGACACAGTGTTTTAACACGAAGCCCATCTTAGCAATTAGAAATATAATGACTTAACTTTTGCCTTCCAGCCTGTAACTATATACCTTGTTTATATATTATAAAAGTTTCCTATAACTTCATATATTTCAGATTAGATTTTGCAATATATTTATTCTTCCTACTTCAGTAGAAGGATTAAAGAGCTACTTACAGATTCTTAACTAAAAGCCAATGTGAAGCTGTACTTGTTCCATAGTGGTTATGCAAAAGGAGCAACAAAAACAGCAGTGCTGGCCTTTGAAATCTATATTCTATCCTCTTTGGTAACCTCTTGTTTTTTGTTTATTGACACGCTGCACAGGTGAATAGGCAGGCCCTGATGTTCCATCATTTTCATATAGGTAAGAGGAAAACAATAGGAGACTGGAAACAAGGTTTTCTCTTGATAATAGCAGCAGCCTAGCTTGTGTTCTTGCTTCAAAGTGTGGATCTGCTTGCCATTCTCCTTTCTGTTCTACATAGAAATCCAAGCTTTTAGCAGCTCTATCCTTGTATTATGGAGCATATAGTCTATTTTGTGTAAAGCTAAATTTCAATAATTTTAACATTGAATACCTTGATAAGTATATATATATATTATCTGTACAATTAATGTATTAAGAATATAAAACCAAGATCTTCCCATCTAATTGAAGAGTTGGCCATTATTTTATAGTGGTTGATAGCAAGAACTCTGATGTCAGACTGCCTGGGTTGATACAGAAATAATTCCCTGCCTGCTTGACTTGGCAAATTATTTCCAGGCCTTTATAACCTGAAAATTAGACATAAATTTGATCCTATTTTAAGTAATTATGGTTAGGATTTGGTTAGATAATATACATGAATCATTTTAAGAGTGCTTGGCACTATTAAAGATCTCATATATATGAGCTTTAAAAAATACTATCTGTTTATCAGCTAATTATAGAGACATACAAAGTTTTGATTAGTTGTATATAAGAAAATTATAGGGGTATTGAATAGGAGATTTTATTTGTTAGAGGTGGCTGGTTAAGTTCCTTTACAAAGAAGTAAAACTGAGCTAAAATCTGAAGGATGCCAAAATATTTCTTAGGTAAAGAATAAAGGAACAGTATCCCAGAAAGAGCTTGTGGATGATGGCTGGGGTCCAGAGGAAGGCCAGAGAGAGGTTGGAGAGGAGATAGCAAATGGTTGTGGTTTTACTGAAGTTGGACTGGGTAAGTCAGGAAGGAGTAATGCTGAGATTTATAGGATGTTTGATTTTTCTATGGAGACAGGGCCCTGCTTTGTCATCTAGTCTGGAGTACACTGGTGTGATCAGAGCTCAGTGCAGCCTCTCAAGCTCTTGTCCCCAAGAGATCCTCCCATCTCAGCCTCCTGGGTGCCTGGGATTATAGGTGTGAGCCACCATGCCCAGCTCTGGATGTTTGATTTTATAGTAAGAAAAATGCAATATCATTTAAGAATTCAGTATTTAGATTTGCATTTGGAAAATATCTTGACTGAAAAATAGAAAATGGACCAGAGAGAGTAAGAATGATGCAGGCAAATCAGTCTGTGGAGTCTGGTAAACTGTAGCTCATTGACCAAATTTGCCAAACCAAATTTTCCTGATTTTTATAAGGATTATTGGTACACACACGGCCTCAATGATTTATTTACTTGTTTTCTCTGACTGCTTTAGCATTACAATGTTTACAGTGACCATAAAGCCAAAAAAGCCAAAAATATTTACAGGCTAACACTTCACAGAAAAGTTTGTGATGTTCATATTTGAGTACTATTTTAATAGTACAGGTAAGATGCAAGAGGGTTGTAGGGAAAATAAATAAATTCATGCAATATTTAAAGGGTACAAAGGAAAAGGACATGATGAATGGATTGAACGTGGAAGATAAAAAGAGCTACAGTGTCATAGTTTATTCCTAAATTTCAGGCTTGCATAATTTAGATAGATCATGCAATTAATATCTGAGATAGGCGGACATTGAAATTGAATCTGAAAGGGTCAGGAAGGCAAAAAATCAAAAACTCATATTTTTGTTGTTTCATTTCTACCCCTCCCTCCCCAATACTGTGTCTACTGGGGAAAATGGAAAAAATATTTGGGCCATTGGCCAGCATGGGTCTATGAAACCTTGATGAATGGATTTATTTTCCAGGTTTATTATGACAACTAAAATTTGGCCTGCAGAATAACTGTGCCTTCCTTACAGGCAAAGGTTAGGAAGCTCTTACAATTGTGAAGTCTTCCTCTTCTAAGGTGCTTCTTATAAGAGTGAGCAGCAGCCAGACAACCTGGTCTTTTTTATGTCTGCAGAGTATTTCTCCATATGAATGATTCAACATTTCTTTAAGGACTCCCTAGTGACAAACATTTTCTTTTTCAAATCAATTCTGATCACACAGGAACAGAAAGATAAGCCCCAAAAAGGCTGTGATAATTTCAAATTTGATTCCTTCGTGGCCAAAGAGCATATCCCATAAGTTTTCAATCTTTTCAAATATGTTGAGATGCATTTTAAGGCTCAGAATGTGGTTTATGTTGGTGAACTTTCTGTGTGCACCTGAAAAGAAAATATTCTGCATTGGTTAAAGTACTGATGTACAAATACATGGGAGGTTGGCTCTTCTATATCCTTAGTGATTTTTTTGTTGTTGTTGTTGTTGAGGATGTATCAATTACCAAATGAGGAGTAAAAAAAAAAAAAATCTCCAATTTTGGTAGTGGATTTGTATATTTTCCCTTAATATTGCTAGTTTTCCCTTCACATATTTTGTTCGTGACACATTTATGTCTTCCTAACATTTTTATCATTATGCAATTTCCTCTTCATTTCTAATAATACTCTCTTCTTAAAGTCTAGAAAGAAAAGCCTTCTGATACTGTTTTATGGTATGTATTTTTCCCTTGTTTTATTTTAGCCCTATCCCTGGCATTATAAAATATTTCTTTCATAACTAGTGTATAAATGTACAATTCATTTCTCTGTCTTTTGATTGGAATGTTTAGTTCATTTGTGTTTAACGAAATTATTCATATGTTTGGGTTTTCATATATTTTTCTATTTGTTTTCTTTTTGTCCTGATTTTTTCTTCTCCCTTTCCTGTCTTCTTTTGAGTTAACTGAATATTTTTCACATACCCTTTTAATTCCTCTAATAGCTTTTTTTAGTTATATCATTTTGTATTGTTCTATTTAAGTAGTTGTTCTATGGGTTATACTATGTGTAATTAATACATGAGAATCTATTTAGACTTTATATAGCTCTACTTCATGTAAAATATAAGAACCTTAGACCAGTATAATTCTATTAACTGTCTCTGACATTCATGATATGCTTGTCATAATTTCACATTTATGTTTACTATGAACTATAAAAAAACAACATAATTATTTTTGTTTCAAATAGTCATTTTACTAGTATATTTTATTTGTTTCCACTAATGTACATTTTTATTTCATACTATCATGTTTCATCTCAAAGAAATTCCTTTTAGCCAGTCTTATGTTGGTGGTCCACTGATGTCAAATTCCTGTAGCTTTCATTTAGCTGTAAAAGTTGTATTTACCTCTTTTTTTTGTTTGTTTTTTACTAATTTTAGTGTAGTATTTTCACTGGATATAGAATCTTGGTTTATCAGGCTTTTGTTTTTT
>VBSM01000483.1:17188634-17214613 GCA_008086735.1 Cheirogaleus medius
TTTTCCTTTTAAGCACATTAAATATTTCCTTCCATTGTTTATAGCCTCTATTGTTTCTGGGGAGAATGTCTACCATTGTAAACGTTGTTCTTCTGCTGAATGAAATATCATTCTCATCTGGCTTCCTTCCAGATTTTGTTTGTTAATTTGACTTTCATCAGTTTGATGAAGGTGTCCATGGGTGTATTTTCTTTTGTTCATGTTTATTTCTATAGCCTTCTTTCTTCTCTAAGGTGATATTTTAAAGCCAAATTTATCAAAACATTGGAAACAGTTCTTCAAAAGTTATTTTACCTCATTCTATCTTCTCCTTTTTGGAGACTACAGATACTTATATTTCAGCCTGTTTGACGTTTTCCCAGAAGCCACTGAAGTGTGTTTCTCAAAGATTTTTCTCTGTGTTTCTTTATTTTGGACATCGTCACCCTTTATTCTGCTATGCCCACTATCCTGTTTTGAATATTTCGTAAATTTTCATTTCAGAAATATATGTGAAAATACTAGAGTCATGGAAATTATCACTTAAGTTAGTACTTTTTGTTAAAAGTCTCTGTGGTTGGTCAGAAAAACACAGAAAAAGTTAATTAAGGAAATGAAGAATTCAAATCAAATTTTGCTACTATTTGGTCTGCTGCAGAGCCAATTTGATAACGAACAAAATGGTAACAGAAAGAAATTGTGAAAATATTTTCGTTACATTTAAGTAGTACACTTAAATATAGAGCATGTTGTCTTAATGCTTTTAAATATATAACATTTTCATCAAAAAATTTTTTTTTAATTTTCAGGAGAATAAAGCCAGTTTTTCAAAATGACATTTCACTGGAACATACTGTTTGAACTGGTCTGTTTAGTCGTAGCAAAAGAAAGTCTCCAGCTGATCCCTTTGATTTCCCTAGCTGGTTTCTTTGATTACCCTCATATGGATATTGCAAAAACCATATGGGGGGAATTTACTCGTTTCGTATTTGCAACTAAAACCTGCTGGGATGCTTAGATCTTACAGCTTATAAGCAAACAAGAGGGAAAGCCACACAATTTTTATTTCATGGCAAGGAATGAACTTTGTAAAACTCAAAATGAAAAGAAGAACTTTCAGACATTAGGGAACACGGTATAATTTCTCCCAAAGATATTTGACTTTTCTAGTTTGTTTCTTGTGTTAGTTTTGATTCTTTGTTAGTTGGTTTAAATAATATCTCATTTCTCTTCCTTCATTTCATAGTATTTCTCCACAAGATTAATGCAAACTTGCAAATAATATGCTTGTTTTTGATTTATTCATTACATCCCATGTGGCCAATGATTAAGAAAACCCAATATAGTAGTCCATTCCCAAATAGCAGTCACACATTCATTCATATATTGACATACATTTTATTGCATACCTAATGTATGCAAAATAATGTTTCAGGTTTTAGGGATTCTATGGTAAACAAGACAGAAATGTCACTTATTAGCATAGCTCTGTGGGAGACAAACCATTATTTTTACTATGATTTTAAGTAGAAGTAAGTGCTATGGAGAAAATATGGAGCAGATTAAAAGGAATATATAAAAAAGAGGTCTGCTGCTCTCCAACACCAACTGGGTGTCCTACAGTTCAATTCAATTCTGACACTATTCAGAGATAACACAGACTCCACAGATTAAGTGTGCTCTCCTACAAGAAGGTCCTCAGTTAAGAAGCCATTTTTAAGTCCTAGGACACCTATACTTCTGACTGACCAGTTATGAATTAGGGGCTCCTGTGACTTTCTTCTAAGGTTCAATATTATTCCAGAATTATTCACAGAACTCAGGAGAACACTTTACTTACACTTACTGGTTTATTATAAAGGATACAAGTCATGACAGAAAAATAGAAGATAAACATAGGGCACGCTATGGCAAAGGGAGGAGACACACCACCCTCCCAGCTTCCATGTGTTTACCAAGGTGGAAGCTCTCTGAAGCTGATGTTTAAGGTTTTTATGGAGGTTACATTATGGAGGCATAGTTGTTTAAATTTTTGGCCATCCAGGATTGAACTCAATCTCCAGACCCTCTCCCCTCTCCAGAGGTTGGGGTTGGAGCTGAAATTTTCAACCATTTGATCATGGCTTGGACTTTCTGACCACAAGCCCCCATTCCATTCTAAAGCATTTAGTGTTCTGACCAGGGTCATCTCATTAGCATATGAAACATAGGAAAGACACTCATCACTCAGGGAATATAATGATTTTAGGAACTCTATACTAGGAACTAGGGATAAAGACCAATGATTTTAGTCCTTTCTCACAAAATTACATTTGAGCAGATACTGGAATAAAGTGATGAATTTGGAGTTGTGAATGTCTCAAGAAAGTGCCTCACAAGTACATAAAACAAGCGTTTCAGAGACATGTCTGGAGTAGAGAAAATGGAGAGAAGATTAGTAGAAGATGAGTACACAACACCATTAAGCATGTAGAGTATGTTCAACTTTATAGATCACAGAATGACGACCAATGACTACAGATTTTTTTTAAAGAAGAGAATGTTTTGTTTTGATCAACCTTTTGAAAAGATCATTCTAGCTGCTCTGTAGAAATAGATTGTGGGGGCACAAGAGTGGAAGTTGTGAAACCATTCTATTTTTTTAATGCTAAACTTACGATACATATAGATTTGGCATTTGGGGGGTATTGAATAATGGAAACAAAACTTTTAGCTGAAATGATAGTTCCTCTGGGAAGTCTTTTCTGAATTATTATGCAGAGTTAAGTGCTTTCTTCTCTGGGCTCACAGAACATCATTTTCAAATGTCTACTAAAAATAGCACCTACTGCATTTTTATGGTTATTTGATTATATGTCTAAAAACCACCATTAGGACATTATAAGCCCCTGGAGAACTGATTCTGAATTTGTACATCATTTTGCCTGGTGTTACTATATTGTCTGTAATCAATAAATTTTATAGAATGTGTGAATGAACCCAAGCTCTTAAATGTTTCTTTGGAGATTTAAATATCCAGTTTGCCATATTGCTTGGTTTATTACTATATTTTTTACATAAAGAAGGCATTTTCTTAAGAAAATCTAAATCTATTTCATTTAGTGTCGTTATATTCATACGATGACTTAGTAACAACTTCTTTTTCTGCATAGTACATTCCAGCAATTTTATGACCTTTACATTCAACTTTTCTTTCCTTATGGTTTTAATACAACATATTGTAGCGTGCTGAAATTAAATCTTTAGTTTATACCATATGGTTGGTAGTCTTCCATAGCAGTCAACAACTAGTAAAAATTTGAGGAAGAAAAAAAGTAACATATTTCATCCACATGTATTATCCTGTTAGTGTTTACTGAGAAATAAACAAACTTAAATAAAAGATCTTGCATAGTCAATAGAAAAATGCAAAAAACAAACAAATACTATTCTGTTTTATTGTTTTATAATTCCATAACACTACAAGGATTTATTTTTATTTGTACTGGAGTATAAAGTACTGTTTAACTTTCCTGGAAAAATTCTAAAACAAGCAAATTAAAAAAGTTGTACTAAGTGATAACAGGAAATAGGTAATTACAGATTGCAAGTCATGTCCCAATTGCTCATGTAAATACTCATTTGTATACATATCCAATGTAACTCATTTTAATCTTCTCCATTCATACTTCTCATTTAAAATAAGCAGGAATAAAGTGTCTACACATTGTTTTAAAATTATACATATAAATATTTTCCTAAAATGTGTATTTGTAATACTTATGAATGTGGTCTTATATCTTAATGCTTACTTAGAAGCAATTTCTATTTTAAGGCACTATTACTTTGTAAAATGGAAAACAAAAAACTACTTGCAAAAATTAAATTAAATTTTACCTTTTAAAGATAAGACATAACAATCTCAGCATCTTTAACAATTATAATTTTATTTTAGTTTTTTTCCAAAATCAGCAATTGTGTACATTTAGTTTGTCTATGATGAAATTTTAATAAACTGAGTAAAAAAAAGAATATACTTTAAGGATCATTTAAAATATTGTTGAATCAACGTGTTTATACATAAGAGCATTCCAGAATGAGACCAGTCTTGACTTGTTATTACAATTAAATAGTAGATATATTCCCTTCTAGTATATGTAACATCTGTAACATCTTGAGTTTGGTACAAAATAATATTTATGTGTTTTTAAATAACAAAGATGTGGATCAGAATGAAAACTACCATTAATAAAGGAAATTCAGACTATCGAGTCTATTTGCATAAATGCTTCTCCCCAGTTTTTAATTCATTGTGTGGAGTAAATTAAATGTAGGAGGTATATGCTTCTATACACCAGAATACAGCTGGGTGACAAATTTTACCTTTTCATATTGCTTTGAGAAAATAAATATCATCATCGTGTGCTTTCAAAATACGTAATCACTACTGGTCAGTTATCACATTCAACTGATGTTATTTTAAATTAAACAGAATACATTACATCTATTCCATTTGATTCTTTTTAGTAGAGAAACCTTTAGGCAGAATTATAAATTAAGCTATTGCTTTCTTTAGAAGGACATTTATTTCTTGGGGCTCATCGACATTTGTCTAATTTAGTTTTAATGCAGTGGATCACTCAGTGGAAATCACATGGTTTGTTTTTGCATCATGTTCTGCAGGGGTTTACCTCACGAGATTAAGAAATCAATGCGTATTCTAGGTATTCAGTTTATTCTCTCCCTTGAGTCCGGGAGAGCTTATACATTTCTACTTAGTGAAGCCTGCTGAGAAGGCCAAAGTAGTTACGTTTGCTTCAAAGCAATCATAAGCATCCCTCTGAAGCAGTTCTTCCCTAGGGCACAATTAGGATGATTTTTCCCCTCTGCACAGAACTGCTTTTAATCACTTTGAAGTGGCTGTAATTATTTCTTTCTGACCACTGTTCAGCCGGGATGCACAAAGGTTACGAGGAGTGCCTCAGAATTCTCTCTTCAAGCCTGTGTTAAATACCAAGTGAGAGGCTCTTATGACCATGTTTTCTATCTCAGTGGAGATATCACAGGAAGCAGAGGAGATAAACATGGCCTCCTGGGCAGCAAAGAGATAAAGTTGAAAACCCAGGATATATAATTCCCTTTCCTAATCTTATGGGAGGTTCAGCAAATATCACTAAAAAAAAAAATAACTGCCTAAATAATCCAACAATCTCACTTTCAGAAGAATTTAAAGCTTATTAATAAATAAACAGATGATTTCCTTTTGATACAAAGTTTTCATATACAATGTGTCTGTGTTGGTCTGGAAAACTATTTTTCATACATAGAAGTTTTACCCTTATTGGACTTAATAGGTCTAAACAACTAAGGGATACTTTTTATGCCCTTAAAAATATTCTGTTAAAAAAAAATTTCTTCCATGTCTTTGTTTGGAATCTCACTTACATATTGGTGTGCAATTATACATGAAACTGTCATTTCACTTAATAAAGGGAGTGTACAATATAAGTTACATCTATTTTGGTTTATACAGCAAGATAAGGCCTGAATTCTATTGTTGCATTTAATGTCTTATGCATAAAGAGTAGAAATCTGTCCATAACAGCAATTTAAAGGCTTAATTTCTCTTTAATATCTTATTATAGGGTGACACATTCTTGTTATACTAGAAAACACACGTATTCAACCAACCAAAGACTATCTAGAATTTCACAATTTTACAATTTATAAATAAATTCATTACTGGTTGTCATTAGTGTCTTTCATAAAATTTGCCTTGTTCTCATTCTGTCAATGTGGTTAGGAAGGAATCTTTGAAATTAAGGCAACAGTAACCTTTACCAACCCAGTGGTCAATTTACACCTCTTATTTTCCTGATTTAGCAGTACTTGACAGAGTTGATAATTCTGTTTCTTTTGAAACACCTTTTTTCTAGGTTAAGACACCATGAATTTCTGGATTTTTCTAGCCATAGTGATGGCTCTTTCTTAGCTTTCTTTGGTGTCTTTTCATTTCCCTAATCCCTTAACATATGGAGATCCCTCAGGATTTAATCCTTGATTCTTATAATTATTGGAGAGGAATAAGCTACCCCAACCCTCAGTGGCTTAAAACAGTAAGTATTTGTTATTGCTGATCTGGGACAGGTTCTGCTGATTTTAATTGATTGCTCGTATACCTGTGTTCAGCTGGTGGGTTTGAGATGGAGGGTTGGTCATAGTAGCCTCACTTACATTTCTGGAGGTTGGCGGGCTAGTTGGCCTGGGCAACAGAGGTGACTGTGCTTCATCACCTACCTTCTCTAAAACTAGCCTCCTTTCATTGGCCATTAACCAAATGTTAAGTAAAGCCTGAACATCAGCTCATGTTTGTCAGTGGGTAGCGAAAATGGAAGTAAACAAATCAGTTATTCTCTGGGGATCTTCTCTGTGTGGCAGATTGGTGCTTTTTCAGTTTAATAAATCAGAGGTTGAGAAGGGGCTATAAGTTCAATAATATCTAGTGGGTTGTCTTTGATTATATAATCCTGCTACCAGAAATAATCTTAACAAGTATTGTCCTGCCCCAGTCATGGATGCATCCTGGCTCAATTGAGTGCCCTGCTAGGTCTTTGAAGGGGAGACAATTTCAGCACTTTTCCCATACTGCGGTTGGGCTCACCCCCGATCTCATTCCGCCTGGAGAAACAGGGGCCCATTCCCCTGGTGGAGGGATGGGGGTCCCGCCACCATCAGTGGTGGAGGATTCAGGAAATTAATCAGACCTAAATCCTCAGTATCTTTTTCCTCTTGTATCTTACTTTTCTTGGTATGGGAGAGCCCCTTTTTGCCCATTGCACCATCAACCTCCATTAGTCGAATTCTTATTATGTAAAAGCACAGAAGACTTAACATACAGTATCTCATCCCACTTTCCTGAGCTTTAAAAACAGTTCCAATTGTAAAATATTACAATGATTTAGTGACCCATTTAGTGGTCATCATTCTTCAGTCTCCAATACATACATTGGCCAAGTGGTGATACAATAAAATGTCATTTTATTTTTTGACATAATGCCATAAATAAACATTTTCTAGTCAACTAAAATGCAACACAAAGTGCTTTTGGAAGGAATTGGAGCAGAATTTACCATTATGGGCTTTTTTGTTGTTGAGATATATATATATATATATATTTTGCTCACACACACAGAGAGATCTCTCAAATCAAATCAAAATCTTCCTCATGGAGATGATTGAAAACAGGTCCTTTAAGAACCTCATCTCTACCCATGCACTATTGCACTTGATCCACACAGGATTACAAATGCCCTGAAGACCAAAACAGCAGAGATAGAGGATTCTTGGCATGTATACCAGTTGACTCACCCAGTCCTGAAGTCCATAAACTTCCTAACATCCCCACATTTCCAGCACCAGCCAGGCACTATCAGCAGTCAGTGCCATGGAGGGACAGAGAGAAGACTCCCCAAGAGAAAAGGACCTCAGCAGCTGCTGGGAGGACTCCAAATTCTAACCACAGGACAGCTTGCCAAAAGCATCCAACATCTGCAAGTGGTATCACCACACCCAACAGCATGAACAGGTAAGCTCTGGCTTGGCCAAGTGCTCCATCCATTGGAAGCCAGGTGAGAACAATCCATTCCTGTTGATAGCCCCATGTTGGGTGGCAGATTTGTTGCCAAATGCAGATTTGGCTGCCTGCCATCTGAGAGCCAGACACCAGAGGCAAGTGTTGATGAAGGAAAAGGTGGTTCATTCAAGTGCTGGTAGCCTAAGGAGATGGTGGACTAGTTTCTCAAAGACCATCTCATCTTCTCTACTTACTGAGCAATTTATAAATAGCAGGAGTAATGGGGGTTGGTGGCAGAAAGCAAGCTTTGTACAAGTCATCATGACTTGTTCTATGGTTATTAACAAACAATAGTTCATCTGGTGGATCTTGTTATCAGCAGTCTGTGCTTGGCCTATTCCAAACTCTTGACCTGTTTTTCTTCAAGGTCATTTTCTAACCTCGTACCCAGCAACTGTGTAAGCAAATAGCAGGTCAATACTAAACTTTTAAAATAGAACAAACTGAAATCATACTGGAAGCAAAATGGCTGCTTCCCTTAAGCTAACCTAACGTTATAATCTGAATGGTTCTTGGGGTGCACTTACAGCTATTCTAAATTCTTTTTGATATTTAAGTATGTGACATTTTTAAGGTTTAGGATAGGGAAAGGTAAGTGGGAGACATATACTTAGTACCTTGGCTGAGGAGGGGATGAGGGGGAGAGAAAAATATCAGCCTTTTCTTTCTATTCTTTTAAAATAAATAATTAAAAGGCATCATTACTTATCTTGCTTTTGGCTCTTCCTTTAATCTACTAAAATTTCATTTAATTAGGCAACCATTCTCTTTTAACCTTTACTCGTCCAATTTATTGTATACCACAAGCAAACATTTTTTCACGGAAGATATCAACTCATTACTAAAGGAAATTGGATGCAAATTCAGCATTGAAAACTGATAGGCTGCAGCTTAATTTTCTCACTAGTTTAAAAGTGAATGCACAAAAGTGAGTAAATACTTTAATGTAGTGAATATGAAAGAAAGCTTTGTTACCCTGACTATTTTTCAGAGTTTCCAGGTTGAGGGATGTGAAAACAATTTTACCTTTCCCTTTCAGAATGTTGTGTTTCCTGTTTAATGGAAATTTTATTTTACCAGGTACAGTAACTCTATACTGGGTAGGTGCTTTTAATTTGCCATGGGATAACTTTCTGAAGCCTGTTAATGATTAGAACATATTAACATATGTGTGTTGCTGAACTGTTTGGGCGCTGTCACTTTAACCCTCCTTCTGTACTTGACACAAAGTGTCCTATCCCTTTGATTTCCCCGTGTGCTGAATTTAGCTAGGAGACTTTAATCACAAGCTCTATTTTCAACCATCACAGCAGAGTTCAGCAGATTGGGACTCAGTAGGACATTTCTCCAGAACATTTTTTTAGTGAATGCAACAGTTATATGCTCAAACTCCTCCAATTTTTAATTGTTGTTGGACAGATAGAATCAACCCTCAATGTGTATCCTCATTCTTACTCAAGTTTACTAAACAAAGATGAAAACAGTTCTCCATGCGATCTTTACATGTTTACTTTAATAAATTCAGAAATATTAAAGCAACCTCAATGATAACTATTTGGCTATGTAGCTAAGGCTTTTATATATTTTTACAAGTAGCCGTATGCATTTTAGCAGATCTAATGAACACAATTCCTTTATAAAATCAAGCTAATTTTAGTCTATTCTAGAATTTAATTATATATTTTCATATGATTCTCTATTTTATGTTTAGTATTTCTATCTCCATAATTAGATTTTAATGACAACAATAATAATGACAATGGGAACATTTTGTATGCTTATATTCTCCTACAGTTTCTAACATTGTACCTGTTCATATTTTCATACTAGAATTTAATAAATAATGACTGATCTGCTTATTGAAAAGTGGGCTCACCTATCTTGGAAGATGATGGAAATTTTTGGGTTTTTGTCTTTTGTTTTGTTGTTCTTTTTTAAAACATATTTACAATTTGCAATGAATCCCATCACCTCTCCCATCTATGCAGTGACCTAGCCTTGCATAAGATAGTATTAGACATATTGCAATGGTAAAATATGTTTGCTGGATTAGGTTGAAATTGCATGTTAATTAAGTGAATTTGAGATGTATAAATCAACACCTATAAATGCCTATTCATTGCATAAAATGTCATCCGTGCTAAGACAGATGGAAGATATTTGAATATGACCTTGGATAATTCAAATATCACATTCAAATATCAGAATCTTGTGATAGTCATACTTAAATATACAATGTTCTGAGAAAATAAAATTAAAAAATTACTATGTCAAACAATTCTGAACAGATAACTTTAAACTCACGAGTGTTCATCCAGCTAAAATAGTATTTTCTTAAATACTTCATTGTGTCATAAGATATCAGGTAGTTTTAAAATAAATGTATTTATGGACAAAGCTGATTGAGCCTCCCTTAATACTGTCCTATCTGTCAAAGTATAAAGATGTCTCAATCTATGAGACAGATGGTATTTTAGTTTGAATATAAGCCAACCTTGAATGCTAGATCAAAGAGAGAAAAACATTTATAAAGTTTTTAACTGAAAAACAGCTTCATTTTTAAAGGCATGCAATAGTTTGCTGAATAGAAATATAGAATGACTTTTATTCATGATATTTATAACTATGCATATATGTAGTAATTATAATGAGTAATTAATATTATAAATTAGCTATGATCTTTAAATATTCAATAGTTATATAGGTGAAACTAGGTTTTATTTTTAAATTTTTCTCTTATATTGGCATTTTTACCATGAAATATTATTCATTGTAATCATGTCCAATAGCTATGGTGATAATAAACTCTTCAGAAACTGCCAAAATTAATCAATAAGAGTTGAAAATTATGTAACTAATATAATATTGATTTTGTCTTTAAAATCACATAATTTAATATTTTGGCCTAGAATGAAACCTCAATGTCATGGATTTTCTATGCCTTGATAATTGAGTTTAATGGATTTTATTTGTACTGCACAAATGATAAATCTCACCTATCTTTGTGACTTTAGATAAGTCATTTTAAAATTGGACCTTACTTTTAACATATTATTTTGGAATAAAAATTTGGTGATGTGAAGACCAACATTTTATATTAATTATTTTGCTAACAACATCTGCAGATTGCTATTGAAATTGAGTACTTTTGAATTAACATTGGGGTACCATGTTCTAATTTTCTACACAAGTTATGCTTGTGGATCAAATTTATGAATTAATGATTCATAAAATAATTAAGCAATATTTATATGCAAATTAGTTGATTGTATGATTGCTAAGCTTGTTTATCTAAGTATTTGATGCTCTTATAGAGGATTCTATCTTTAAGATTTGATTGACAGGTCCACATGCACGGTTCTAGACAATTAGCTTATTATGCTTTTTAATCAAATAACACTTGGCTGCTTGTCAAACTGCCCATGCAAGAGGTAACTGGTGGTTGTCCTATAGTATTTGACAATTCTCCAACTTTAGGACCCTTTCTTTTTAATATAATGATTAGTGGTTTCTCAAGTTTATAAATACTACCATTGGTGTGCTAGGTGGAAGTTGCTATGGCCTGAGAGGAAATTTTCTAGCACTTTATTTGAGAAGAACAAACCTACTTTCTAGAATTTTATTGGCTAGTCAAGATTTGTTCTTAATAATTTTGAGTTAGTTAAGTTAGGCAAAAATATTAACTGGGACTTAAGGATTGTCATGGGTTGAATTACATCCCCAAAGTGATATTTTGAAGTCCTAATCCAAGCTCCAGTGAATATGATCTTACTTGGAAATAGGATCTTTGTAGTTGTAGTCAAGTAAAGATGAGGTCATCATGGTGGATCCTAATTCAATCTGTCTGGTTTCCTCATAAGAAGAGAAGGTAGAGACTTACAGAGAGAAGACAGCAGAGGGAAAGATTAGAGTGATGCAGCTGGAAGACAAGGAATGTCAGGGATTGCTAGCCACCGCCAGGGGACAGGAAAGGGCAAAGAAGGGTTCTAACTGGAGTCTCAAAAAGAACATAGCCCTGCTGACATCTGGATTTTAGAATTCTAGATTACAGAACTGTGAGACAACAAACTTTTGTTATTTTAAGCCACTCAATTGGTGCTACTTTGTTATGATAATCCTAGTAAATTATTACAGAAGTGAAATGCAGTGGTAAAATCAGCTTCAAATCAATAACATGATGAGCTTAATCTACCAGGAAACAAAATCCAGGACATAAATTACTCAAATTATGTATTAAATTAACTTGTAAAAATAAATTGAGATTAATAAACACTTATATATTTATTATGTATATAGACATGTTCTTATTGCTAGGGGACAGAAGGAGAGGCAATGGGAAAAGCAAAGAGGAATATACAGGTATATATTATATATTTATAAATATATAAACTTAAGCTTTTAAAGAACTAAGAATTTAGAAGTTATATTAGACACCTAAATTGTTAAATATTGTGCAATGCAGAATTATGTAATTGCTAAATAACATTCAGTTGAGGTGTTTAATTTAAAATGAGTGTTGGGATTTAAGAAAGACTTCAAAGGACAAAAAAAAGAACATAAATATGAGGAAATTAGTGGAATGCATAAGAATGAATGAAATAAACATTTTGAAAGTAGTTGGCATTTTTAAGAAATGGTGAAAATAATAGAATATTTCATGCATACAATATATGTATGTGTTTGTGTATGGTATATTTTCTTTCTTTCTTTTTTTTTTTATTTCATCATATAATGGGGGTACATATATTGTTAGGAATACATACGTTGCCCCTACCACTCCACCCTCCCCACGTGCCAGAGCCTCAAGTGAGTCCAGTCCCCAGGTGGCGTGCACGGTACACATTATGTGACTCTACTCTTCCTCCCCCCTCCCGCCTGCCCTCCTTCCAACAAAAGATTTTTTTTTTTTTTACACTTTGGATACATTGTATATCTTTGCCTCACCCTAAGAAGGGTTAGAGGTATGCCCTTCCCCCGCAAAATGCTCTCCACATCCCTATGATGTGGGTATTGCCCCCCCTCCCGAAACCCTGGTGTACACTACCACCCTTTGAGCACCATAGTTTTAAATAATTGTATCTTTAATAATGTATACATGATATAAATGGCAAACACATATACATTAAGTCTATTAATAAAGATACATAAATAAAGAAGACTGAGAACAATTGCCATTACTGTATATTCTTGTATATTGCTCTGGGTGAAGACAAATTAGCCAATGTAGACCAAGTGTATTAACAGGGCCAGTAGCATATTGCAACAGATGCAAGACAATGGGATCATAAATCTGCTTGTATTGGATGGAGTCTTTAAGATAGCTTAATCTGATTCTGTTTATCGTTGTAGCAGTTAGCTATTGCCACAATCATGCTGTTCTATGGTATACAACAATTGGAGTTAGGACTTTCATGTTCGAAGTCAAATAGATGTTGACTGGGCTCCAATCATCTTGTTTGGGGTTGCTCACAGTCTTGAGACCAGTGATCTGCTGATCTAGGCTGGCCTCAGATTGTGCTCTACAGCTCACTCATCTTCCTGCTGGCTAGCCTGCCCTATTATTAGGGTGAAAGCAGAGGCACAAGACCACAAAAGCAAACACACAATACCTCTTGAAGCAGGGGCTTGGAATTGGCACACCTTACCCAAGATAAATTGAAAGAACACCAGAGACACAGGGCTTAGAGAAATAAACTCCACTCCTTTACTGTGAGAAACTACAATATGACGTGACAAGGGGCACGGCTAAGGTAAAGACAATACAATGATGTCACTATTGCAATTTACCACAAATAATGAACTTCCACCATCGCTTCCTGGGAGCCCTACCACAACCTTATTTTGTTTCCATGTAATTTATATATGACTCTAGTTGTCTGAAATCAATGGCAATAATTCCAAAATATAACTAGGTAAACTATCAGTTTAGTTATATGAATCACTTTTAGGAGCGTAGTTTCCATGAAGCTTCTTCTGGGAGAAAGATTCTACTTTAAGGTGTCAAAAAAAATTAGTTGTCAATTTCTGAAAGGATGAGGAAATAAAGTATTTAAAGTTAAATTCAAGGTAATCAGTGTGATATTGGGAGGCCCTTGAGGTTGGTTAGTCTCTCAGGCAAGGACATCCCATTCTACTCAAGCTTTTGAATGACTAGAAAATAAATTTACCTTGATATTTAAATTTTTGCAACTTATTGAAATTATAAAATTATTTTCATGACAGAACATTTTCTGTGAGAAATTCAGCACTATTATATATTAGTCTTTGCTATATGATAACAATCATAGCTGAAAAATAAAGAAAATCAGGCATGGTTGTTTGCCATTCTAGTGAGATTACTTGTACCCTTCCTCGATCTCTGCTTTGATTCATCACTTTTGCAACAACTCTGGTGGATTGCAGCATACTTTACCATTGTGCCTTTTTTCAAAAACTGATGCTAATTCTTTCAAATGTCTCACTAGACAAATGTTTCTAAGTATACAGTAACATTTTTCTAAATAATTAATGTCTAGTAGAAATTCTGTCTACCAATTCAAGTTCCATTATCACTAGTTAGTCTTTAATCTATTTTTTCTTTTTTACAATAAAGAAATATGTATACAATATATACCACTTTATATCAAATTTGACCAACTCAATTAATTTTTCTGATTATTTTGTATTCTAATAGCTATAAAACAAATAATTGAGAATGGACATTTAAAGCGCATGAATTTTTTCCGCAAAGAAAATGCAATATGAAGATTGAAAATATTTTCCCAACCCGACCCCCTTCCACTTTCACTTCCTTGAAAGAGTTTTCATGCCACTCATTCATTTACTTATCAAGACAGAATTTTTTAAATCCCACTGTTTGCCATGCACTCCATAGTCAATAATTGTAAGCACAGCTTTTTTCTTTCTTCCTGGACTCTGCATGTGAAGTGATAGATGTTTTCTGAAATGTCTGATCTGCTTTTCTGAATTGACTGCTTGTGATCTTTGAATTTCCATTTTCCCTTCTCAAAGCTTTCTGCTCTTTTATTGTGCAAAGAACATCACAGTTTTTAGTGGTTCTTCGTCTTTTCCTCATCAGTTCTTAGTGCAGTGCTAGGACCAGAGTGGGTCCTTGGTAAACAATAAATAAATGAGCCTTTATACCGTGTTTATAAGCAATTGTTTACATGTCCATCTTCTCCATTACACCAGAGTTGACAGCAGTCGCTTTGTCTTTTTCATTTTCACACAAAGTTTTCAGTTTTTAGCAAAATATCTCACACATTTATTAAAGTCATCATTTAATAAATGTTTATTGAGTAAATCAATAAATACATGAACTTTAAGGAAAAACAAAACATTAGTTTAGTTGCATAATATTTCTCATTCTAAGTCTATAGTGCCTCAAAGAGAAACAAACAAGACAAAAAAAAATAGCTGTTCTTTTTGTTCAGATCCACAACATATTATTGTGGAGATCACAAATTCTGCATAGATTTTTTTTATAGTGTTTTCTCCTTTTATGTATTTATGTCATTAAAAAGAATATTGAACTCTGACTCACTTTGTAGTTTTTAGGCACTGGCTGAATTAATGGAAAAAATGAAAAAGAAAAGCTATGTTTGTCCTCATGAAGATTCTATTAGGGTAGAAAACAATAATACCTACTGTTAGGCCTGCTCAGGGTGGGAACCCAGAAAGTGTGTATAGGTTGGAATGCGGTTAATGGAAAACTTAGAGAGTTACCATATGGCTTGTGAAACAATAGCCGCAGGAGTCCAGAGAGTCTGGAGGTTGTAAATCTAACTCTGACCACAGAGGGTTGCAGTGATGCTGGAAGGAACCAGTTACTGTTCAGAAAAAAAAAAAAAAATTCACCCTCTGTGAACTTCCATCTAAACCTCCTATAAAACCCACACTCTCCCCTTCCTGGCATAGATGCTCTTTTTGGCCTCCAACCATTTTCACCCAGACGTTCAAAAAAACAACATTTTGCTACGCCTGAAGCTTTGTGTGTCTCTCACTCGGCTCTGGACCTAACACCTACTTCATGAGTTTTGGTTTGCTGGTATTAAGTTTAATAATATATGCAGAAAACTTAGTTGTTATTATTATTATTTGCTATAAATTAAATATACTCCTGAAAGATGGGTACAATTGCTAAGTTTTATTAATTAGGCAACAGGTTTGAATAAATAAAAATTTTTATTCAAGGCAACACGCTGTAGGGTAGATCTGGAATTCCAAGCTGACTGATGATTCTAACACTTTCCTATGTAAAATTTCTCATTGGTTACTCTGCATTTTCCCACATTCTATGCTCTTTTCCATGCTCAAATTTGCTTATTTAAATCTCTGTGGAGTTCTAAATGAAAGAAAATTGTTTACCTTTGAATTCAGACCTTTTATCCACTGATGACTGTTCACATAATTTGGAACAATTATCCCAAGTTATCTCCCTACATAATACTTCTCGTAATGGGTCGCTGAAAGGTTCCAAGTGCTCAAAATCCTCCTTTTCCTGCATTCCCTGGAGAACCACCTCATTAACATGGTTTGTGCTAAGCAATGAAAACAATCTTTAAAAAACCAAATGTGCATATTTTTTCTTAATGTTATTTTATTTTTCAAAATGAATGTCTTAAATATATATAAGAAAAGAGAAAAATTGGGCATCCTATCATCAAAGGACCACCTACATAAAATAAGGAAACTGAATCTGTCTTTTTCCTTTTCTTTCTTTCTTTCTTTTTTTTTTTTAAGTTGGGAAGTGCCAGCTACACCAGGTTTGTGACAGTGAAGTTAAGAACTATTAAATGAGTGAATATTAACTGTTTCCTTACAAACAAATATATGCTAGTCAATTCCCTGAAAGGAAATACAATAGTACATGAAAATCTAGAAATCAGTTTTAGAAACATTTCCTTCTTGTCATTAATTTGTGTTTTGCCTGCCATTTTCAATTTTATTTATATGAGCCATTTTCATTTTAAGTGAGTTTAGGATCAGGAAAGTATAAAAGGCTTGTGCTTTCCCACTCATTCTAAAATGTACATGTCATAAGTTCTTCCCTGTTCATAAGCAAAGGAATGGAGAGAATTGAATTTTCCATGACATAATGATATCAAGTCTAAAATATTATGGTATAGAATATAGCTTAATGCAATTACTACCTAATGACAACAAATGAAGTAACTACACATATGGATTAACATGTTCTGTAATCTGCTTCTGTGTCTGGAAATCATTTGGGTAACAAAAATCTGCCAAATATTGTTCAATTATTAAGATAAATTTGCAGGATAAAAGGATGACAACCATCATCAATCAAGTTATTCTGTATTAAGTACGGACAGTTAATGTCTCAGCAAGGAGTTCAGGCAATGTCTATTATCACCTATGAAAGCTCATTGCCTCTGATAGGAGGCTAACTGGCATTGGGGATCCAGTAAGAATTATGTCGGTAGGCAGAAATAAGGACTAGGACCTATAATAGAAGTTATCTGAAGATTATTGATCACAGATTATTTAGAATTGAAATTCCCAACTTTGTGGTCATCTTAAACAGGTGGAGTAAAGATATATCAGCTCAGCACATGTCCACAATCTACACTGGCCTTACTGAATCCAAAATAAAGGGTGTTGTTCCAAGGCATGGCAAGGTGTTTGCTATGAATATGCAGAATTTTATACCAATCCCTACTTATTTCATAAAACGATAGTCACTTAGGTTACTTAACATCATGCTATTTTTTGTTTGTATAGTACTATAATTTACATTATTTTAAGATATTGTAAATATCTTGAAGTTTTTCTTTCATAGCATCTGCCCATATGTTTACTTGATTTGCAATGAAAGGTAAATAGTGAATTATATTAATTAATTTAACTCAAAATCCAATTGAATTAATATACAAACCTTGTGTTGTCTTTATCATAAGTAAAACTTTGATGAAAGTCAAACTTTTACATAATCTAGGAAAAAATGTATTATGCAATTGAAGATGATATAGATCAATAATATGGTCATGAGGGAATCAACAGTAGCACTGTAATATTTCTTAAATAATAATAAAATGCTTCTTTTGTAACTGAAACTTATATGAGGCTAAAATAAAGCATAACATTTATATATCTGGGATAACTTCAAATTAAAATTACCTATTAGATGGTAGTTACTTATTAGAGAGCTACTCTGCAAGGAACTATATTTTAATAGTTAGAAATATTCACCTTAGCTAATTCACATATCAAGTAATGAAAGGATGGGCAATACAAAAAAAAATCCCATATACTTACTGATTTTGCGGAATAAGAGATTTGCTTCCTCTTCATGACATTACTTCAAATATCTGATGACAATAAATTTCCTCTCTCAGATTTGGTCCTTTAGTTCTCTTTATGTACTTCATAGGCCTCTTGTGAAGAAAATTGACTATGGCTATGGCTTTATATACTATGAAGTTTGTTATGATTTATTCACTTTTAATGTTCTGACAGTTTAATAACTAGGTGGCATTTCTTTTTGGTTATATAATGTTGAACAATAACTACCGCTGAAAGTTTGCATTTGAGACATGGTATTAAAGGAAAGATAAGCCTCAGGGCAATTTGTAATAATGCCCTAGTCAAAGGCAGAAATCAGAGAGGAAGAATTGAACTGACACCTTTTCATTTCAGGTGAAAAACTAAATATATTCATGTTACTTCAATGATAAGGTAGATCCAATTTGGGATTAAACTCTATAATGTGGATATTCTTTTTAGTAATTCGAGTGCTTGTGGTAAAAACGTGGAGAAATAACTTGTAAAAGGATAAGAAAAACCCCTAGAGACAGTGCTATTTTAGGAAAGAAATCACCTCCATTTGCTCTGGAGATTTGTTGCACATGCTGTTGCTTTTAGACTTTAGTCAGCTTCATAAAATCTAAGCCTGAAGTCACTAAAAATAATATTTTATCAAATTGTTCACTTTTCCAGAAAAAAAAAGAAATGCTCTTTCCTCCTTCTTCCTTCCTTCCTGAATTTATATATTTATATGAAAACATTGGCATATCAGCTTAGAGCCTGGGTGTTTATAAGTAAAAATGAGAAAATAAAATTTCAGTAGATGGAAGTTCTTGTGCAAAATGTATGAAAATATTTGCTAATTCTTGGTAGATTTGGCTTCTACATTCTATTGTGTATTACTTTTAGGGCTTCAATTTTTTTTTCCCAGAAAAACAGAATCTGTATAATGGTTTAACATGAATTGTGTAGTCTAATGCATGTACCACAGAACAAAGGTTTGTTTTCCCTATCAACAAATTCAACAGAGATATTAAGTTCTTTTTATCCCCTATTAAATATTTAAGAAAATTTGTATGTAAATTTTACATATGAATTTTCAAATAGCATGCTGCTTACACGGTGCCTATAAGATATCTTCTTTGTCCTGAAAAAAAAAAAATAGAACATTTGTGATTTCTCATGGCTAATTTAATCAAGTAATTCTCTACCATACCAACTGATAGGATTTGTTATAACTCTAGTATTCAATGCAAAGATTTAGGATTTCAAAATTGCTTTTTACTCACTCTACTGCATTTAATTTTGTATTTTTTATGTAGTATGATTAGAAAAAGTGTTTTGTGCAAAAAATATCTAGAGTAAGCTATATTTCATTTACAAAGGAGGGATGTAAGAACATATACGATAAAGAAAATATTCTAAAAGAAGAAAGTAATGGTCCACCAATTTTGTACTCTGTTTAGTGAATTTGTCACAGAGCTTTAGGGTAGCAGTTCTGGCATTGCTTTATTGGCATTCCAGACTGAGCAAATCAGTAAATATATAGTAGATAATGAGAGCCGATTTCTCTCTGTCAGAGAAAGGAGTTACAACTAAGGAAGGAGGGATGGCTTGTGTGAACCTCGTGGTGTTAGATAGGAATCAGAGGTATTATAAGTACAAACTCATGAGTTTTAATCAATACAGATTGATGTAAAAATAGATATGGATGCACATGTGTATGTTTCCACATGCATATAGTTTCTATATTTTCTAGCTCTGTACTCTGAGAAGGCTACATGCAGTGACACCCCATTAGCAATAAGCGTATCCGTGCTTGGTTTCTATACCTATTCTCCAGTAAAAAGAACCCAGGCTCCTTAGGGAAATAACTGATTGTGTTATTATTACTGTGCTTGCCCAACTGATTCTAATATGCCTGTGGAGGATAATGGACCTCAAATAGCCAAAGATTTCTAGCAAATGAGAACCTATAGATATCAAGACATGATAAATTGCAGGAATTGAGAGCATCTATATTTGCATAAAGAT
Source organism: Cheirogaleus medius (assembly GCA_008086735.1). NCBI lineage: Eukaryota > Metazoa > Chordata > Mammalia > Primates > Cheirogaleidae > Cheirogaleus > Cheirogaleus medius. The sequence goes on from VBSM01000483.1 coordinate 17,208,526, forward strand.
ACACAAATTAAGGAAACCAAATAGAAAGTCAAGAAAGAGACCGTATACACACATAAACATATATACATAGGTATAGATATGTGTGTGTATAATCTCTGTATGTGAGAATATACCACATTATTAAATTCAAAATTAAATTAATTTCTCCATTTATTAAGTATACATGCATATGTACACACACACTTATACACATACACACTATGGGTGCTATAATTGGAATACAGAGCAACGAAACTAGTTTTTTTTGAAAGCTAGCTATGGATTAAGCACACATCAAGGATTTTTTGTAGGTAGCATGGCATCCTATCTGAAGATGCATGTATGGTTTGAGCAGATTTGCTGAACTATATTAAAGAGCAACATATTTATTGAGCTCAGAATGTAGAAAGCAAAAAATTCTACCTGCTTATTTTAGTAAACAAACTAGACGTGTGGGATATAAAGCAAAAACCAATTTCATTTTTTAAGTACCATCTTTCTATCCTTTCGTCCTAAAGATATATCAAACAAATCTCGAAGTGTTTTCATTTACTTTCACATATCATTAAATAATCTCATTTTCCCTGGTTTAAAAATTTTGAAAAAATGGTTTAATCTAAACAAACCTTTGTTGTCTGATGCAAACTAAAACTTCTGTGTTACTTCCATGTTCTTCAAAGCCTGCAGTGAGAAAGGTAGGGGAGTGATAGACATGATCAAGCATTTTTTTTGTTTGTTGGTTTGCTTTGATGTTTGTTTTACGTTGTCCTTGAGCTTGTCTCCCCCTCCATGCTCCATTTTGTGTGCTTCCTTTTGTTCCTCCTGGATTTTGAAAATATGATGATAGATGGGTAATGTAATAAAGGCTGGCAGGTCCTACATAGTTGGTAATGTTCAATTATTTCATTTATATTCAATTATTTCATTTTTGAATGCTCTATGTGGGTTCCATCCATCTTGTACTTGTAGTTTCCAGTTTTGGGCGATGCCTCCACTTACTGGCTACTTACAACTCTTCTTGCCAGACCCTGACTTCTGGTGATCCACCCCATGCTGAATCCCTCCCTTGGAATAACTTTGACCCATCCACCTGGCTTCTTGATCACAGTTCTCTTCAAGAGGACTCAAGTCCTGGCTTCCTTCTGCTAGGTTCATACATGGCAGACAGGACCACACACCTTTGTCCCTCCATCTGTGTAAGTGCAGCCTTCTCCTCCATAGTGTCTTTCTGCATTCAGTCATCAGAGGTACCTGAAGTCATTGTATTGTCTTTGGATTTTTCACAGGAAAGTCAGACAGATATTTTTTGTAATCCCCACAAAGTCCAGGAGACGCAAACCAAGATCTCTCAATGTATTCTCTTTTCCCTGGAAGCAGCTAAATAATGCAGCTGAAATAAAACTTCACAAGGATGGAGAGGTCAATCTCACTTCCTTGCAAGCATTCTCATGTCCTACCCATGGTTATGCTGGAGCCAAACCAGATAATATAGAAGTTTTACTTTACATGACATTATTTATACAAAGGTGTTTGACTATTACTATGTTAGTAATAGAAACTGAAATGTTTTGATCAGAAATATGCTTTAAAAAACAATGTTAGGCATCTTTCTATTTCCACTTAAACTTTTTAAATCAATAAACTTAACCTGTTTTTGATTGAACACTAGCAGTTGTTATGTCTGTTGGTTGTTGGGCTGCACTAAACTTTGAGGTCTACGAGTAGAAGAAGCACTGCAACATGTGAGGGAATTATGCGATTGGTCATCTTGCTTTCTGAAAAGGACCAGCATATTTTATTTTTAGATATATGTGCTTAATTTTCAGTTCAATACAAACAAATTTATCTAAATGATGTGGTTCGTTACAAATTTTCTTTTTGTGGATCTATTGGATTTTGCAAGTGTCAATTGTAAACGGCAATTATTAAAATTAACATTATTTAATTAAAATTAACATTTTAATTTTATTTGGAAAAAGTATTCTAATTTATACGAACACTAAAGATTTGACTAGTTTCATGAGACTATTAGCTTTTTCTGTAATCTTGAATAAAAGTCATTTGATTCTAATCTCCAGAAGATTTGAAAAGTAATCAATAAAAGAAAGAACTCTTATAGCTTGAGTTTAAATCCTATTTTATTCTAATTGAATTAATTCACCTTATCTTGGCCTAGACAAGCTTTTGTAATTTTCTGTAAAGCTTCAAAAAGTGGCTTGTGTTATATAAACAGAAAGAGAAGAAATAAAATATACTCTTTACTTAATAATATTATTTTTAAAAAGCACCACTATGGTAGTCTATAATACACTGTTGACAAAATAAGTTAATAACAAAGAAGAATTCTAGTTTGAAAAGACTGATTGTTGAGCTTTCATTTAAATTTAAATTTATACAAAAGTAGCTAAAGAATCCTTGTTGCTTAAAATTACCTTGTTCAAATCTTTCACATTAAAAAGAAAGATATTTGCAAATCAAACAGATGAATTTGCAGCTCACATAGCTGAGTATTCTTCAAAAATTTCTCATTATTATAACAAGATGATACTCAATTTAAACATAGCAACGGAATTCCACTTTTTATTCTGATCTTTACTTGATAAAAAATATTTCACTGCTTTATTCTTCTCTAGACTTCAAAAATTAGTAGGAGAACTGAATCAGCCTGGGGAAAATCAGGCTTGAAAGTAGAATTTTTTTTTTACTCTATTTGTGTGTCTATGCTAAGTTGGACTTAAACTGGACATTGTCATTTTCACTGAATTTCCTCTAATTCTCAATTTCCCCAATCACCCTCATAGTCAGAGCATTATGCCAGGTACATCCTAAGAGGAACTCCACCTTGCAGGATGTAAAGGATGCAAAAATGTAAATATTTTATGACACTCTAAAATTATCACAAATAAAAAGAAAAATCACAACTTTTTGCACACATTTGATGTGAACAAAAATACCATGACAAAATTCCTCTACTGAAGTTAGTGCAATTTGCTTACAATCTTGTATGGACCATTTATCTATAGTTATTTTTAAAAATCCAAAGGCAATTAAGTGTTAAAAAAGTGGGTATAAGATCCTCATCAAAATGAGTTGAAATAGACAGGCTTATTTCAATAAAATAGAATTTAGCTGGGCATTGAAGGACAGAAATTTTTGGGAGGAGAGATAGTCAGATTAAGTGAACATAGAGATATGTGCAAGCTCTCTAACATGGAAATTAAATGACATGCTAAGAGATCAATAAATAAATCACCCTTTAGACAAAAGCATTTATGAGAGAAATGTGGAGGATGTGGTTAAATAGGTCAAGTAAGATCTCTGAAGTCTTTAAAGTCAGACTTAAATTAGTAATAAGAATACTGGCATTAATATCAAGCAACATGTACTGAGTATCTACAATAGGTTAAAACTATACTATACTAAGAATTGAATGTGAATTATCTAGTTTAAATTTTATAACTACCTAATAGAATAAGTATTATTATTATCCTATTTTACTAATGAAGAAACAGAGCCTGAGAAACGTTAAATGTTTTCTGAGGATACAATGTTAATAAATGGACAGCTATGAACTCAAATTCTTGTCTAATTAGTGATGGTTATTAGTAAAACAAACAAAAAAAGAATTTTCTGTCTGAGATTCTTTCTCTCCAGTGAATAAACTTCCACTTAATAATAAAGACTGCTCCCCATATCTTACAATGTAAGCTATAATATTGTCTATTATGTGTAATATAAACCACACTAAGAGCATTATATTAAATCTAAATTATTATAGCAACCATCTTAGTGTATTCTACCATCCTAAAAAAAATGTAGCCCTTTAAAAACGTTGAATGCTATGCTGAGTACTTCACATGCATTGTTTTATTTATTCTCCAAAAAACACCATTACCCTATTTTTATTACAATAACACATAGGAAGGTTTTAATTTTGCCCAATGTTATATTGCTAATAAAGGAGTAAATTGAGGCCAAGCAAAATTACATATATTGCTTAAAGTAATACAGCTATTAAGTGAATGAGGATATTAAAGTAGAAAGATGGAATAACTTTCCAAGGCAAAAAAGAGTAAAGACAAAATAAAGCTAGGATTCAAATCATAAAATAAACTAAGGCTAGAGCTGGGAGACTTAATGGTGAGAACAACAACAACAAAAAAGATCAAGTTAATATCCCTGTATTCATAAAACTGGCAGGTTAGTTGTGGGGAGAGCTTTGATTTCAATAATCACACATGTAACTGTAATATTACTTTTCAGTAATAGAGAGAAGAGACTCGTGGTTCAATAAAGTGTTTTAGTGGAGGTATATACCTGATTAGGGAGGTCAGGGAAGAAAGACTTTGCTTTTAAAGTGGTGATTAAGTTTTAAAGGAATGAGTACAACAGGCAAGGGATCAGAGAAGCATTTAATGTTTAGAGTTTTCAATTTAGGAAAGAATTTGAGAACTGAAAAATGCATAAATATAATACCTGTTTTTTCCACCATTACACCCTGCCATTATTTGAGTTCAAAAGAAAAATAAGTCATATTGTTTTAGAAATGTGATAACTGGATGCAAGTTGAAATCAGGGGTCATTTCTTCTATCACTATGATCTAGGCTGATGTGGTTCCCAGGTGAGTTCCTGCTCAACAGAAGCAAATTTGATGGACTATGAGTCTATACAATTTTTCCAAAACATACATTTAAAACTCTGCATCCAAAAATTCTATCCCTACATTCAGGGTTTGATAGAACAGCTTCTTCAAATTGTATTTTCAGGGGGCATTTTGTGGTCAGGAATTGGTCAGGAAAATTCTACAACACACTCTTGACATTTCATGCAAGAAATTTAATGTAATAAGTTATTTGAAAAAATTGTCAGAAAAGGTAGAAATGTAAAAGATGTTCTGGGGTGGTTTTACCCATTGACCAGAAAATACAGAAACGACAGCCTTACAAGTGTATCTGGAAGCCTTGGCCATCTGTATCTAAGATTCTCTCAGCTGCTGCAGAAGCATCACAACCTTTCGTGATGTCACCACAGGAGTGAGCCAAGGTACTCTAGAGTCTAATATCGAGGACATAAAATGAGACTGACCTTGCTCCAGCCCTCAAATACTGCACTAGTGACTTCCATTGGCAGAGGCAATAGGATACTGCTGGCAAAACTTGTGTTCTTTTCCACTTCCCTGTTATTTAAGTTCATGAGAGTACTCATTACCAAAATTTCCAGGAAAAACAAATAAGGTCCAAAAGTGGAAATTTTATTTAGGGAAAGAACTTATCATTCATAATAAAACTAATCTTTCACACAATCCAATATTCTTTTTATAAGTTAGCAACACGGATGGTTTCATAGGATCTAATGCAGATTTGCATGCATTTATTTACTCATGATTCTCTCATTTGGACTAGGCTCAGCTTGGAAGTGTTTTTTTTTTTTTTCCTCCCTTCTTACTTGCAGCTGCAGTCATCTGATGAATTGACTGGTGCTGAAGGGGCTAAGATAGCCTCATTCACAAGTCCAGCAGTTAATTGGGTCAGTTGGCTGGGGCACCTAAATTGTTCTCCATGCAGTTTCTTCAGCACCACAGTCCTAGAAACTTCATACATTGCAGGTGGGAATATAAAATGATACAGCCAGTTTGTAAAAGAGTTTTACAGTTTCTTAAAATGAGACGCATAAATTTACAACAAAATTAAGCAATTCCATCGTTAGGTCCCATCCAAAGGAAATGAAAACATATGTCCACGCAAATTTTTTATGGGAATGTTTATAGCAGCGTTAGTCATAAAAACCAAAAACTGGAAATAACCCAAATGTCCATCTATTGGTGAATAGATAAAGAAATGTGGCATATTCAGGCAATGAAATAGTATTCAGCAATAAAAAGAAACAAAGCATATTCTTCAATATGGATGAACTTAAAAAATATTATGTTTGTGAAAGAAGTCTGATACAAAACACCACATATTGCATGATTCCATTTATATATGAAAAAGCAAATCTCTAGATACAAAAAATAGGTTAGTAGTTGCCTGTAGTTGAGGGAAGGGAACAAGAAAAACGGCAAATGGGCACAAATGGGATCTTTTTTTTTTTTTTTTTTTTTTTTTTTTT
>VBSM01000483.1:17214713-17228956 GCA_008086735.1 Cheirogaleus medius
GGCCTCCCAGAGTGCTAGGATTACAGGCGTGAGCCACCGCGCCCGGCCAAATGGGATTTTTTTAAGCAAAGAAAATGTTTAAAATTGCTTGTGGTGATACTTGTACAACATTGTAAATTTAATAAAAGTCACTGAATTAAAATATAAAACAAGTAAACGTTTTGGTATGTAAATTATACCTCAACAAAACTGTTTAAAATATGACTTTTAAAGAGTTACTGATCTGAAAATATCTAAATTCATGATTCGATGGTTTAAATAAATTAATTAAGCATTAAATAGCATTCATTTATTTTCTTTACTTTGGCTTACCTAAGGTTAATTTCTTTTAAAATTAAAGTTAAAAATTTTCTATAATCCAAAATTTCATCTAAGATTATTTTTAATCTAAGAGGATTTGGACTATGATTGCCAATATCGATTATCTAATAGACAGATACAAGTTAGAGATGTAATATTATTTTACTGAGATTTGAACTGTGTTTTTAGTAAATTAAGTGCTATTTTTATATTGTGCTTATAGTAATTTCAAATTTTATTTTTATCTCAATTGTTTCTTTAACATAAAAGCAGATTGAGAATAAACATTAGGCTAAGTTATATTTTATACAATACTTTAATTCAAAATAAAATTTTATCATTCTAAAATGAAGGACTCATTATCATTTTTTCTCCTATTTTCAGAGCAAGTGAAATTACAATTCTTGCTTTCTCATTTTTAAATGGAATATTATGTCTACCAATTTAAGATCTTTCAGATACTGTGAAAACAGAAACTTAATTTTAATTTTCCTACTACTGTACAAGTAAAGAAATATTTAAAATCTGTGAATTATATGGTCCACATTGGCCCAATCTTGTAATATGATGAAGCATTGCTGCAGGGGCCTATTTAATGGTATTTAATAGGAAACAGTTGAGGTTCTCATGGAACCACTCAGAAAGCCACTTCTCTATTTGAATTTAAAGTAGCTCTTTCCACCATAATGTCATCAAAGTTTCAGCTTCTTGAGAGAAAGTAGTCATCCAAGGACTAAGGTTGGCGAGTGTGAACAGCATCAATTAGTCTATTTTATTGACCAAAATTAGAAATCATCTATAATTGAAGCCAAAAGTAGATGAGTAAGATAAAAGCAGAATGGGATTCAGAGAGAAGAATTCAGGCTAGACTAGAACAATTATTTTATTCTAGGTAGATCAAGGGCTATACTCCACACACACACACACACACACGCACACACACACATTCATACAAACAATAGGTATCTGTTTAGAAGAAAATTCTTTCAATATTTTTTAAAAGCACTAATTTAAAGAAGTCCTCTAATTGTAACACCCCCTTACCCCCACCAGGTTAACTGTAGGATTGTGCTATCAAGACTCTACTGCTTAAAGCAAGAAAATTGAAGAAAATAGCACCGCCATCCAATTCTGTCTTGCAGAGCCTTATTTCTCAGCAGATTGTTATACTAATAGTAACTTAGCACACAGAGGTTGCACAATAAGTGATAGAATATTTTGAGTTTATATCTATGCTGTGCAAAATGTCAGGAGAATAGAGTCAATATATACAATATCTTCTTTTATTCCCATTTTATATGTGGAAAAACATATATGTATTTCTTATATTTTCTGCTGAACTGATCAATTGCTAGAGTATCAATTTAGTGAAAATAGTTAAACTAATGGTACATACTATCTTAGCCAAATATTGAAATTGTAACATTATTTCAACAATGCTTTTGTAGCACTACTCAAAGATACATCAGCCAGTGGATTTTTTTGGTAGCATATGAAATGTCCCATCAAATATTCAATTGAAATGCTTCCAATGAAAATACCCTAGTTTTTTTTTAAAGAAATAAACATTTCTAAAATAAAGTATTGTATAAATGGGGGAGGGGAGTACCAAAATCTCATATTTAAATGTAGGTTATTTTTCATTTCAAGAAGATATATTTTTAAAATTTTTTCATCTGATATGTTGCAGCATTATGAGTGAACATTAAAATAAATCTAATTATTGAACATGTGATAGGAAACAATTGCATATGAAATGTAAAATACAAAGAGGAAAGAAAAGTTTAGAAAGTTAGAATTCAACATGTTATTTTAGAAGTAGAGCTAGAAATACAAAGGAATAATGTGGAAGGGGTCATTGATTAGAATTATTTTGGAAAACTTTTCAAAAGTGACACTCCCTAGTTCATATCCTAGATCAATTAAATGAGAATTTCTAAAATGTGACCTGGACATCAGAATATTATAAATATTCCTAGAGAGATTATAATGAGCTAATTGGGATAAGACTTGGTTTTTAATTTAAAGTAAAACTAATTTTATTTAACAACTTACAATGATATAGTAAAATACACTTAGTGTATTACTATATTTTGTGTGCATTTCATCTTATAAATCTTATCTTTCATTCTTACTTATCTGCAAATTGCCTGGGTGTTTAAAGTTCAGTGCATCAACCTTTGTATGCAAGAGTTATCTATTTGCATGTTGGGGATGATAAGAGATGAATCATATACTTATATCTTTAAATTTTTTATTATAATTTTAAATCATATGACATTAACAGTAGCAGTTCAATTTTCTGACAGAAAAATAAAATATAGGTTGAGAAATAAATCTTACTTCATCCAAAAATATTTACAAAAAACACTCAGTTCTCCTTTTAGAGATACAGAAAAAGATGTGACAAATTTCCACATGCACATTTCATTCTTGATGAAATGACAGACAATAAACAAGTACATAAATATTTCAGGTACTGGGAAATGTTATGAAAAAATTTAAGTACTGTAAAAAATTAGAGGCATGCAGGGGAATCTGGGAAGGTTCATCTGAGCAGTTCACATTTGATCAGAGTAGGTGAAATGTTCTAGTTCAAAAAGCTGCTATCCAAAATAACTCCTGCAAATGTTGAGTCCCTCTGTGCAACCCCAAGACCCATTTTTCTATCAACAATATTCATGAGCCTGTCCTTAAAGACCACAATATATGTACTGTACTTTCATTTCCATTCTTTTAGTCAAAATAATGGCAATTTTTAGAAACCAGAATTCACTAGGATTTTAAAATTCATTTAGAAAATCAAGATTCTAAGCAATGTGTTAACATGAACTTAGAGCCTTTTGTATTGATCTTAAACCCTAGTAGCTCTCAGTAAGCCTTAATTTGTCTTCCAGGGAAGTCTTTCAAACTTACTCTAAAGTGTAATGGCATTAGCCCCTTTTCCTAATGCTTTTTAAATTGGCGGCTTCTCTGGCAATAGTCAGTCATAGAGAGGAAAGTGAGAGAAGGGATAAAGTGTAACCTGAAACACTTCATCCCTTTCAAATAGTATTTACACTATCTAAATAGCATTATATTTAAATAGTATTTTATTCTATGGTAATCTTACTTTGAACATATAGAGCCTACCCTTGATCAGGTAGTATAATTTACGCTAAAAAATAAAATGGAAAGTAATTGTGCTTCCATCATATTATGTCATTATTATTACAAGAACAATAACTTTAACTTAATTAACACAATCAAATCTGTCATAATTCGCATAATACAAAGAATACATGATCTGATGTAACTCCAAATGTATAGATTAATTATATTTTTTCTTCTATTTTTCAAGTGATTTATTTTTAAATAATTTACTTAGCATCTTTTATGTAAATTACAGAGATAAATTCAGACAACTTTGAAAATTCAACCTACTTAACATTTCAATTCAAGGCTAATTGCAATAATTTATACATTAAGCAAGTAACTAATATGGTATTAGAAGAGTGTGGTCCTCAAATACAAATGCAAGTTTTCTGGAATAATTAAACATGGAAGATGAAAGAAAGGAACATAATAACTTATCATTTCTCACTTTATTTTAAGTTGGATATTTTGAATTTAAGTTTAGAATAAATAGAACTAGTAAGATTAAATGATAGCAGAAGTGTAGATGAATGGTTATGAAATGTTTCTATCAAGACACATTGTTAAAAATAAGTGGAATAAAAAGAAATAGACAACATGAGAGCAGCTGATTTAAAATGAGGGAGAAGAAAGAAAATTAGTTGCATGTTTGGATGTGTTTATGATTCTGGCTTCCATTCTGATGCAAAAGACCAGGACAGAGGAAAACTCATGCTGAAGTTTGAGGGAGATGTGATATTTTGTGATTTATGTATGTGAATTATTCTTAAAGACAAAAAAATAATGAAGTAGATGGTACAGAGGGGCAGACACTGAGGATGCTGTGCCTCCCATAATGAAGATACAGGAGGAATAAGAGAAGCTGTTGAAGAAATTAGATGAAAAACAGTCAAAGAAGGAGTAGAGAAAGAGGATAATGTGATGCCAAGAAGGAAAGGGTTTCAGAAAAGGTGTGACAAGTGGTCTCAAATGCACCAAATTGCAAGAGGAGGAAGCCAACAACAAAAATGTCAATTTCTTAGGAAAATAATTTCTGTAGTAGCTATTAATGATTTGTATATGTTGCCATATTTCTCTTTTATTTTTTAATAAAAGCAAAATAAATTGTGTAAAATAAATTCAGCCTGCCTTATTATCCTTAATATTTTATTTCTTATAAATATATAATTAATAGGATAACCCATTATCCATTTTATAACATGATCTATGATAGTCTATGATTATTCCTTTTTAAAAACATTTCTAAGAAATTACAAACTTAACAACAACAACAAAAATAGAAAGAAAAAGCATTCAGGTAAGGTCAAAAGTAACAGAACAAGTAAAGTAAGTTTCATTTCCTCTTTTCTAAAACACTGCCAATTATATTAACTATATGTTTGCAAATTAAACTACATTATTAACATTTATGCAATTTCCACTGTTGCATATGAATAACCAGTTTTTACATTGCATAGAAAATGATTAAATGTGATTAAATAGTTAAGAATTGGGTCAATACCTAAAATTTAAAAAAATTGAAGAAATTGCTGTCAGAATTGGAAAAAACTCCCTGTGTTTACAGCTGGGAATATGGAGCATAATAAAATATATGAATTTTAATTGGCAAGGATGAAATGCCCATTTTAATTTAATCTACTAAGTCAATTATTAATGGCACAGTATAATACTAAATAAATTTCTTTTTGTCCCCTTCCTTTGTCTTGGATATAGATATGAATTACCTATAAGCTAGAGTGAAGCCACAACTAAAATTCCCATTTTAATAGTTGTAAGCTTTTTCTAAAATAATGACCTCTATCTAAAACAGAATTATTGGTTAACGTGCCAGCAAACTACTATATAATTATGTTCACAATTTCAGTCTAATCACAGAGTGACAGACATAACTAGCAAAAAAAAAAAAAAATCACTAAATTGTTCATTTTATTTCTAAAAGAATTCCAGATGTGGCAATTTACTGTCCTTCTTTAAGTGACCAATTCAAAAGTTAGGAAGAGTTTTAACCTTGAAAGTTACAAAGTAATATTTGATTGAAATAGGATCTGAAAAAAATGTCCATTCATTTATTCAACAAATATTTGTTAAGAGGCTGATATGTTTCATGATCTGTACTAGGCTTTATGGGTAAGAGCACAGAAAAAAAATAAGAACAGTCAGAATCTCTGTCTTCAAGAAGTCTGATGCTTCCTCTACATGCAACTTATACTCAAAGACTAAGATGGTCATTTGAGTTCTAGCCATTATATTTGTTCCATCTAACAAAAAGTGGAAAGGAAACTTCAGAATTGCAATGACGTATATCTTCATGGCCATTTGGACAATGCTTAGTCACAAGGTTTCAACAGTTGTAAGGAAGTGAGAAAATATTGTCTTTATTCTAGGCAACCAAGCCCAAGATAAAATCCTGTATTTACTAACAAGGAAAGAGACAATGGATACTGGGGGCTGGTGAGCAGTTTCTACCTCATTACCAAATGTAAACTGCATTTCAGGACTATGTGGTCCCAGAGAAACAGCTATTCATAACAGCATATCACAGTTCAGTCCACAGCTGGACTCTGAAGTGTTGCTCCAGTTCTTGGGCTCTGTGTTGGGAAGAATCACAAACCTTGTCCTGCCTGAAGGAGAGAGATGACAGACACTCAGCAAGTATGTGTGAAGAATTTATTGCAAGTAAAGTTTAAGGGTACAAAGCAAAAGTACATTTCCTAAGGAGAAATGGATCTGTCTCTGCAAGTGGGGAACATATCATTTACTTCTATGTTTTTCATTATATATGCTCGTAATTTAGGCAAAAGTTACTTATAATTATTCATAACTATACATTACTGTTTTGGGGACTGAATTCTTTCTGGGTATGGACATGATTTAAAGGTTATGTTTCAGTCATTCTTTCTAATACACGTATGATGTGGAAAGTTCCATAACCTGGTGGTCCGGGTTCCATGGCCTAATTACCCCATTCTTTAACACTGAAATAACTGTTTTCCCTGGTTATTTCTCTGTAACTATTTCTTCCTTATTGTTTTTCTATAACTGCTTTCTCCTTTCTGTTTTTCTGATTTCCATTATCTCACACTTGTTTTTCTGTCCCTGACAGGCAGAGGAAAAGAATGAGAAATAGAAGAGCCATTGTTTCATTAGCAATTATTTTGATCTTTTGACATTCAACTTTATATCCAAGCTGATGTTTCATGTCATCAGAAAACACAGATGTGAAATTTTCTTTTCTGAGAATCTATTCAAGTAAGCATCAGGCTAACAGCACCTAAAGGAGTGGTTCTCAAATTCTGTAGATATCTGGTGGTCTAAGAGTCACCTAAAGTGCTTGATTAAAAACTCACATACCTATACCCAACAGCAGAACTACTGACTCAGAATTTTTTGGGACAGGACAGTGAAAATTGTTTTTGACAAGCTTTCAATGTGACTCTTAGTTCTAAGAGAACTAAGTGATTCTCTGGGCAAGCTAAATTCCAGAATCCAGATCTGGATTATAGAAAAAAATATTTTCTTGAATAGCAAATATTTTTCTAATTATATTATGAATATGAATCATTTAATTTTATTCACTCTTTTATAATTTACTGATCACACACACAGTTTTACAGATCTGTTATGTTCAGAAAATGAGAACACAATTATTCATGGTACATATCTACATCAATTTGTCTATCTCATTCTAAAGGAAACATATTAAATAATTTCAATGTCCTGAAATATTAAAAGGTGTTTACTTTTTAAAATAAGGATATGCTAAGAATTATTCGTTTATGTGGAATGAAAGTGGGCTCAGCGCACAGCGTAGAACTTTAGTCAGTTATCATTTTTCCATATGCCTTCTGAATATATATCTCACCTCTCACAATGAGCTTATAATAGAAATTGAGCAATATAAAGGTTATATCTAAAGGGTTCCTAGCACGCTAGATAATTGGATTGTTAGTTATCAAGCCCTTCACCTACATATTTGTACAGATTAGAAAGGTGCTGTTTCACAGAAATGAAGGTGAAACCATTTGTCTTGAAATGCTGCACTGCTGGAACCTGACTGCCTTTTAAGATAAGACCAAACTGGACACCTTTAAGCTGCTGGTGCTAGCTATCGGAACATTCTAATTGAGTGCCTTTGTTCCTTTTCCCCATTGAAGCAGGAGACGTTTAGTTCATTTACATATGCACATAAAGCCACCTGAGCTCATTTGTAGCAATTGTTAGAGACAGATATTTGTGAAATATTGTTGGCAATATTTAAATATAATTTATCTCTTCCCGCAGGTGACCACAATCCTGGCGAAAGCCTTTGATTCTTTACATTATGATTTAGGTATTTATTCATTTTCATTCCTCTAGCTAGACCCGATTTCTTGAACAATCATTTCAAATTCTACATAGAGACTAGCACCAAAGGGCATCAACAAGATGAATAAGATTTCCCATCTGTACTCTGAAGAGCTAGTACATGGATGTGACTTTGAATGAAAGACCACATTTCCAGAAAGTTAATAAGTCATGGGGTGCATTTGTAATGAAACTATACTTTAAAGTTACTTAGAAAAGTAAAACAAAATATTTAAAAATTTAAAAATGATTAGTAGGTTTAACATAATTTTTTTTTTCTTTCAAGGGAATATGGTACTCTCTGCAGAGTGATTGAAGACCACCCTTTTCCTATATATCTATTCCCTTACACTATATCTGGGTAATGAGAATACTTAAGAATTCTGTAGAAAATAAATTTTTAACAACATCAACCTCCTAGTTAAGTTTTATGTTTGCACTTGGGCACAGGTAAATGACTGTCAAACTTCTTGACTCAATATGCACTCAGACTTATTTATTTTTTGAGTAATCAGTATTAACCTTTTATAACACAAATAACCTTTCATGACACATATAATCAGTAGTAGAATATTATATAATTATTCCATGAACTTTTTCTAATGAATTTAAAAATAAATTTGTTCAAATGACATACAAATGTGTCCAGATGCATACAATTGAAACCAAATCCCGTATATTTAGTGAGGATGTAAGAAATACATAAATGTATATTTTCTACAGGGAAAATAATATAACTTTATGGTTGGGAGTATATTAATAATTATCATCATCATCATTTTACCATTATAAACCAGTTGCTATATGTCAGGCACCCTCCTAAGCCTTTATATATATTTTAATTAATGTTAGTCATAGGCACCTCTCTGGCCTACCTTCTTGAGGCTATCCTTCATGCTGGGAAGAAATTGATATGAGTTTCTAAATTTTAGAACAGAATTATCTACTCTGTCATATGAACATCTGGTACCTAAACCATATGGGTTATTTTAAATAAATAACCCAAACCTTGCATTTCAGACATGCATCAAAGGATATAACTATAAATTATTTACAACTAATACTTTCATAAACCTCACGTAAGACATAGAAAGAATCTGTAATTATTTACCTGGCTACTTATTCTTAATGTTTTCCAATCCACATACCTCACATTTTAACATCCCTTACAGGCTCAATTATATCCCAGATCCTGAAACAAATCCTTTTCCTAATCCTAGGAGATTTAATTTATTCGACTTCAGATGACTAACATTTTTAGCATTCTGAACTTGTGTTCTAATTATTGTTACTATATTTTTTATAAGAACAACAAAAATAATCTTTCTTCTCTGTAGAAATACTATTGTTGAGTTGAATTAATTTTATATTTTCAATATCTGCAAGCTTCCATTAAAAAACATATTTATTTGTTTTGCAAAATATAATGAAAACTCTGCTTATTATCTCCCCTATACATTTTATATATATGTTCCATGTGCCCCTTATATAAGAACCACATAGTGCATTTTGCTAGTATTCAAAGTCAGAATTCTATTAGTGTTATATCTAGCTGAGTTGTGTGTTCTATTTTATTGGATAATATAAGCTACATATAATAGGGTATTTTATGTCTTCCCATAACAGAATATTTGTATCTCCTCATTCATTCATTGACTCTACAAACAGTAGCTAATTTTCTTCTAGGTGCCAGAAATTGTGCTAGTCACTGGTTGTAAAATAGTTGGGGTAAAAAAAGACACAGACCACATTTTTATAAAAAAAAAAAAATCATGGTTTAGTGAGTACATAAAAATATATTATGCCAGTTATATGAATAAAAATTTATAAAGCTATAAGCTCATGGAGCCTAAGAATTCATTTTAGTCTTATAGGTAGGGAAGAGCTCTTAAGTAATATTGAACTAGTATCTGAAGAATGAAAGTTTGTTAAGTAGGAAAATAATTGAGAATGTAGGGGATAAAATTATAACAGAGAAAAATCTTCTAGGGAGAAGAAATAGTTTATGTAAAAGGAACATAAAACTTTTGGAAGAATTTATAAAATATTATTTTGTTTGGAACTATGGTTATACAGGGGCTGCAAATACATAAAATTATAAATAAGTCAATAGAAAATGATGGAGAGAGAGTGCATGCTGTACATTGGAACTAGTGTGGTGACTGGAAAGGAAATGAGGTTGATTTTAGTGGCAGTTGAGTGGTAAACAATCAAGTCTTAGTGACAAATAGGATATGATATGTGAAGGTAAGTAAGTGCAACTTCTTGGTATCCATCACATTCGTGAAGATGGATAATGGTGCCAGTCACTGAATAAACTGGAAAAACTGGAGGAGACATAGTTAATTTTCCAAGGTTGGAAGGGTATGAGGAAGACATTCCAAATTTGGAATATGTTCAGTTTGAGGCAACTTTGGCCTTTATTTAACATATATTTAAGGTTCCACCATGTTTCGGGAAAACTTTTAGTTCCTGTAGGTATTAGTAGACAGTTGAAACTCAATGAAGAAGTTTAAATATAAATTTGATAATCACTGGTATGTAGATGATATATAGATGGCAATGGAAGCTATTAATATGGAAAAGGTAAGATTAAGAAGAGGAAAAATATAGCACTGAATTTTGGTATTCAGTTGAGAGAGATAGAGGTAATAATACAGAAAAGGTGAACAATAAACTGCAGCCAAAAGACAACAGAATAAGATAAATAGGGCTTGGGTGGCAAAATCCAAATGTTTCAAAAAGGGAATGACACAGAGAATAATTAGTAAATCTAGAATAGTAATATGTACAACTCTGGAAGTTACAATGAGAAGACAGAACATCAAGTATACGGCAAGCAAAGTTACAGTGCATGGGCGGTTAGAGAATAGTCATCACTAGATAGTGACTACAGAGCTACAGGTAAGGTAATGCTCAGCGAAGTGGGTATGCATCAGTTAAGGCATGAGACACTAAGAAATGTTCATATTTCTTAGGAAGCATAGTTCAAGGAGGCAGAGTGGAAAGTGTTCTAAAGTTGAGGTACTGTAATCCCAGCACTTTGTGAGGATGAGGAAGGAGGATTGCTTGAGGCAAGGAGTTCAAAACCAGCCTGAGTAACACAGTGAGACCCCATCTCTACAAAAAATTTTAAAAATTTTGTGGGCATAGTGGCACATACCTATAGTCCCAGCTACTCAGGTGGCTGAGGTGGGAGAATCACTTGAGCCCAGGAGGTTGAAGTTACAGTGAGCTGTGATCATGCCACTACCCTCCAGCATGGGCAACAGAGCAAAACCTTGTCTCTAAAATACATACACACACACACACACACATACATACACACACAAACACAGTTTAGGTAGGGGAAATAAGGCTGCGGAACTGAGACTGAAATTGCAGTAGATGATAGATTGCAAGAATAAGATAAGGGGAGGTTAAGGGATTTTGAGTGAAGAGAAAAAGGACACAATGATTTTATTTGTGCAGACCTTTCATTTTGCAGAGTACATAAAATGTAAACAGCGGTTACTAAGTGTTTTACATTCCAGTAAATTCTGTAGCTCAAAATTCTATAGGAATAATAGACTCACATATCCTATCCTATCCTTTGACATTGACCAAATAACCACTATGGTGACCAGGAATTGTTGTGTGCTTTTCTTTCTTCTTCTTTTTCCTTTTTTTCCTTAAACTAACAGAGGTGAGGATAATTAATCAACATGATAGCAATCCTTACTGACTGCCTAAAAGCATACTCCCTCATCCATTAATTCAAAAATTATTGATTATTTTATTAATATATCACAGCCTATGCTAAGGTACTGTAAGACTGGCTCAAGTTAAAACACAGGCAGATTCATTTGTGCATATTCATGATCATTTCTCATTACTAGAGGCTGCCCATCACTATATTTTCAAACATATCAGTTTGAAACATTTGATATTTGCATAAATATTGTTCATCATGAAAGCATTGACATTGTGTTAGAAGGTGAAATAAGTGCAAAAAGTGCACCTGTTTTAACATTGTCATCTTTGAACTTGTGATAATTTCATAAGACATAAAACAGTATCTTATGCATCTGAAAAATCTGTATAATACTGTAATTTTAATTTATCAGTAAGTGCTTCTACATTAATTAAATATGCACAGGAAAAATAGAGATTAAAATATGAAAGAGATCAAGCTATTTACAATCTAATTAGCTCAAAATTGTATGAGTAATACAAATGCATAATTAATCGGGTTTGACTATGACAAACTTGAAAGGGAGATTATGGAATTAGTAATGGAAAAAAGTATCATTAAAAGAAAAAAAAAACAACTTCATAATCAAAGCCAAAGTAAGAGAAATTTCCTTAGATACCCTTAGGATAATTCTTGCATACCCTATTTTGTGAAAAAATTTACATCATAAATCAAGAAATGAATATTGGGGGAAACATGAAAATATTTTGCTTCCAACAGAAATCCTAAAAATCCCCCAAAACAAAACCCAAAACAAAACAAAACTTGTTGTGAAATAGTTATGAAGTAGATAAATTACAACAAATGCACTTTTCTGCTTTCACTTTTATTTGGAAATAACTTAAAACTTATAAAAATTATAAGAAGAAATAAACAAATACTCGCTAGCACTTTATCCATTATCTCAGGTGTTGGGTAGTTATGCGAGAGTGGGTGGGTTCCTGATAAAAGGATATGTTCAGCACCTTTTCTCTCTCCCTCTTGTATGCACTATCTTACCCTTCCACCTTCTACAATGAGAGGATACAGTATGAAGTCCCTCACCAAACTCCTCCAGCCTCTAGAACTAAGAACCAAATAAACTTCTATTGTCTAAAAATTACCCAGTCTGTGCTAGTCTGTTACAGCAGATAACAGACTAAGACGCTTTTTATCTATATCTATCTATCTACCTATTTATCATCTATCATATGTTATAGGTACAGACTCATAGATTCTCATCTTGTTTCAAAGTTTGTAATTTGTCACTCTCCTTGATTATATTATCTCAGATTTGGCCTCTGGAAGTCCATTCAAAGCAGTACCTATGCCCATGTGACATGGCATACAAACAACACAGTGAAGTGGAAACGTAGAGAATGAGAGAAAATATTTTCAAATTATATATCATATAAGGAATTAATGTATAGAATATAAAAAGAACACATAAAATTAAGGAACAAAACATCATATGACCTGATTTTAAAAATGAGCAAAGGACTCGAATATACATTTCTCCGGAGATGATATATAAATGACCAAGAAACATTTGGAAAAATGCTCATCAGTACTAATCATTAGAAAAATGCAAATCAAAATCACAATGAGATACAACCACATCTTCATCAGGATAGCTATCATTAAACAAACCAACCAACCAACCAACCAACCAACCGACCACAGAAAATAAGTGTTGGTGAGACTGTATAGAAATTGGACCACTGGTGTACTCTTAGAACATAAAATGGGACAATTGCTATGGAAAACAGTATAAAATTTCCTCAAAAAATTACAATAGAACTACCACATGATCTAGCAATCCCACTTTCAGCTGTCCATCTAAACAAATCAAAAGCAAGGTCTAGAAGAAATATTTGCGAGCTCCTATTCGTAGCAGCACCATTACAACAGCCAAAAGTTGGCAACAGTCCAAACAGTCTATCAATGGATGATTGGGTAAGCAAACTGTGGTATTTACATACAATGGATTATTATTCAGCCATAATGAATGAATGAAATATTGATACATGCTACTGCATGGATGAATCTTCTAAACATTATGCTGAATGAAATAAGCCAACCACAAAAGGTAACATATTCTGTGATTCCATTATATGAAATATGCAGAATGGATAAAGCCATAGAGAAAGAACACAGACTGGTAGTTGCCTGAGGTTAGGGTGAGGGGGAAATTAAGAGAAACTCTTTTGTAGGTAAAGGGTTTTACTTTGTTGTGCTTGAAATAGTCTAAAAATAGACTTAATCGTTGTGTAACATTGTGCATGTAATAAATGCCACTGAATTATTCATTTTTAAATGGTTAATTTTATGTTATGTGCAATTGATCTAAATAAATTATTTAAAAAATGGAAAAACCCATAAAGAAGCTGAATATATACTTACATTTTTCTACCAAATTATAAATAAATAGAAAATTCCAAATGTATGCAAACTATCTTAGAGAATATTTTTATAAGTTTTGTATATTTGGAAAATAGGTAAAAGACATGAGAGGAAAAGCAGATGCATGTTAGAAAGCTACTGTGCGGGCTCAGGCCAGTGAGATCTATGGCAACAGAAGAGATGTCTATGTATTTAGAATATTTTGAACACATAATCAATAGGAATTGCTTATTGACTCCATGAAGCGAATGAAAAAAAATGGGTTTTAAGAAACTCCCTTAGTTTTTTTTTCTCCTTAACTTTTTTTTTCCTTTTATTTCATCATATAATGGGGGTACAAATATTGTTA
>VBSM01000483.1:17229056-17263497 GCA_008086735.1 Cheirogaleus medius
AAAAAAAAAAAAAAAAAAAATGAAACACCTCATAATTTAAAAGAAATGTAAGCATTTACCTTACTACTATAAGAATTAAACAATTCGATAGTTGAAAATTTGCTGGTAATCTACAGATTTAATAGTTCTAATGAATTTTTCATAAGTAGGAACAGAGCAAACTGGTCTTTTTTATTAGATTTGTATTTTCAGCTTCTTAGAGAAGCCTACCTGATGAAGAGGATGTATTAGATAGTACGTGGACAAATACTCTTCAAACATAATAATGTGAAAGGGATAAGAACATATTTACGAAAAGATATCTAATCAATTAAAACATATACTTATTTAAAGTGATATGCTATAAACCAAATTTATTTTTATAGTCATATAGTTATTCAGATTAATAAAATGGTGTATTTATTTGTGCCATAGTTATTATAACCATCTTAACAAACATATCAAATCAATGTTTTATCTATTGGTATCCATCCTACAAGCTACATGTGCTCAGAAGTGGTTTTTATATAGAATCTTTTATTATATGTAAAATAGAGTGATCCCTTGGTGTCTATGAGGGATTGGTTCTAGGACCTCTTTCAGATACCAAAACTCAAGAATGTTCAGGTTCCTTTTATAAAATAGTGTGGTATTTGCATTTAACTATACACATTCTCCTCTATATTTTAAATCATATCTAGGTTATTTATAATACCTAACACTATGAAAATAATTGTTATACTGCATTGTTTAGTGAATCATGACCAAAAAATCTGTATACATTAAATAGAGACACATTTTTTTTAATATTTTTAATCTTCTGTTGATTGAAAACACAGATGCATGAATAATGTCTATTTATTCATTAAATTACTCATGCTTTCCCATTTTTATAAAAAATATAACTAAGATCAAATAATAATCTTTAGCGATTTAGCTTCCCTAAAGTGATTAATGACGTAAACTTGTGAATTTCATCTGTGCCAGAACAGGTACTGTGTTCCAACATCAAAATCTCATATGAATAACCATGTGAAGTTCTCTTTTAAGTACCCAAAAACAAGGCAAGCCACTCAAGACAGCTGGCAGGAGCATAGCATATAATTTTTATTATAGGGTGTATTTTTCCCTCCTCTGCTCTTTGTGCTATAAGGAAAGAGATATGATTTTTAGGTTAAATTTCTCCTTTGTGTTTTTATACCTTTAATAGAGAAAAAAATAAGAGGTAAATATCTGTCTATATAAGGTCTGTGTCTTCCTTTTCAATCCCCACATTCCTGTTTGGAATTATGAATTTCAGACTTAGAAATTATTACAAGTAATTTGTACTCTCTTGCTCTCTCACTTTCCCTCTCTTTTTCTTTCAGAGTTCCCAGTCAAGCTGGAAAAGCTGCAATAACTAGAATGTGTCTTCTCCAGCAGCTGCTCCATCATTACAGAGCAGTAACTGTGTTTCTCTTTATCTGTGGGCAGATCCAAATGGTGCCCTTCATTGAATTATCTATGCCAAAACTGAGCAATCTACAGTAGCCAGTTCTCAATAAGCAACAAATGCACTATTCTTTACTGAAACAATATATTGCTATCCTCAAGTCTAAGATTTTCTGTGTATAACAATCTAAATCTAATTTTGCTGCCTTTAGAATAGGGCAATGCAAGATTTAAAAGAAGAAATGTCGGTAATTATGATTTTAAATATTTAAAACTATTTTATTTATTTCAGCATATTATAGGGGTACAAATGTTAAGGTTATGTATATTGCCCTTGCCCCCCTCTCCCCTCGAGTCAGAGCTTCAAGCATGTTCATCCCCCAGATGGTGCGCATCACACTCATCATGTATGTATACACCCATTCTCTCCTCCCCCCTCCCATCTGTCCAATGCCCAATAAATGTTATTCCTATATGTCCACTTAGGTGTCGATCAGTAAAACCAATTTGCTGGTGAATACATGTGATACTTATTTTTCCATTCTTGGGATGCTTCACTTAGTAGAATGGATTCAACGTGAGTTGATTTTTGTGAGAGGTGAGAGGTGGGGATCCACTTTCAATCTTCTGCATGTGAATATCCAGTTTTCCCAGCACGACTTATTGACTAGGGATTCTTTTCCCCAATGTATACTTTTGTCTGCTTTGTGGAAGATTAGATGACAATATGAGGAAGGTTTTATATCTGAGATCTCTGTCCTATTCAAATGGTCTATATCTCTGTTCTTGTGCCAATAACATGCTGTTTTGGTTACTATATCCTTGTAGTAAAGATTGGAATCTGGCAGACTGATGCCTCCTGATTTTTTCTTCTTGCTTAAGATTTCTTTGGCTATACGAGGTCTTCTATGGTTCCAGACGAAGTATAGAATTATTTTTTTCTAAATCTGTGAAAAATGATAGAATTTTGATAGGTATTACATTAATTCTGTAGATCACTTTACTTAGAATGGACATTTTAATGATATTGATTCTACCAATCCATGAGCATAGTAGGGATTTCTATCTGTGCACATTGTCTACAGTTTCTTTTCTCAGTGTTTCATAGTTCTTCCTATAAATATCTCTCACCTCCTTCATTAAGTATATTCCTAAATACTTAAATTTCTTTGATGTTATTGTGAA
Organism: Cheirogaleus medius; assembly: GCA_008086735.1. Classification (NCBI taxonomy): domain Eukaryota; kingdom Metazoa; phylum Chordata; class Mammalia; order Primates; family Cheirogaleidae; genus Cheirogaleus; species Cheirogaleus medius. The sequence continues at coordinate 17,231,652 of VBSM01000483.1, forward strand.
AGGTGTTGTGTCTTTGATTTGATTTTTGGATTGACTGTTATTGGCATACATGAATGCCACTGATTTGTGTGCATTAATTTTGTATCCTGAGACTTTACTGAATTTGTTTATCAATTCCAGGAGTCTCTTGGCTGAAACCTTGGGATTTTCTAGGTATAATAGCATATCATCAGCAAAGAGTGAGCGTTTGACCACTTCTGCCCCCATTTGGACACCTTAATTCCCTTCTCTTGTCTTATTGTTCTGGCAAGGGCTTCCAGCACTATGTTGAATAGAAATGGAGATAGTGGGCAACCTTGTCTGGTTCCAGTTCTAACTGGCAATGCTTTCAATTTTTCCCCATTCAGTATGATATTGGCTGTGGGTTTGTCATATATGGCCTTAATAATTTTAAGGAATGTCTTATCTATGCCTATTTTGTTAAGGGTTTTTATAAAAGTGTGTTAGATCTTATCAAATGCTTTTAATGTGTCTATTGATATAATTATATGGTCTTTGTTCTTGCTTTTATTTATGTGGTGAATTACATGTATAGATTTGCATATGTTGAACCAGCCTTGCCTCCCTGGGATAAAGCCCACCTGGTCATGGTGAATTATTTTTTTTGATGTGCTGTTGGATTCGGTTTCCTAAAATTTTGTTGAGAATTTTTGTATCTGTATTCATGAGGGATATTGGTTGGTAGGGTTTTTTTTTTTGTTTGTTTGTTTGTTTTTACTACAATGTCTCCTGGCTTTGGTATCAAGGTGATATGGGCTTTGTACAATGAGCCAAGGACGACACCATCCTTCTCAATGTTTTGAAATAATTTCTGCAGTATAGGTACGAGTTCTTCTTTGTATGTTTGGTAAGATTCAGGTGTGAACCCATCAGGTCTGGGACTTTTTTTTTTTTTTGGCAGATTTTTTATTGCTGTTCTAATTTCTGTGCTTGATATTGGTCTGTTCAGGAGTTCTATTTCATCCTGATTGAGCTTAGAGAGGCTGTGTGTTTCCAAGAATTTGTCCATTTCCTCCACATTTTGTAGCTTTTGGGCATATAGATTTTTAGAGTATTCAAAGATAAGGTTTTGTATTTGCATGATGTCTGTAGTGACCTCTCCTTTTTCATTTCTGATTGAGTTTATTAAAGTCCTTTCCTTTCTATTTTTTGTCAATCTAGCAAGAGGGCTATAAATGTTGTTTATTTTTTTGAAAAACGAGCCTATGGTTTTATTGATCTTCTGTATAGTTCTCTTGTTCTCAATTTCATTTAGTTCTGCCCTAATATTTGTTATTTTCTTTCTTCTGCTAGGTTTAGAATTAATTTGCTCTTCCTTTTCCAGTTCCTTTGGAAGGTTTATTAGGTTGTTGATTTGTGAGATTTCTCCTTTGAATGTGAGCATTTAATGCTATTAGTTTTCCTCTTAAGAATGCTTTTGCTGTATCCGATAGATTTTGATAGCTTGTGTCCCCATTTAATTTAAAGAATTTTTTATCTCCCTCTGAATCTTTTCCTTCACCCAGCAGTCATTCAGTAATAGATTGTTTAATATTTATCACTTTGTGAAGCAGTGAGCATTTCTGTTGGAAATGATCTTTAGTTTTATACCATTATGATCTGAGAAGATACATCGTGCAATTTCTGTTTCTTTAAATTTGTTGAGGTCTGATTTGTGGCCTAGAATGTGGTCCATTTTGAAGAAAGTTCCATGAGCTAATGAGAAGAATATATATTTGGCTTTATTTGGGTGGAATGTTCTGTAGATGTCTGTTAGATCCAGTCGATCTAGAGCTCTGTTTAAGACCTCTATTTCATTGCTTACTTTTTGTTTGGAGGATCTGTCCATTTCAGACAGTGGGGTGATGAAATCCCTTGCTACTATGGCATTACTCTTTATCATGCTATTTAGTTCATAAAGAGTTTTATTTATATATCTGAGTGCTCCTGTGTTGGGTGCATAGATATTAAGAATTCTTAAGTTTTCTTGTTGGATTTTTCTTTTCACCATTATATAGTACCCATCTTTGTCTTTCTTTATTTTTGCTATTTTAAAATGTATGTTATCTGAAATCAGAATTGATACCCCGCTTTCTTCTGGTTTCCATTTGCCTGAAAGTTTGTTTTCCAACACTTGATCTTGAGTCTGTAAGTGGCTTTGTAGGTTAGATTCATTTCCTGGAGACAGCAGATACTTCATTTGTAATGTTTTACCCACTCAGCCAGTATATGTCTCTTCAAAGGACAATTCAAGTCATGCATATTTATTGGGAAGATTGATATTTGGGGCAGATTTCTTTTCATATTGTTGGGTAAGTTTTTATTGTTTTGTTTTACCTCTCAAGATATTGTGAAATCCAGGTTCTGGACTTTAAGTCTTGAGTGTTTTTAATTTGGTGGGTGTCTATTGTGCTCTGCAGTGTATGATGCAGGTCTGAGTACTTCCTCCAGTGCAGGTCTGGTCTTCTCAAATTCCATCAGTGATTGTTTGTCTGGAACAGGCTTTATTTCTCCCTCCTAGATGAAGCTCAGTTTTGCTGGGTAAAAAGTTCTAGGTTGGCCATTGTTCTATTTAAGAAGATTGAGGATAGGTCCAGGGTCCCATCTGGCTTGTAGAGTTTCATTTGAGAATTCTGCAGTTAGCCTGATAGGTTTTCCTTTTTAGGTTATCTATTTTTTTGTTTTACTTTGTGAAGGATTTCCTCTTTTGTGTTTACTTTGGTCAGTCTGATAATTATGTGACGTGGTGTTTGCCTGTTCATGTTGAGTTTCCCAGGAGTTCTGTGTGCTTATTGTGTCTGGATATCTACGTTTCTGGCCAGGCCAGGCATATTTTCCTCCAGTATACCAAGAAATAGATTTTCCATCCTTTGTGTATTTTCTTCTTCCCTCTCCAGGATGCCTATAATTCTTATATTTGGTTTCTTTACATAATTCCACATTTCTTATATGTTCTGCTTTGTCTCTTGCTTCTGTGTTCTTTTTTTCATCTGATTTGTTTAGCACATAGGCATTATCTTCAAGGTCTGAGATTCTCTCCCCTGCATGATCCATTCTATTTTTAAGAGTTTCCACTCTGTTTTGAAGTTCCTTGAATGCCTTCCTCATTTCCAAGATTTCTTTTTGGTTTTTTCATAATATTTCAATTTCTTTAGAGAAATTTTATTCCTTTGCTGTATTGTTCTCATGGTTTCTTTGTGTTGTGTTTCTATTTTCTTTTTGATTCCATTGAGTTTTCTTACAATCTATATTTGGAATTCTTCCTCTATCAATTTAATCATTTCATTTAAATTATTATCCAATTTTGAGGGTCTTATGATTTCTTTGGGGGTTGACTTTTTCTCTACTCCTTCATATTCCCTCTGTTCTTTCTCATTAGTGTAATTGATTGAGAACTGGGAGTCTAGAACTGGTTTGTGCCCTTAACTTCAAGCCCTCAAGGGGCATTTCTTAACAATGGTGGGAGGAGGCACACTCTTGTATTGCCTTAGAGATATTTTGGCAAGTTAGGTTACCTCTGACCTGTTGCCTTTACCTCTTGCCAGTGGAGATTAGTGAGTTTGGTCCCCCAGGTTAAGCTCCCATGTGGTGAATCACACCTGTGTATAACTCTACTGCCCTCTAATAGCTTGAGATGGGGGTCACTGTTTTGAACTATGGAGTTACACTCTCTGTCATTGGTTGTAGATTGTGTGGAGGAGCCAATTATCAAGGTAATCTGATGCCTCTGTGTTGGTTTCTGGTCCCTGGATGAGGAATACTAATGCTCCAAACTTTAGAAAGGATCTTGCCACTCCCAAGGGTTGCTTTGATCCTATTCCACCTTAAAGTGATGGTAGGAGCAAGGCAGATCGCAGCTGCTGCCTACCAGCCTGGATTTGTATGCTTCTATGCTTCTATTTGATCTGCCACTAGGGGGAGCCGGTATTATGTTATTCAGGGTTCTTCCACCATGCGTGGGGGGTTGCTCCTGATTGGAGGGGTTACTTGGTGCACCTGCTGTGGTTTCTGGCCAGGATTTTCCTTCCCAGCCTGTGAACCCCACTGTTGGCAGCCGCTCAGGCATGGACATTGAGATCTGGCCTCAGAGTTATGATCCTGCTAGATGATCTAACAGGTTGAATCACTAAGCTGTGAAGTATTGATCTGCGCCAAGGCCCTGCAGATTCACACCAGCCACACAGGGAAAGTGGCTTTTCTTTCCTCTCCCTACCTTCAGGGGTCCGGCCTACCATTTTCGGTATGAAAGTTGCCGCACTGGGGGAGGGTTGATGCCCGAGTCTGCGCAGTGCCCCAGTACCTGTGAATCCCGCAGGTGGTAGCCTCCCGTGACTGGGGAAGCACTCAAAATTCATCCAACAAAAGGGGCCAGCAACTGACAATAGGTTATCGGAGGATGGAGCCTACCATGAGAGTCCCCGGCCTGGAGGAAGGGTGTTGCCCAGAACCATATGGCACCACATTGTCTGTGTTATGGACTCCAAAAATGGCGGCCACCATTTTTGGAGGGCACTAGTGCTGTGGGTGACTATTCAGGAGTTGGTGGATGCCAGATTGGGGAGCTGAGTCAACAGGACGGGTGTTGTCTCTAGTGTGTCACCCTCCTGCAATCTCACACCTGTCCGGGAGGAGGTCTTCCTCTTTCTGAGCTACCTGGAGGAGCCAGCCTGATCATCCGCAGCAGTTTCCAGGTTAGAGCCCCCTTTTCAGTATTCACCTCCGTTGTTCTGGTCCTGCTGACTGCCAGAGGCGTGGTACCTGTCTCCTAACTCCCTTGAGCAGTAGCTCAGACCAGTCCCTCCCCTGCCCAGTGCAGTCTTGGCACAGAGGTCTAAGGAGTTCAAGATGCTTCCTGCTATTGCCCTCTCCAGAGTGCCCAATGCACTGACTTTGGGCAGGTCCCTGTCTGAGTGAGTGTGGAGGTCAGTGGGGAAGCAGGACGTTCTCCTGTGGGTCAGATCCCACTGTACTTGCTGGTCAGTGGGTGCAGCTGTCCCAAGCTTTATTCTCTATTGTTTATCTTGCACTCTCCAGACTTTGCGATCCTATCTTCCATTCACCTTTTTTTTTTATTTTTCCCTGTGTTGTCTGCCCCATACTGTTTCTCTGTGGTTTCATCCATTTGAAACTATTTTGACAGGTGACACTGTTCTTATTTTTACATCACAACAGCTCTTCACCTTCGTCAATGATACCCAAATCACTACAACTTTGTCCAATACATATATACCTGTAAGGCATTAATTTATTTACTGAACAGTTACTCTGTACCAGACTCTATTCTGGGTGCTATCATTTAAACAAGAAAAACAAGATAAAGCTCTATTTTAAAGTGTCTTACATTCTGATAAAGCTTAAAGAGATTAACAAGTTAAAGGAGCATCTAGTGTCATTTCAGTGGTAAGCCCCACAAAGAAAAGAAATAGCACTTACTAGAAAATGGAACAAAAATGATTTAGGAGGTGAGAACTGTCAGATAGAGTCTAGAAAAACCCTTTGTGTAAAGGTCATAGTTGAGTCATACAACAAAAGAAGGAAGTGTCATAAGTTTAATTTGGAGAAAAGCATTTAAAAAAAAAAAACTAAGTACAATCCCTTAATATAAAAAGGAGCCTGTCAGGTTCAAAGGAAAGAAAGACTAATATAGTTAAAGCATAGTGGCAAAAATAGTATGAAATAAGCTTAGAAGAATTAGAGTCAGACACTATAGGCCTTGCATGAGGTGCATGGGGCTGCCTTTTGGTACGATGGGAACTACTGGAGTAGCTATTAAGTTTGTGGAGGGAGCATTGACAATAATAACCAAATGTTGTTAGAAACAATGAAACAAAAACAAATGAGAGGGAATATTCTTTCAATCTACAATCTAGATTGTACAAACTAGCATTCAGGAAAAGTAATTTTTTAAAATACATTAAAAAGAAACATCAGAAATCTCATTTTATTTTGTAATTATATATACACATAACAAATATGTATATGTACTATGCATACATACACATATATAAATGAGTTAAAACTTTTTTGCATTTAGAGGTAACTTTAGAAGCCGTTTCCCATCATAATATATAGGATAACTGTGATTTGTGCCTATGTTAAGCCTTTAGGATTCATACAGGCAGAATATCAGTGAGCAACTTGCATAGATTTATAACACTTATGGAATGAGATCAGATTAAAACTTTCTGTTGAAACATTTCTTAAGCTTGTTAAAACATTTTCTTATCATGATACTAATAAAATAGAATTTAATCTGATATATACAAATGTGTACATATATACATATATTATAGATACATGATACTATAATATAAAGCTTTTTTTAATAAGCAACAATCAAACTGTACTTAATATGGTTCTGTAAATACTTATAAATAAAATAGATGAACTTTTGGATGATTAAAGCTCTAAATAAAAGGGAAGTATACTTCAGAAAAAAAAATAAACTTTAAAAAGCAAAAAATACAGTCCAAGAAAGAGAACATTAATATCTCCATAATGAAAACAGGAAAATGTTACTTATTTAGAGGCCAAGTAAACAACAAAATATTCACTAGCACCTGTAGAACAGGTTAAATGTTAGTAAAAGATTCAGATAAAGAAGGATTGTGTATATTCAGAAATTATTCCAGGGAGGATTTGGCTGATGTGGAAATTGATAAAGAAAGACTTGGTGAAATGGGTGCCCATTGAGTTGTTTTTCAAGGCCCTATAATATATAGACATACAAAGATTTGGGAAAGGACATTTTTCCATAGGATATAGCATGAGCAAAATCATGGAAACAGAAAATGTGAGAGAATATATAGAAATAATCAGGTAATCAGTTCATTGGTTTAGGGTATCCTTAAAAGAAGTGTGAGTAGGGGGTTAATTAGAAAAGGTATGTGAAAATCGTATATTGAAAACATGGAAAAATAAGATTAGTCATTCCTCTTTTTTCCCCTCCCTACCTCCTTTCTCTTTTCTTTCATTCCTTCTTTTCCCCTTCCTGCTCTAGTATTTTCCTATATAACTGATTATTTTAATGAGTGTCATAATATTCCATTATAGGTATGATGTTTAGTGATGTTGTTTTCCTGTAATTAGAGTTCTCAAATTGTGGTATAAGCATTCCCTTATAAGTGCTTATGAATGCATTTGCTGGGGTAAACAAATAAATCCATTGGTTTATTTTATTCTTTTGAGGATTCAGCAGAGGCTCAAGTAAAATGAAGGATGTTCTGTATTGCCAGGCACCCATGCCCCAATCTGAAATTAATCAGAGGTTCATTGTATCAGGGGACTCTAAGGCACGAGGGTTATATTTATGCTAATTTTTGTTAATATGGCTGGAAGGCAGCAGGGTATAGTGGGACATAAAGCAGCCTTACATTCCTAAGAATAGAATTCATTTCCCAGCTACACCAAAGGAATCATTCATATTCTAAAATACTAAAAAATTTCTTCTGTTACTTAACAATATATTGTGAACATCTCTGCAGGTCAGCAGCTGTAGTTAACTTGTTCATTACAACTCCTGCTTTGTACTTCATTGTGTATTGGTACCGGTGCATACAAAACATTATTTGTTGTCTACCCATGAATACTTAAGTTGATTTTAATACTTTATACTATTAAAAATAATGATGTAATGAGCATCTGTTGATGTGCTCCTTTGAGGACATATCTGAAAATATGAGTATGTACATTTAAAGTTTTATTGTTATCAATAAATTATACTGAAACAAGTCATATCAATTTATTATTCCATCAAGAATGTATTAAAATGTCTCCTGTGTTCTCATGCACACTTTTATTATATTTTATTAGTGTTCTAAAATAACATTTAATGTCAAAAAACCCAAAAAGTTGTACCATATTAATTTTTCTTGCATTTCCATTGCTTTTCTATCATCTCTTTTCAAACAGCTACTTTATATCCTCTACTGAGCATAGGTAGGTGGATCAAGACCACCTGCAATATAATTAGCATACACACTAACAGCTACAAAATGAATATATACCCTTTTTGGTGTGGATGTATATATTTTATAAATTAATAGCAGTGTTTGTATTAATACGTTATATTAATTTATAATAATTTATCAAAATGTCCTACTATATTTGGGGATTGAAGTTGCATCTAATTGAGTGTGTATTACTAAATAGACTCCTTTGTTCTAAATAAATTTCTCCTATATATTCAATCCCTCATGCATATAGTTCAGATTAATCAATAAAAAATTTAAGAGCATAATTACTTCAAATCCACATTTTCTGCATAAGTATTTGAATAATAAATACTTATGATTCATTTTTTCTAGGCAATTGATGACAAAAATGCTGTATTTTATTTGATCTTCATAATAAATCAATAAGGAAGTTATCACTACTATTTTCATTTTTTCCAATGAAAAAGATATGAAAAACTACTTAGTGAAAGAGATAAGCCCACATTATTATTCAATACAAAAACATATCCTAGTAATAAAGACTAGATTATTATACCATCCACCCATTCACTTAAGTCAGAAACATGACTACACACTTTCTATCTCTTTCTATTACCCAGGCTGATAATGAGCCAGGGCAGACTGGTACCATAAAACTGCTATTGTCTATTGTGATTAACCTGACATTCACTCTGATTGATTGGTACTTATGCTGTGTTGGTTTTCGAATACTGTGAATATTATACCTGCTTGCATCTTATTCCATATACAATCAATCTTTACGAACTATAATTTCTACCTCATAAGCCTCCCTGCAATATGTCTATTTCTCTCCATCTTCACGTAAATATTCACATAAATATTCTAAAACAGGACAATATCCTCTCTCTTTCTGAATACTAAAATAAATTCCAAACTCCTAAATCAAAGCTGCTGCAAATATTCCAAAATGACTTCAACAGTTCTTAAGGCTAAGTCTAAGCTCATTTACATGACAAAAGTACTTTTTCTGATAACACACAACCACCTGAATAATCTCATTCTGTTTTTTCAACTTTATTGAGGTATAGTTGGCAATTAAAATTGTACACATTTAGTATGTACAACTTAATGATGTGATATGCATATACATTTTGTAATAAATTTGAGTCCCACTCTTAGAACTCTTTCTTTATCATAGGTTGGAGCTTAAGGTTAAAAATTCAGTTTTATTTGTAGCCCTGGCACTCTCATGATAATTGTTCATACATTATTTTTGGCACCATACACTGCATAGTTGGAGGAGATGAAGTCATCTTTACATGGTGCTATACAAACACTAGCTTTCAAAGCATGCTGTAGGTGATAGTTGGCTAACTTGAGCTTGTCATGCTCTGTTTTCAAGACTTCTAAAGCTTAGTCAGATCTACACAATCTTTACCTTTGCCCAAATAACATTCAAGTCAGTACTAGAGCTTCTGCATAAGCCAATTATTTCCTTTCCTCCTATGGCTCATTCTTCCTTGTTACAGGTAATGCTACAACATGCTAGGGATTCTCACCATTTCTATGACAATCAGCCCTGTTTCCATCTAATGAATGAAAGATACAATTTCACAATGCCATGCTAAGTGTCTCTTTTCTGTGGTCACTCTCTATACCAATTGTTTTAATTTGCATTGCTCAGTGCCTATGCTAAGGATTTGGGAGTAATTATTTTATAGGAAATAACCTGGAATCAGAGTGAGGTAATAAGAAGAGTAACACAGGGAATGAGAAAAGGCCACTAACAGATGCATGAATAACATGACTGATGTAGGTAATGAAGGTTTAACTAAATTTGGTCTCTGTAAATAATCCAGAATTGCCTCAAAAATAGTTCACCTAAAAGTTGAGAAACTGGGCATTTACCCACCATTTTCATCTTTACTTCTTTGGTAATGGGATCTTAAATCTCAATACTGCTGAATTGTGTGAGTATGTGGACCACGTGGGTTTTTAAGGCAGGCACGTGGAAGTAAACACAGCTCAGGAGTGAGGTAAGACATTGTAAGGGTACATCAAACTTTCCATCACTAAAAGAGTTTAATTAGGTGAGAATAAAGTATAGATCATTGAAGTTTGAAAAGAAATTAATTTTGACTGTCATAAGCAATATTTCATTGGAAAGATAGGAACAAACACCTTTTTACAGTGGGTTGAAGAGAGAACAGGAGATGAGGGCATGAGAGAGGAAGTCTACATGACCCTTTCAAGAAGTTTGGTACAGCAAAATAGCAGAAGAAATACAGTGATAGAGGATGGTATAATTCAAGAAAAGTTAAATTTTTTTTTGTGTGTGTGTCTTTTTTCTTTCATTCTTTTGCTTAAGACAAGAGCTATTAATATATGTTTTATGTGAACCAAGTAATCCAATAAAGAGTGTAATATTGCTAAGGGATATTTCAGTAGCAAAGTTTCTAGAGATGTGTTGGGATGATATCTGGAGAAGTGATTAGAACGATTCACAATTATTTCGGCTTTCTCCACTTCCTGGCATATGGTGGGATTGTACTTCACTATCCTCTCGAAGTTATGTGTGGCAATGTGACTTGCTCTGGCCAATGACATGTGATGGACAGTGATTTGTGTTTGAGCTTGGATTCTGTAAGAACAATGATGGTGTGGAAGCAGAAGGACCAGTGGTTCTTTGATGGATTTATAGAAAAAGTGAGGAATAAACTTTGTTATTTTCAGCTGCTGGGAATTGTTTCAACTATTATGTGATTGAGCTGGGAACATCTCTCTGGTAAAGACAAAGAGAATCATTTATTTTAAATATGGATGCTGGTTTGCTGATTGATTTGTGGTGGAAGGATAGATGATCAGAAGATTGTTGAATGATTGTTTACATTTTCTCAATTAATTATTAAGCAAAAGCATAAGGTAAATGTAAGGAGAGTTAAAGATGTGTTAGAGTATTGAAGATAAGGAAGATATGTAAAACAGTCATTTGGGACAGTGGGAAAGTGAATAATATACTAGGAAATAAAATAGTCTTATCAGAAAAATGGAGTAACCATTTGAGATATCCATTAACTAATTTATCTGTCAGTGTCATTATATCCAGAAACAAGCCAGAATTTTTGCACATGCACCAAAATATTTTAAGCAATTTAAGGATGAAATAAACAGGTGTGTGTGAAAGTGAGATAGAGAGATGGGGGAGAGAGGAAGGGAGGGAGAGAAGAAAGGGGAGAGAGAGAGGATAATAAATCTTGAACATGTATTTTAGAATATAAATTATCTCTGGGTTGTAGAATTAGGGGTAAGCATTACTTTCTTCTTTATATATTTTTGATTCCCTCAATATTTGAAAAACGAGTACTATATTATAAAAATTAGAGAAAAAGAGACACAGAAAGATTTCTCAATTATTTTATGTACTTTTTCGTAGCAGGTCTAGTATCATACTAATGAGTATATCCTTTCCTGATATACTAATTGTGATGCCAAAATATTTCAAGTTTTCAACTGTAATGGAATGAAGTTGAATTGACTATATTAAAAATGCTCAGCCACTTGTTAATCCAGACTTGAATATCTCATTATTCTCTCTTTTGTAGTTGTTATTGACCTAAAATATAAGGTTACAATAACTACTCCAAAGCCACAGAGTGTATATACATTTTTTCTAACTAGGATATTAGTATTTTCCAAGACCTATGAAAGTTACCTTATAAAATAATTTTCTAATGTTTTATACTTCCACACAGAGGGAATTAAATATTTTTCTGCTTGTGGATTGTTTTATTTCCACGGTATTTCTTTTTGTAAAATAATTTTTTAATTCTTTGATGTTAATACAAGTTGTGTAATATGCATAAATTCATTAGTTAGTTTAATGATTAGAATCTTCCAAATAGCCATGATTTTAGAGATGTTTTTATAAGTAACATTGGAGTAATATGAAGAAGACAGGAATATTTTGGACCACAGAAGAAAAATGTTAAATTGCAAATTATTTTATAGACAAAAGCAATAAATATATATGAATTTTTTGCACTCTTGCTTACTTACTTGAATCTAAAATAAGGTTACCGAACTGAATAATTTTTAACAATGTTTAAGTTTATGCTAAAAATCTATCTTGTTGATTTATTAAAATACAAAAATCTCCTTTAGGAGATTTGTCAAAAAAAGACAATAGACCTGGAGTGTAGACAGGAGTAGGGAAGTATAAGAGAACATGATATATTTTAGTAGACAGAAACATAATTCTCAACATCTTTAATTTGTCCCCTTCTTCCCACTCCCCCCCCAATTGCACTACTTATTTCACTTAAAAAATAATTCTGAAACAATTTAGGTGACACAATCTTATTGCTCATTATTAAATATAGAACAGGCATATTTTTGTTGCTATTGCTACCAAAATATAAAAGAAATTTGAAGTCTGTGCCTAATTTTATTTAGTAGGTAACCAGTTCAAACTGGCAAAGAATTAATGAGGACGCTTCTTTGAAGGGGAATATTTAAATAATGAGGTGAAGAAGATAGATGTCTTGCTGTAATTTAAAATATTGTTAGTCGATTCTCTCAGGTCCTTAAATTATACTTTGTTAACATTGAAAGTTCTTTTTAAAAGCATTATTTTAACATGCCAAAATTCTATCTCTTTCAAAACTTATACAATGATCTTTGGCTATATGTCAGCATAAATGACAAAGTCAAGTGAATAATATTAGAAAAAGTCTCTATTGATTGGTATCCAGGGCAGCGAGACTATTATTGGAATCTAAATAAATCATTTCCTCCTAAACTAGTGTATGTCTTGGAACTGTAGTCAACTTGATAAAAGCTACTTTGGAGAAAAGATATTTTCTATAGTATAACTGGTAGTATATTCATCACAAAATAATAATGACAATGTTTTGAATATGTAAAAATTCAAAATAATCAAATTTCATATTGGCCTTTTATAGTATCATAAAAATAGGAACATATATGAAAAATAATTTATTTTTTCTGATCTTATTTAGGTACTCTTGTTAGTGGCATTACATGGTCTATATAATTCATATATAACATATTTTAAAATATTATCTTCTATACCTTTTACATAATTTAGTGATGAGAGTTGATCTTTCACCAAAATTATTTTTTCTTTATATTTCCATTCTTTAGTATTCACTATAAAATCAACAATTATAGAGGCATGAACTTTAGTTCACTCTCAATTAAAAGTTTAAAATATCCCTTCATTTTCTGATGAAGTGGTCATATAGCATAGGTATTATCAATGAATCTTGAAACAAAGTTTCATGGGACAACATGTGATTTCTAGGTTATATTTAGTTTCTGGTAAGAGAGGCAGAGGTATAAGAATACTCCCCTTTTCAAGCCTTTTCACTTACTTATTTTTCCTGCTTATTATCTGAAGATATGTTGCTTATCCTTGAGACAGGCAATCCAAACAATAAAACAAAAGAAACATATATAATCTAGTAGAGTTAAAAAACTTAAAAGAGTTAGGTTCTTAATAATATCATTGTGGTACTCACTGTGCCAAATATGACATCTCCTACCTTCTGACCTCTAATAATGTAAAACCATTAAATGTCTTTAATATCCACAATAGTGATTACTCTTATTTGTAACTCAAATCACTCCTGATATTATTTTAATCTTAGACCTGACCTCAAAACAATAGATAAGAATTTTCTTCACAATCTAAATTGACCATTTTGCAAGATTGTCAAATAAGGATTCACTGAAGCACAATGCTCCAGTAGGAGATAAAATAATGACTTTTGAGCAAATTATCAAGTTATCGTGAATTGTATAGTCTCTCATAGATACGTAGGAGTATAGTTGATGGCTCCCATTAATTTTCTGTATGCTACATGATTAAATGACAGCCTACAGTTACTGCAGATCAGGTTCAAGGTTGCCTGAAACAGTGAGGAAAACTCAGGAGATAAAACACAGAAGAGCACTACTGATGCCTAAGGAAAGCCATAATGTCCAAGCAAGTAAAAACATTCACTCATAACGAAGGGAAGTGGGAGTGAGAAATGATATGATAGAGGAGTTTTCCTATGAATCCATGAAATGAATCCAATTAGCATTCTGGTGCTAAGCCATGCTAACAATAGCAATCAAATATGATCTTTCTTGGACTTTATTTTTACTTTCTGATCCACTTCAACTTCAGATGATCAGAAGCAGTTTATTAAATGAGGAGGCATACTAGTTCTCTAATAGTGCTTTAACAAATTTAGAAATTTAAAATGACACAACTTTGTTATCTTAAAGCTTGCATATCAAAATTCTCCCATGGCCTCATGGGGCTAAAATTAAGGTGTCAGCAGGGCTGTGTTTTTCTGATGCCTATAGGAGAGAATCAGTTTCTTTGCATTTTCCAGCCTCTCAAGGCTTTCTGTATTCTTTGTCTCATGACCCCTTTTTTTCCATTTTCAAAGCCAACAATATTGCATCTCTTTGGCAACATTCTCTTTCCAAAGTCAGGAAAGATTCTTCAATTTTAAGATTTTTATAATGCAATTCAATTGAACTTCATAAAATATACATGAAGGCAATAAAGCAAAAGATGTTAAGGCCAGGATATTTCCCAAGCATATAATTGCCTATATGATTGGGACATTTTTTGATAAATGTATTTAACTTTTTTATTATTAAATATGTGCTAAGTTTGTTATTATTTAGTTATTTGTCACAGTCTCAATTTTGTATGTTAGTAAAAGTTCTATATTCATACAATGATAAATTCCTGGCTTAAAAACTCAACCATATTCTTTTATGAAAACTTATATTAGAATCTAATGTTGTGGAATAATGGATGTAATTTTAAAAATAATGCTTCATATTTATGTAAGATGTTAAACTTGGTTTGGGATATATGGAGATTCTGTGCTATTTTCAAAACTTTTCTATAAATCTAAAACTACATTAAATTAAGCTTATTAAAAATAAAAATGAAATAAATAGTATGAATTATGTAAATATTCAACTAACTATAAAGAAATTGGTTTAATTTTAAATAAAATGTGGGAGAAGTTAATTTCTGATATGGTATTCTATCGCATATCAAAGTGGGTCTTAAGTGTAATTTCTATCATCAGTTCAGAAACCCATACTTCACTCTTCACAAGAAATTGAGTTTGCCTAGATTATTTTAATTCCTTGTTATGATTTCCCTTTGGCTTTCTGAACAAAAGTTCTCCAATAAGGAATTTATAGGGAAGAGTTTATTCTAGTGAATAGTTTCCCAAGTGGGGAGATGAAACTTTTTGTATAGAACAAAGGTTCATTTCAGAGAACCAAGGGAGGGCTCAGATTTTATACCAAAAGTTCCCACCCAAGTTCTGAATCAAGTCCATCACACAAATGAAGGGTTGAAACTTGCTTAGTTCTGAGGGGTTGACACGTTGAGTTCTGATTGGTCAATACGGATGAGTACCAATTGGCTAGGGCAGGTGAATTTTGATTGGTTGGTTTCCCAGCCCCAAACCATAAGTCTCTGTCAGATGTTTCTCTCAAACTGACTATGGTAGGGAGCCGGTTAATATTCATTGGAAACTATACTCTTTAATGAGAATATGTGCATGACCTGCTCTCCAAGAGCCTCACATTCTGCTTGAGGACACATGATTAATGCATCAACAATTGGAAAACACTATGGCAAAGTATAACACTAGTTAGAAACTATTAATATAAACTACAGAACAATAAGGTGTTAATCTAGCTAAGTGAAAAAAGAAGAATATGGAATGAAATAATGGGGAAAAGATTCATGGAACAGATAATAATTTAGATAAATCCTAAGAGAAAATATTTTAAAAAATAAAGAGAGAAGAAATGATGATTGATAAGAGAGATAATGTGTAATATCTAACAAACAAAGGTACAAAAGAGGAACAATAGGATGTATTTGCATTGCAGAGAAAAAAATAAGTAAAACTGTTAGTATATAGAGAGAGGAAATTTGAGGACTAAGAATGATCAGGCAATATGGGATCATATGATAGGTAGTCGAGAATTGATTCAACAAATAAAAAGGGATGGACGAAGTGGTTCACACCTATAATCATAGCACTCTGGGAGGCAGAGGCAGGAGGATGGTTTGAGCTCAGGAGCTCGAGACCACCTTCAGCAAGAGCGAGACCTCTTCTCCACAAAAAAATAGAAAAATTAACCAGGTGAGGCTGTAGTCCCAGCTACTTCAGAGAATGAGGCAGGAGGATTAGGCAGGAAGATTGCTTGAGCCCAGGAGTTTGAGGTTGCAGTAAGCCAGGGTATCAACACTGCACTGCACTCTATCCAGAGCTACAGAGGGAGACTCTGTCTCAAATAAATAAATAAATAAATAAATAAATAAATAAATAAATAGAAAGGTTGATAAGCTTAATCAAGATATTGTATCAGAAGCATCATGGTATTTTTTTTATTTATTAACACATAATTATATATATTTATGGTGTACATGTGATATTTTAATACATCAATACAAAATATAATGATTAAAACAGGGTAATTGGGATATTAATCATCTCAAACATTTATAATTTCTTTGTGTTGGGAACATTCCAAATCTCCTCTAGCTGTTTTGAAATATTCAATAAATTATAAATTATAGTCACCCTACTGTGCTATGGAACATTAGAACTTAATTTTTCTCCCTATTTTTGTATCCATTAACAACCTCTCTTCATTCCCCCCATCCCTACTCTTCCCAACTTTTGCTAACCACCATTCTATTCTCTACCTCCATGCGGTTAACTTTCATAGCTCCCATTGGGAGTGAGATCATGTGATATTTATCTTTCTGTGCCTGGCTTATTTCACTTAACATTATGTCCTACAGGCTCATTATATCTTGTTGCAAATGACGAATTTCATTTTTATGGCTGAATAATATTCCATTGTGTATATATACCACATGCTTATCTCCATTGTAAAGACTTGGTCATTTTGTAATATATCAGAAGAGAAACACACTATTGAAGCCAACCCATACCTTTCAAATGACAGAAAGTTTTGCAGAAATAGTATGAAGTAAAAATTACAATATAAACAGTTAAGATTACTTTCTCCTTTCTTTCCTCAAGTGTATAGTATCTGGTGTTTTGCAATTCTTCTAATTATGCTATACTTCCACGCAAAACAAGATATAAACCAATTCCATAGCACACTTCCACCAAATTATATTATACTTTGACACACAGTGGAACTCCATTCAACATATGCAATATAACAAAGAGATTATTTGCTGTGTTACTCCATCAGATGTTTACCAAAAACGTGTGACATTTACGAAGGAACTTGTTATATTAAGGATACATCAGTTCCTTGTATTTTTCTAAGGTGAATATATGCACCAGAACAAGAGGCCTCAGGCAAATGTGATAGGTTATCTACTCTAAATACAATCAGTAGTTAGTGGTGCTCATTTCAGAATAGGTACAATGTCTAATTTATTGGCAAGAGTGTAGGTGCTAATTTTGCTTGTAAATGAAAAGAACAAGTGTTTGCCAATTAAATCAAGCAGCTGCTTCACAGTCAGTAATACTAATAGCTACCAACAAAACTCCAAGCCATTATTCTAAATTGTTTAATGAAATGCTTTTAATACGCTGTAAACTATAACCCTGATTCCTTAAAAATGCTGGGGCTTAGTTATTCAACTTTAATTGACCTCTCAATGGCTTCCCTGCACTTATTATAGTAGTGTAGAGCCAAGCATTAAAAACTACATTGAACAGAGATTCAAATACCAGTATACATAAATACAGACATGCTGGATATATCAGTGATTGGCATCCATATTGCTGCTCTTTTATGTGTTCAGGCATTTTCTGCTATTGTGTTTAGGATATTTTTTAGCTATGTGTTTTAGTTATAAAGAACACTACTAGACTTCTCATACTTTCCTATTTATTGTTAACCAAATAACATCCTCAGTTGATAAAAATGATAGAGATAGAAAACTGTAAATGCAATTTCAATTTTCTTAGGTTGGTAACTGAATACTATACATATTGGAAACTGTACAAAACTCTTTATAAAAATTTTATAATTTGTAAAATATCAAAAAGTTTGGTATCAGTTCATTTTCTGGTACCAGGAAGCTTTCATTCTTTTGGTATATAAAAGGTCCATCAATGGAGTCTAAAGTGATTAGGATTTCCTGTCAAAATCTTGTCATTATCAAAATTATTAACTAACCTTTCTTTATTAATTTCAAGCACTATCAAATCAAAATTCCATTTGCAAATAGAAACTCAAAAGTACACTGAATGCATAGCTACACAGTGCAATGATAGCATCTATTATATCAAAACTATTAGTATCTTTGAAGATGTGTAGTTCATTTTTCAATGCTAGAGAGGAAATAACTGAGGTTCAGTAATTTGTAAAGAAAAGAGGTTTATTTGGCTCACAGTTCTGCAGACTATACAAGCATGGTTCCAGCATCTGCTTCTGATGAGGGTTTCAGGGAGCTTTCAATTAAGGTGGAAAATCAAAGGGGAGCAGGCCTGTCGTCACATGGTGAGAGATGGAGCAGGAGAGAGAGGAGGTAGTGCCAGGCTCTTTTACACAACCAATTCTTGTGTGAACTAATAAAGTGAAAACTCTTGCATAGCAAAGGAAATAATCAACATAGTGAAGAGACAACCTACAGAATGGGAGAATACATCACATATTTGACGTTTAAAGGGTTAATATCTAAAATATATAAGGAACTCAGACAACTTAATAACAAAAAAATCTGATATTAAAATGGGAAAATGACCTGAATAGATATTGCTCAAAAGAAGAAACACAAAGGCCAATAGGCAATAAAAAAAAAGAATTAGGAATAAATTTAACCAAAAAGGTGAAAAATTCATATCTTGAAAGCTATAAAACTCTGATGAAATAACTTGACAAAGACACAAATAAATGTGAAGATATTCTGTAGATTGGAAAAATTAATATTGTTAAAATGTCCATACTACTCAAGGCATCAGGGAAGTCAGGGATGTGGAAACTAAAACCACAATGAGATATTACATCCCACCTGTTAGAATGGCTATTATCAAAATGGTAAAAGATAATAAGACTTGGCAAGGATGTGAAGAAAAAGCAGCTTTCCTACACTGTTGGCGGGAATGTAAATTAGTACAACTAATATGGAAAACAGTATAAAGTTCCTCAAAAACTTAAAAATAGGACTGCTATATGATCCAGCAACCCCACTCCTGAGTATGTATCCAAAAAAAAAATGAAATCAGTATGTTGAAGAGATATTTGCACTCCACTCCCATGTTCATTGCAGCATTATTCACAATAGCCAAGGTATGGGGAAAAAATATCTGTGTCTCCACTGAAAGATGAATTATAAGGAAAATAGTATAAACACAAACTTGTGTGTACATAAACACACACACATACAATGGGATACTATTCAGCCTTAAATAGAAGGAAATCCTGTTATTAGCAACAGCATTAAAGAACCTGGGGAACATCTTGCTAAGCAAAATAAGCCAGGCACAAAGGAAAATACTGCATGGTCTTACATGGGTAATCCAAAAAGCAAAAAAAAAAAAAAATCTAAAAATGTCATAGATGCAGAAAGTAGAATGGTGGTTGCCAGTGACCTCAGCAGGGGGAAGGTGAATAGGGAGATGGTGAAAGGGTACAAAATTTTAATTAGGAAGAATATGCTCCGAAGATCTATTGTATAGCATAGCAACTAAAGTTAATAATGAATATTATATAATTGAAATTGCTAAGGGAATAAATTTTAAATGTTCTCACCATACAAAAGAAATTATACCTATGTAAGTTGATGATATGTTAATTAGGTTGATTATAATATTCATTTTACAATGTATACATATATCACAACCTCATGTTGTATACTGTAATAAATATAATTTTCATTTTAAAAATATACCTCAATAAAACTAGAAAAATATAATTCTAGCACACAAAAAAGCAAAGCAAAACAAAAGTTCCTTGATATCCTAAGTAGTTTTTAAGAGAGAAAAGAATTCTGAGACCAAAATGTTTCAGAAAAGCTGATCTTCAAGGCAATCAGGGAAATAGACATTTTAGAAGTTATAATTTTTAGTACTGAAAATATAATAACAACTTCTCAATTTGTTCATGTTTTATTAAAATCAGTATTTCTTCTATCTCGTTGAACTTTTCTTTTACATAGTGATTTTTTTGTTTTTGTTGAGAAGTACTCATTTTACAACTTGTACATATGATTTGATTGCAGTTCACAAATACTTTTTCTTGATTATCCCAAGATTTGACTTAGCCAGGAAGCACATGGACTACTACTACCTCATAGACTTGAAGTCTACTGTGAAATCATTTGACAAGTCTAGCAGAAACTAAGTATAGTTTGTGGAAAACATCTAACAGTCTGTTTCCACAGCCCCTGTCTTTATCATTAATATGGGAATTTAGTCTTCCCTGTCATATTAGTATTTCCATTATTAATAATTCTACATTAAAAGAGCAAAAGATGGCTTTAATTTTTAAAAGTGCTTCTATTTAGTTAGTAAATTAAAATATACTATATGAAATTACATATAGAAAAAATTTACTAAATATTCTGGTTTTATAAGTTGAAAATGAAAAATATTTGCAACTGATTATTCATACATAGCAGAAATACTTGCTACTCTTATATATACTATAAATGGCATGTTACCAGGATCTTGAATTTCCTTATTTTGAGACTGAATAAAAATAATTGAAAATCATTAAATAGGGAATTTATTCTGCTGACACTCTCCTATGGAATTTCATTTTTTAATGGACATTTCAAATAAAAATAATATTCAATTCAAGATCAACTGGTTATGAGATATAATTGAAGTACTTTTGTTTTTTGCATTATAATTTTAATTAATTTAGAGTTTATAGTCTTTTTAAATGTTTAATATTTGAAAAAAAGCCTAAATGAAACAAAGAAAGGACAGCTGCATATATGATTAAATAGCAAGAATAGTAGGTTAGAGAACATCTGGCAGTGGTAAGTGATGCATGAATTATTGTTTTGTGACATCCTCCACCACTCTGGGAATTTAAGAAATTATAGAATATGACTGGGAAAAGAACCCTCATAAAAATTACATTTATAAGCCTAATTCATTTGCTCACAATTTGATGCTGAATTCTCTAATGTAGGAACAATGCTTGAGATAAATAATGAGGCTTGAAAAAATGAAATATAAACAAGAAGTTTATAAATATTTTCTTAGTAGCTAAATATGAAAGTTATGCTTAACATAAAATAATATTTATAAGATAAAGCACATACACGTATCTACTAATATATAAAATGTATATTAAAGTGACATTCTAATTAGCTTATTTTTTAAAACTTTGTGACATTTCATTTTTTTCCCCTGTGTTAAGCATGTGCAGTGATTAATCTTATGTATCAACTTGACTGGACCACATGGTGTCCAAACGTTTGTCCAAACATTATGCTGGGGGTGCCTGTGAGGGTGTTTCTGGATGAACTTAACATTTGTATTAGTAGACTGAATAAAAAGCCTTTTGCCCTCCCCAATGTGGGTGGGGCCTAATCCAAACAGTTAAAGACCTGCAGAGAACTAAAAGGCTGAGCAAGAGGGATTCCTTTTTGGCTTGACTGCTTGAGCCATCTTTTCCATTTGTCTTTTCCAGCCTTCTAACCCGGACTGAAATATTGGCCCTTCTTTGGTTTAAGCCTGTCAGCTTTCAGACTAGAACTTGTCCCATCAGCTCTCCTGGTTCTCAGGCCTTTAGACAGATTGGAACTACCCATCAGCTTTCTTGGATCTCCAGCTTGCTAAGTATGTATCTTTGAATTTGTCAGCCTATATAATTGTTAGGTAGACAGTGAGGGATTCTGGGTCTCCTAGGGATGAAAGTGGGTGCTGTTGCCCCCATTTTGGTCCTGCCCAGCTCTAATTCTCCATACTTGGGGGAGGAAGGCATAAATATCTATGAATCTGCCAATTAGAACTTGATGCGCCAGCTGCAAAAGAATGTAGAGGACTCTCTAGCCCACAGGCCAAGCCACATGGGTACCATAAAGTCCGGAAAGTGACCTAGAACCTACATGCGTAGTGAAGGCTCAGGTCATGTGACTCCCAATTGTCCAAAGTGGTTCCATGGCGACCTCTGAACCACGAGGGAGGTCCCTATCCAGGCACTATAAAATAAGAAGCATACCATAGCCAATCTCTCTCTCTGCCCTTCCTTTTGCTCTCCCTTTGCTATGACAATGGGTCTGGTCATCATCTGTGGCATATGTACCATGCTATATCTTGCTCTTGCCCTATAATCCTATCTTTCCTCAATAAACCTAATTTTTGCGCTTGCCTAACTTTGGCGTGTCTGGTCATTCTTTGGCCATGGGCACACCAAGAACCCACATTTTCAGACTAAAACCTAACATAATCACATAAGCTAATTTCTTATAACATATATAACTTATATATATGTGCATGTGTTATGTGTGCCTGTGTATATATATTATATAATCTTTTGGTTCATTTTCTCTGAAGAACCCTAACAACTAATATAGTATTTAAAATGCTAAAAGGTATTAAATAATATAAAATTTCTTATGTGACATTTTCATATTTCTTTATAACAATCATGCTTTGTGTTTGAAAAATAAATATTCCAGAAAGATTTTTTAATGTTATTTTGTTTTTTCCTATTTCAGCCACATTTGTTATATGTTATCACATAAGCAGAGGAATAAATAGGAAACAAAAATTATTTTAAAAAATCAATTCCTATCATCTTTCTTGTATTGTGTCTGACAATTCTCTTTTAAATAAATCAGATTATAGAAATTACATTTACATGTGGATCAGAAAAGAGACACAAACTTCTGACTTTACAGATGGCTGTTTTTCTTAATTATGTGGATAACAGTTTAGAAATAACTAATTGGTCATGCCTGACAAGTAATAGCAGTTTTTCCAAGATAAACAAATGTTCACATTTTTCATACTTAATCAGAGACTTTATGTGCAAAAATGACCAAATGTATCATCTATTCTAAGCCTCCTGTGTTGTTTTGTAATAAAGGACCATCTGTACTTTGATTTGACTGAGTTTGTCTGTGATGACCAGAGAATCTGATTACATGGCAGATGGTTTTGGAAGAAGAACTTGTTCTTTTCAGGAGTAAGCAGACAGGACTTTTCAATATTTTCTCTTTACTCTCCCAACCTGCCTCTGTTTCTTTTAATGCAAAGATAAGACCTGGAATATCAGTGTCTCAATGTCATTCTCTTTGCTTTCTTAAATTACACAAAATATGAGGGAGAGCTAATAAGTAGCACATCCACTGTCATACACATGCACATATAAGAATGTCAGGCTTACTAATAAAGAAAGGTAAGATATGCTTCTATATTCATGGGCTTAGTATATTACTATAGGAACTTTTGTCTGAATCTTTGCCTCCCAGTAACCAAATAACACTGCATTGTCTTAAATGCCTAAGGTGTTTGGGCTATTTGCCTTCTGAATTGTTAGATATCTCCAATGCAAGACTAGATCTGAATCATAAATTGTTTAGTCAAATAAAAACATATTCATTTAATAATATTATATTCACATTTATATAATATCTTGACATATTTAAAATTGATTTCTATAATTGTTTCTTTTGATCCTCCTAGCTATCCCATGCAAAAAGTAAAGACTATATCACCCTATTTATAAGAAACTAAGGATTTGAGAGATTAAGTTACTTTTTAAAGGTCATAAATTATTACTAGCAGAGCTGTAACTAGAACTCAAGATTAAAAGAACTATTTGTTATTTTTATATGCCCTCCTCCCACTAAATGGTCAGCTTCTTGATGACATAATTGGTTTGTGGCTTCTATTTGTTTCAATTCCTAGCAGATGCTTTCTAAGAGCAAAAAACACACTTCAAAGTTTTATTAATTTTAAAAAGTGAAATTTTCATATCCTAAAATAAAATTTTAGACTACTGCAGATATTTATAAAGTATCTCCCCATGGAAACTCTGATGATCTTGATGACAATTTTCCTTCCTGTGAGTTGTGCCCAAAATCTTGGGACAACTACACTGACCATCTGACTTAATTAGTGGACATATTTTCCAACCAGTAATTGGGTTAGATGAATTGTGTTCCAACTGAATTTAATGCCAAATATTACAAAGTAAGACTCTTTCAGCAAAATTCAGGCTATATAGGCAGTAGACTAGTGAGACACTTATACTTTAGCCAATGGTTGAAACATTCACTTCATTGAGGTATTAAGACATGACCTAGATAGTTTAAGAATGTAATATTTCTCTAAACATATAGCATTTAAGGTCCTGTGAAATGTTATTGGAGATTAAAGATTAAGATTTCCAAGTGAAGAGATGAGTTTTAAACTCACATTATCTTCCCCCTCAAATATTATCTATGAGTTCTTAGTTCATTGAGATAATTCTATAAGAGAATACCACAGACTGGATCGTTTCTAAAAGAAAGCAGTTTATTTGGTTCCTGATTCTGGAGGCTGGAAGACCATGGCACCAGCAACTGGTGAAGGTCATCACGTGGAGGAAGGTGAGAGTGCAGAGTGCACAGACAGAGAGAGAGAGAGAAATTAGGCCATACTTTTTCCTTTTGTCAGGACCCCACTCCTGTGACAACTAACCCATTTCCACAATAATAGCATTAATCCATTGGTGAGGGTGGAGTCATCATGACCTAATCATCTTTTAAAGGCCTTATCTTTTAATACTTCCAGTGGTAATTAAATTTCAATATGAGTTTTGTAGAAGACATTCAAACCAGAGCAACAAGATAATTGGAAAAATATAAAAATATAAACTAATCCAAAATATCATTATAAAAAAGTAATTATGCCAAAGTTGATGAGAAATTTTAAGTGAAATTGTAAATTTTAAAGCAGTTGGGTCAAGATTGATAAAACAGATCACAGATACAAAGACAGGAGAGAGGTTAGCTATTGGAAGAGGTCATGGGTTTATTTTTTCCTTAATAACACTAAAAAGAAAAGAAAAGAAAAAAAAGAAGAGAAAAAACAAACAAAAAAACCTAAAATAAAATATTAGCATATTATAGAGTAATTACTTTATTCATAGAGTGAATTAACTAGGAAAAGAACTAATCAGGGCCTGATGCACTCAGAGAGTGTGGTTTTTATTCTAAATTGTTGAGAGCAGTTACCTCTGTACATTAGTGTCTGCCATATAAGTGTCAAAGAGGTATTTTGGTAGTATAAATGCCAGAGAAGACTTCAGGCTTCTACATCTTACCATAATAGCCAGGGGAAGAAAAGTGGATTCTAGATGCTGAGTAGAATAGAAAATGCCTAAATTTCCCCACCATGATAATATTAATATAATTTTTTCCCTATCAATTAAAGGCTATTCCCACTCTACTACCCTATACCTTATCCAGTTTTCAGAAAAGACCACATAAGGGCAAATTCCCATGGATAGAATGGAGCTCACCTAGAGATGTGCTGGCAATCTCAAAACATGAGCTTTTTCCTCTCCCTTGGCTCTGTCAGGCAGAGCATATAAAAACATAAGTCATAAGATGAAATTGAGAGAATATTTAATAGAAATTCCCAAAAAAGAAAACAGAAATGAGATAAAAGGGTTATTACATAAGCAGGGGAAATTTTTCAGAGCTGAAGAAAATTTTTAATATTTAATATTTACATCAAAATGACCCACTGAGTGTTAATTAAGATTGTTAAAGGAGGAGGAAAAAAGGGGCTTATAGATGTACATAAAGTCACCTGAATATGCTCTTTTGGCAATTGACCATAACAAGAATTATCAAGTAGATAGATATATTATCAAAACTGTTATGTTCTATGTTAATAGCACTTATATTAACAAAGAACTGATTAGCCATATTATGCATACAGAACAGTTCCAATATATTATGATAATGTCCATTAATCTGACTCAGTTTGACAGAAATTATGATCAATTACATACTTATTAATTTTGAAATCTAGGTGAAGTAGTTTTGAAGAAATAAATGAATTCTGAAAATATGGTTAAACTTATCTTAGAAAAGCTGAATTGGCCAATACATGCATAGTAACAAAAAAATTAAACAAATAAAAATATACAAGCTTTCCTATACTTTTAACTCATGAACACATCTACCTGAAAATTTTCTATAAAAATTAAAGGCAAATCAAGAGCGAAATGATTTCTGTTCCTCTAAAACTGTTCAGTACACAGTAAAAGGTATACAATTTCCCAGTTTATTCTACCTTAGTATTATTAACATATAGTTTATATGCAATGGAAAATCCTAAACCAATTTTTTATTAACATGGAAACAAAAATTCTAAATAAAATATTGTGAATCATAACCAGAATAGCATAAAAATAATTAAAACATCATTAACTAATTTTATACTCTGTTTCTTTTTTTAATATCTTGGATCAATTCTTCATTATTAATTTCTTCTACCAATTTACTAAGTATAGTAGAAATCAATATATAGTCATTAGAGCTTTTTCTTGGCTGATCTATATTTTCTCCAGGAAGTTAAAATCAAATTTCTTGGCTTTCTGGATTTATCTCCAGAGTTGGTGGTCCTCTTAAAATTTATTCTCCAATATCTAATTTGTTCCCAACATTTTCCTCAGTAGAAAAGCCATTCTACATAGCCCACCAGATTAGTCATTCTAGAAAATTTCTTTGCCTATGACACATCTTCATTTGTTTGAAACAAAACCCAAAAACCCAGGCTCCTTAGCTTGGCACTCAAGACCCTTTTCAAGTGGCCATGATCAGCATATGTGCACTTATCTTTCTATATGCTTTGATAAAAAAAAACTATTCATTCAAGCTCATTTGTTCTTGTTTCTCATATGTATCTCACTCCTCCACAGCTCTCCTCCTTTGCTTATACTTTCTCACTTGATATCTGCTCTCTTTTGCATTTCCATTTTATGCATTAAACTTCAGCACCTAGTTCATAGCTGATTTCCTCTGAAATCTTGCCAAGTTACCAACCTCTTTATGATAGCCTCTTCTTATTTCTTTCATAATTAATATTTAGAAGTAGATAATTTCTGAATCATAAAGGATGTCTAATAAGTTGTTCTTGAATGCATGCCTACAGTATTTAAAAGGGAAAAAAATTAGCCTCCATTCATAAGGTAACTGAAGTAAAAGTAAAGAAAAAGCATAAGGAAAGGAAAGATGTATAGATGTTTTGCTTGTCCTGTCATTATTTATTTAGGAGTCAAGAACCTACGAGCTCCTTAATAGATCAAAGAGATAAAAACACAGGAAAATGAGGATAGTTTAGAATTATTAAAAATAACATAAGACTAGTTGGAAGAAATATAATACATGAAACTATGTATCACTTTGTCCTTATTGGACAGTGTTTAACATAACATTCTATTATTAGTATGATAATAATTCTCAATTTTCCAAATATAGGATAATTACCTTAATTTCATTCATTTAAAGAAACTTATGTCAGCATTATTGACATTTGATGTGGATAATTCATTGTTAGTTGGAGATTCTTTCACACTCACTCATTCCAATTTGACAACTAAAAAGGTCTCCTGACGTTGTGAAATGTTCCTTGAAGAAACAATTGACTCTGAACTACTGATTTAAAGAATCTTTAGCAGTAAGGTATACAGAATGGATTTCATTCTAAAATTTTCTGGCTTCATTTGCCTAGAGAATAACTCTTTTAGTAATAGAAATAGTACAAGACATGCTTTAGTATTTTTCATCATATCAAAAGAGTAACTAAATTTAAGCTATGAAAAAAATAGAAAAAGTATTATTATATTTTTGGTTCTGTATTAGAACATGTGATTACTAAAGAAATTTGAAGAAATATTTTTCCACATATTTTTAAAGTCATGCTCTTCCTTTGATATTGGATATCAATGACCTATCTTTGACTCTTTTATTTCTCTGTTTTGGATGTAAATTCCTTCATATGTATTTCTCTCTTAAACAGAAAACTAAATTATATTTATGAGAATAAATTTCTTTAACAAAATGAATTTAGATTGCAGGGGAGTAGTTGAGGCAGGCCCACGAGATTAACTACTTCTCCCCACAGAGCCAAGTCCCTAAGATAGAGGTCGCCACAGAGGATAAGGAAATTGATAGGAGATAGAGAGAAATAAAAGAATACACAGAGACCTAGGTATAGTTTATAATTTTATGTAAAAAGATCAGATATAACACAGCAGGGTACTCAAGAGACTGGCATATCCCCATGAACACCAGCAATATGGTTAGATTCATACAGGTTTTTATAATCACAGATATCAATAACCAGTTGTCAGGGTAACACATTTACATATCAGGGAATGCAGTTTCTAGGGGATACAGGTAGTAGGGTCGGGATCAAAAGTCCTCTCAAGGGGATTCTAATCTTCTAGGTGAACAAACAGGTACAAAGTCTTTCAGGGGCTAACTTCTAAGTTCTAAGAGGTAGTTGTCAATTAACAAAGGTATAACAAAAGAGGTATGGTGACTCTATATTTCTTTGATTAGTTATGGTGGACTTAAAGGTAGACAGACAGGAAAGAGCAGGAAGCCCATATCTATAAAACAGGTTGTTTATAACCACCAGGGTGCATCTCTGGGCAAAGTACACTCATTGTCTCCGGCTCCCATCCTGTGGGCCATATTTGCCTTGCCTTGTCTTTCAAGACACAGGGAATCTTACAGATTTTGAGATACCAGAAGCCTTCCTGGGAAACATCCCTACCAGAGATTTGAGAGCTCTCCCATGATAGCAGCCTCTAATAACTGAACTATTGAGTTCACACATTCCTTTAGGCCAAAACCCTGCAAACTCCTGTTTCTGTCTTTAATATAGTAATATTGGGTTATACAATAAAATAATGGTCTTATGAGCCACATCTCATTAATTCCTCAATCATATTTTCCAACATTAGAGAATTGCATTGTGTATCATCTTGTAGAAGAGAAAATTAGTATGAAAGTTAGTTATAGCTTTTGCTTTAGCTGGGCTGAACAAAGCAATTCTGCCTTTGACACTAAATACAAAAGAATCTCTTTCCTCTATTCTTATTCTCCAAGTCCAAAGAGCCAATTCAGAGGCCATGAAAAAGACATAATATTGGCTAGTAGGGATGTTTGGCCCTTTGGGGGTAATTTGGGCTAGATTAAGGTCAATAACATTAAAATTGAGAGTCCCATTTTTCCCCAATAAAACAAAAAAAAGACACTAATAAGAAATCTTTAAATCTTTTATATTCCTACTACAGGCTACTAAGGAAACATAATCTGGTAAAAAGTCTCCTTTATGATTCCATACTAATTCAATACACAGAATCTCACATTACTACCATCAGACATAGCTAACCTGAAGATTAGCAGTAATGATCTTAATTTTTATAGTATTTCAAGTCTAACTGTGTGCAAAGGATCCAGTGATTATAGCAAAATTTCCCACCCCTGCAAGAGATCTGTGTGCTTATAAAGAAATCCCTTTTAAATCAAAATCACAAAGAAGTTAAAACATGTATTCTCTTTCCTTTTACAGCTTTCCCTTATATTTTTGACTATATTTTTTATAAAAACTCTGTATTTTTCTCCTAGATAGAGAAACCCAATTTTCTAGTATTTTTTTCTACCTGAAAACTGTCTGGGATTCTATGGCATTATAAATGAAAGATTAAATTCCTTCTTCTCCTATTTGTTAAAGTTTCCCACATTTTACTCTGACTTTCTTCGAAATACTGAAAGATAACTTAGTAATGAAGGAAGAAAGTAACTCAATTAATGCACTAAATTGTTACATGTTCTTATGGTATCAGAAGCATACAAATGAAGTAAAACTTGTTAATTATCTATTTTGGAAAACCAAGATTCAAATGAGGTAAGAAATGTATACAAGATAACACAGATAATATTTTGCAGAGTCAGACTCATCCAGACACACTCTCAAAGGCATTGTCAGAACAATTTTTGGCCAAATGTCTGGGCACTTAATGGC
Source organism: Cheirogaleus medius (assembly GCA_008086735.1). Classification (NCBI taxonomy): domain Eukaryota; kingdom Metazoa; phylum Chordata; class Mammalia; order Primates; family Cheirogaleidae; genus Cheirogaleus; species Cheirogaleus medius. The sequence goes on from VBSM01000483.1 coordinate 17,261,587, forward strand.
CCAGTCAAGTTAAATCATAAAATAACTTCACAAATACACCCATTGTCAACTTATCACTCACATGCAACTCCTTAATCCACACTCAATCTCCAAGTAAAGACAATAGTAAGGTTATGTTTCTGCCCAAAATGATGTAGCTATTATGAGTACATCTGAAAGGGTACTAAACCTTTTACCAAAAGAGGAAGAAAAGTCCTTGAGTGATGTTTATGTTTCTTGATATACTATAATATAAACATTATAAGGAAAAATAATAGTATTTAAATAATATAATATAAAATTAATACACTTTATGTGACATGATAAGAGAATAAAAGATTGGCGAAAACAGAGATATTGGCTTAATATATGTATACATTCACAGAAACATATCTATAACAAAATAAGGAGGAAAAACTCTTGAGGGTTATAGTCCTCATTTCTGTAACTGGTCACATGATTATAGCTGGTATTTATAAGTACCTTCTTCTACTACCCATTTCATATTACCTTTGCCTTCAGCAAATACCTTATGATGATTCCTTACCTGGTGGGGTGACCCAAAACTTTATTCCTGAAGGGTCTGGGTCATTAGTAGTTTTTCCTGGATTGGGTTTCTGCAGTTTTTCATGACCTTTACCACAGGGCATGGTAATACTAAGAGATTCCCTAAGGGATCTCTTGTATTCCAGACATACTCTTCTTTATCTTAATTGTGGAATAGTAGTCGAATTTCCACTTGTTAATCAGGAACAATTATGTCAGCCAGTATAGTAGCTACTATGGTTTGATTCTCCCCATCAAATTAATTCCCAATGTGGCAATATTGAGAGATGAGGCCTTTAAAAGGTGAAGAAGAAATTCTATCTTGGGACTATAGCTTCAACTCATGCTCAGAGTTTTATCCTGCTCTTCCTGATGGCCTACCTATGGATTATGGACATGACTAGACAGCCTCCAAAATCACTTATGTCAATTTCTTCTAATAAATCCCTTAATACATGTATCTCCTACTGATTCTACTTCTGTGATTGAAGCCTGATTGATACATATTTTGCTACCAGAAGTGTTTCTAGAGAAACAGAATCTTACGGATGAGTTTCTTGAATTGGTTCTTGATTTCTCTTATTGTTATTCTATTTTGATTACATTTAATGAAACTAATGATTCCACTTCTAGTAGTAAAGAGGGCACTGGTGATGCATGACATGATGTATTGTTTTTTTTTTTTTTTTTTTGGTGGTGGGTACAGAAAGGTGGGAAGGGCAGGAGAAGAAGGGAGTGGCATGATGTGTTAATAGAGATAGGTAAAATATTGCCATTGGGTACCCCTAATCAAACACTTCTCTAAAAGGTTCTGGGTGACCATACATTTGACACATTACAACATTTTTGTCAAACTACTAAGCATAATGAGATTGACTGGCTGTTCATAACCGCACTGGAGAAAGTAGAGAAAGAAAAGAATGAGTTCAGGGCTTCATATTCCCTTCTCAAGCTCTGCATAAATGAATTGAAAGATTTTATACCTGTCATGAATAAAACCCTTATCTCCTGTAGCCCCCCAAGACTGGAATTTTTGAAGACTAAACCTGGAATCTCATTCTGATAGTAGCTAAATTGCATCAGAAACTAAATTCCCTACTTTGCAGTGAATCTTCAGTTAAGTTCAGGCATTGATTCCAAAGTAATGGGAACCTGATAATTGGAATGTCAATGTATTAGCAGAAATGAGCTCACTAACCAGAGATTCTGAATTCTGAATTTTAGCTTTAGAAGTTAGAAAGTTCTCTAACAATTTGGTTGGTTAACTGAAACATGGACTAAAATGTAGTCTACACTAAATCAAGGTGAAATGCAAGAACTACCTTGTTATACTGAGAAAGAAGGTGTCTAAAGATTTAGGGATATTGGAATGGTTTTTTTTTTTTT
>VBSM01000483.1:17273034-17310229 GCA_008086735.1 Cheirogaleus medius
CACTCCATGCAAGGAGGGAGAAGCAGCCCTGAACAAAGCCTTTGCGGTTTTTTACACCCTGGGGGCTGGCAGCTATGCAAGCAAGCGATCACAGAAGCAGAACGTTGAGGTTAGCCGTCACTTAAGCGAACAATGGAAAGGTGGACTAAGGGGCGGGGGACTTTCCTGGAACAGGACCTCTCTATTCTTTTTGAGAACAGTCCCCCTTAACTTCCTCCTCCCTCCTCTGGGAACTTTCCTACGTGGTCAAGACCTTTTATTATTAGTTGGAGCAAGACTGACTCCATTTTAGATTTCCAAGAGGAGCCATCCTGGGTCCTTTCCACTTCAGGACAAATTTCTCACTATGACATACAAAGCCTGTTATAGTCTGATCCCTTTTATCTCCATGATCTTTCTATTCTTCCTCTACCTCACTCACTCCAGCTGCAGTCACCTCTCTTTTTTGTTGTAACATGAGAAGGCATGCACTCCTTCCTGGGGCTTTGGTCTGGCTTGTTCTGAACCCTGGAGTGCTCTCTACCAGACATCCCCAGGAGTCACTCCCACTGCTCCCCCAAACCTTTTCTTGAATGAAACCCTCCAAGCAATAAGATGTTGCTATCTATCTCTTCTCAAGTTACTATCTCTCCCTAGAATTGATCATTCTCAAAAATCTGATCTATTTTCCTGCACAACTGTATGCACTGTTCTCTTTTGATCAGTGGTGTATTACCAGGGCTAGAACAGAGCTTGACACCATTCAATGAGTTGCCAATTAAAAAAATGAATGAATATAATTGTAAGAGAATTTATTTTTATCTTATTCTATTTAGCATACCTCATTGAATATCTTCTTAGGTAGAATATCATTTGAGCATTGATAAAGCTGTGGTTCACAAACAGAAAATATAATGTAAACGTGCATACATGAATTTCTACTTATTAAAGCAGATGTGTGTTAAAAGAAAGATCTCTTTGCTCATATTGAGTGATACTAAAATCTGGCCATCACCTTGGGAGTGTTAGAGGGTGTGATGCATGGTTTGACAAAATAATTGAGAAAAAGTAGTGTTTAAAAGATGGGTAAGTAGTAAAAATGGACACAAATACAGAATAAGATTGTCAGTTTTATCAATTATGAATCTGTCTTATCAATCAATATTAACTATATTTAATCAGAAATTATTTCCAATTCTACTTATTTTCCCAATTTTTTCCCTGCTAATTCTACATTTGTTAGAGCCTTATAGAGAAACTGTCTTTAAATATTTATGTGAACTTTCATCCAAATCTTTTATCCCCAGTACTGCTCTTCCTTTAAGAGAAAGTTTTTAGTTATTTAAAAAAAAAAAACAGAAAAAACTGTTGACAAACATATCAGATGATAAGTAGAAATAATAATTCAACCCTAGGTGGAACATGTTATTCAACCCTTATGTGTCCCTAGGTGTTTCTTAGGCTTTGGAAAATATAATGAGTCTAAGATAAAAGGGACATTTCTCTTTTAATTCATAAGGTCAAAAATCTAAAAAATTATGAAAACTTCAAAAAATTTGAGGTATAAGTGTTTTGCTTCCATGAATCAACTCTGGCTTTTTGAAAGTAGATCTCCTGTGTTGTGTGTTAGATTATATGACCAACATATAATCTTTTATTATAGATGAACAACTGAAATATTCAATTGTTTAGCTTATGGTATTGACACAAAATCTCAGTGTCAGAGTTATAAATAGAATCCAGATTTATGGACTTGTAGTGGGTAATTTACCAGGCCATATTGGTTCTTAAAATTTATTAGCTAAGAATAACATGTGGTTTATATGACATGCCTTATTATTTTTACTTACTGTTAATAGCCATATTTTAAAAATCTAGTTTATTGCTACCTAGTATAATTTTAGAACTGAATGTAATTTTTGAGAGCCTCAAGATGAATACACATAAAGGACTTAGACATCTAATCATAGTACAATGGAAAGTTAAATTTTAAGGTGTGTGTTTTCAACTTCAATCTTGTGGAACCACTTCAGTAAACCTTCAAGAAAATGAAGATAAGCACTTACTAGTTTCCACAGATTGCATAATTGCTAACAACTAAGGTTTGACTTGAAAGTACCTTTATTCCTAAACCATGAAAAATGACTTATATTCATCTTATTCTTATGTTTGATTATGAAACTTTTAGTTAAAATAATTAAGGATAAGTGAATAATGAAAAACTAATTTTGTTTTGAAGAGGTAAGTAGAATTAAACTAAAATTACTTGAGCAAAAATTTAAATCATCATGGGTCTATGAATTTGACTATTTTTACCTAAATTATTAGACCTGGTGATTTATTTTGATTTTTGTACTTATTTATATTAATTGTTCTTATTAAAAAACAGTCCACTTATTATTTTATACAATAAAAGTAACATACTTGGAAGCACTTAAAATTAAATAAAACTGAGGCAAAGAACACCTTTTTCCCTCTTATAGAAATCAATAGGCAAAATTCAATATAAAAACGTAAATTGTTAGTTTGCGGCAGTTTTATGATTTTAGCAAGTGAAACTGAAAGATTAAAAAGGAAGTGATAACAAAATGTCCGTATTCTGTTATACATTTTTTTCCTGCATATACAACCTCTTTTTGGGGGGAATAATTTCTGTAGAGGTAAATATTTTTCCTAGCGTGAAAATTAGAGATCAATGTGTTTGCCTATTACTCAATTTTACAGAATTACCTACAAAGAGTTCATGAAAATTACCAAAACTTACCTATTATTCCCAAAATGCTCTCTAATTTGTTAATTAGGTTAAGTTATAATTGATTCAAGAATATTGTCTAAAATTGTAACTACAAATAGTCATGAATATATATTTAATAGAGGGAACAGGATGTTACTCTCTAAAGGGTTCCTATTCTTCATTTTTTTATCCATCCATGGAATGTTAAAATATATAATTAGCAATAAAAGACAAAATTCTGCCAAAAATCCTATTTTTTTCATTTCAAATGTAATATTTAAAAATAATTCAAATATACAGTTTAATATCTATCAACATTTTCAATTGTTTAGCCATTAGCATTGCTTAAGAATTACTTCCAGTTTCTTTAAAATTGATGTTCATTCAAATTAAACTAATAATTTATGAAAACAAATTTAGCATACATGTATTATTGTTATAGCACATTTTAAAAATTAACAGGATTTATTTTTTAGAGCAACTTAAGGTTTGCAGAAAACTTGAGCAAAAAGTGCAGAGTTCCCCTATTCTTCCTTTCTTCTCCCACCACTCAGTTTCCTCTTTTATTAATATTTTGTATCATTGTGTTACATTTGTTATAATTGATGAACTAATATTGATAAATTATTATGAATTTACATCTATAGATTACATTAGCATTGCTTTGTGTTGTACAGTTCTGTAGGTGTTGCAAAATGCATGTCTTCTATCCATGATTAGAGATTCATACTGAAGAGCTCCATTGGCCTGAAAATCCCTTGTGCTCCACCTATTCATGCCTCCCTCACAACTCCTGAACCACTGATCTTTTTACTGTCTTAGTAGCTATGCCTTTTTTCAGACTGTCACATAGTTGGAATCATATAGTATACAGCCACTTCAGACTGGCTTCTTTTATGCATGATAGCTCATTTATTTGTATTGCTGTATGTTTTCCCATTGTATGACTTTACCACAGTTTATTCATCCATTTACCAATTAAAATATCTCTTGATTATTCCCAATTTTTGGCAATGATGAATAAAGATGCTGTAAACATTAGTGTTCAGGCTTTTGTGTGGACATAAGTTTTTAACTCATTTGAGTATTAAATACCTAAAAGTGTGACTAGAAACTATGATGAAACTGTTTAGCATTGTAAGAAACTACCAAGTTGTCTTGAAAAGTTTCTATATCATTTTCCAATCCCACCAGCAGTGAATGAGACTGCCTGTGGCTGCACGTATTTACCAGCATTTGTTGTAAGTGTTGTGGATTTTAACCATAACACTGGTAGCTGTTGGTTTTTTGTAGATGTTCTTTATCAAGTTTACAAATTTCCACTCTATTCCTAGTTTCCTGAGAGGTCCTTTTTTTTTTTCAATCCTGAATAGGTGCTGGGTTTTGTCAAATACTTTCTCAGCAGCTATTTATGTAATCACATGATTTAGCTCCTTAGGTTGTTGATGTCATGAATTTTATATTAATAGATTTTTAAATGTTGAACCAGCCTTGCGTACCTGGGATAAATTCAAATAGATTATGGTGTATAATTATTTTTATTTGTTGTTGGATTTGGTTTCCTAATATTTTATTAAGGATTTTTGCATCTATATTTACAAGAGATATTAGTCTGTAGTTTTCTTTATATATGCCTTTGGTTTTGGTTAGGGTAATAATGGCCTCACAAAACGAGTTAAGAAGTGTTCCCTTTGTTTCTATGTTTTGGAACAGACTGTAGAGAGACGATATGATTTCTTTCTTAAATGCTTAGTAGAATTCAGCAGTGGAAAAATCTTGGGCCTGATGCATTCTATTTTAGAAAGTTCTTATTAATTCAATTTCTATAATAGATATAGATCTATTCAGAATATCTTTTTTCTGTTTGTGTGAGTTTTGGTAGATTGTGTCTTTCAAGGTATCGATCAATTTAATCTAGGTTATCAAATTGGTTAGCAAAGAGTCATTCATTATTTCTTTATTATCTCATTAATGTATTAATATATGGGATCATTGTCATGGCTTCTTTTTCATTTCTGACATTGTGTCTTATCTTGTTTTTTTCTTATTTAGTCTGCATATGGGTTAATCAATTTTATCGACCTTTTCAAATAACTAATTTTTGTCTTTCATTGATATTTTTGTTGATAAAAACAGAATTTTTGTTGATTTGTTCTCTGATATTTATTATTTCTTTTCTTCTTATTATTTCACATTTAATTTGCTCTTCTTTTTCTAGTTATCGCAGGTAGAAACTTGGATTATTGATTTTAGACGTTTCTTCTTTTCTAATATATGCATACAATGCTACAAAATTTCCTCTGTGCATTACTTTTGGTGCAGTACACACAACTTGATAGGTGGTATTTTTATTTTAATTTAGTTTCATATATATATTTTAAAATTTATCTTAAGACTATTTTTGACTTATGTGTTATTTAGACATGTATTGTTTAATCTCTAAATATTTTGGGATTGTCCAGCTATCTTTCCATTACTGATTTCTAGATTAATACTACTCTTTTCTGAGAGCCTATTTTTTATGAAGCTTGTTTTTTCAAATATGTTAACATTTGTTTTGTGGACAAGAATGTGTGTGGTCTATCTTGTTGAATGCTTCATATGAGCTTGAGAAGAATGTACATTCTACTGTTGTTAGGTGAGATATTTTATGAATGTCAATTAGATGTAGTTGATTGATGGAACTGTTAGTTAATTATATTCTTACTGATTTTCTATCTGTGGATCTGTGAATTATTGGTAGAGGTGTGTTGCCGTTTTCAATTATAATAGTGAATTTGTGTATTTTTCCTGAAGTTCTATTAGTTTTTGCCTTATGTGTTTTGACACTACGCTTTTAGGCACATATATATTAAAGATTATTATGATTTCTTGGAAAATTGCCTTTTTTATTATTATGTACTGCCCTTATTTATCTCTGGTGCATTTCCTTTGGTGTCCGTCATTCTTCCTGTCTCCCTTTCTTCTCCTGCTAATATTACCATAAAATGTCTTCCCATATATGTCTTTTGTAATTTTTACACAATTATTGAATATTGTGTTCTTTTAGATTATTTTTCTCTTTGGACTTAACTTTTGAACATTTATATTAACATAGCTCACTGATTATTTCCTCTGTCATGCATGAAGCATTCTCAATTTCTGTTACCATGTTTCTGATTTCTAACTTTTATTTCTGATTCTTTTTATATTTTTGTTAGGTAGATAATGAGGGACTCTGGGTTTCCTAGGGATGAAAGTGGGTGCTGTTGCCCCCATCTTGGTTTTGTTCAACCCTGATTCTCCATACTTGGGGGAGAAGGGAATACCCTACTAATCAGCCAATCAGAACTTGGTGCACTGCCTGCAAAAGAATGCAGAGGCCTCTCTAGCCCACAGGCCAAGCTGCGTGGGTACCATAAAATCTAGAAAGTAACCTAGAACCCACGTGTGTAGTTAAGGCTCAGGTCATGTGACTCTCAACTGTCTAATCAAAGTGGTTCCATGGTGCCCTCTGAACACAAGTGAGGTCCCTATCCAGACACTATAAAATAGGACTATGGCCAAGATCTCTCTTTGCCCTTCCTTTTGCCTGCCCTGCTGCGACAATGGGTCTGGTTGTCATCCATGTCATCTGTTTACCATGCTCTGTAAACCTACATCTTGCTCTTACCCTATAATCCTATCTCTCTCTTCTTGATAAACTTCATTTTTGTGCTTGCCTAACTTTGGCGTGTCTGGTCATTCTTCGACCATGAGCGTGCCAAGGTTAGGTTAGGTTAGGTTAGGTTTCAGACTGAAACCTAGCATTTTCATTTCTTACTTAAATTATTTATATGTTCTTGGATGTCCAATTTACTCTTTAGGACACTTAGCATATTAATCATAGTTATTTTAAATTCCTGGTCTGATAATTCCAAACTCTGTCATATACAAGTCTGGTTCTGATGCTTGGATTGTCTTTTTAGACTGTGATTTCTGGGGAAAGAAACCAAAGAGATTTACCCCCAAATATGCTTCATTGACATATTTTGAGATGGCTATTCAGAGGGCCCTCAGATAGGAATAGCTCTGAAAATAGAAAAATTTAAGTTGATAAAATAAACATCTAGGCTTTCTCTGAGGCCCCTCCCTTGTCCAAATCTAGGAAAGAATTTACTCAATGACAGGTTGTCATCTATTCTTTCTAAGAGCTGCTGCTAGTGAGGTTTCATCTGCATAACAAGACTGCCTTTGCTAGCCATGCCTTTTCTCTTATTTCCCTCCCATAACCTGTCTTGCCAGGCTTCAAGCCCACATTCTCTCTGTAACCACAAGACAACATGAAAGTATTAATCATCTGGCCCTTTCTTTGAGTTTTCATATATTCCATGACTCCAATGCACATGTGTGCATGTCAATAAATTTTATATATCTTTTCCCCTGTTATTCTGCCTTTTGTTCAGTAAATATTCAGAGGGTGAAAGGAAGTTTTCCCTTGGTCCCTACACTGCATTTTAGCACACCTTATATATATTTTTTTGTTGTTGAAAGCCAGATATGATGAATCAGGCAAAAGGAACTGAGGTAAGTAGGTCTTTAATGTGAGGTTTTGTTTATCTGGCTAGGATTTAATCTGTGGTTATTATTTTCTATAGCTCTTGTGTCAAAGGCTAAATTCTCCTCTGGTGTTTTCGTGAGTGTTGTGAAAGTAGAGAAAAAGCAAGTACAGTTTGTTTTTCTTCAATCCCTGTGACCTCAGTTCTCTGAGAGATCTAAGGAGAGTTGTTCATTCTCAGTTTGCTCAGCTTTTTTTCCTATTTTGAGGACTAGAGCATCAACTTACAAGTGTTTTACATGTCTAACTGGAAACAGGAAATCTTTACAATATTTTGATAGTTTCTTTCAGTAGGAACTATTCATTAATTCATGGAGGTGGAGGTAGCACAATACATTTGGGAAAGAACAAAATTGTATAAGATGGCTGGAGCTATAGCCATAAGGTGGTGTGCCAATGTAGGAAAGAAAGTACATACCCAAAGGTCTTAATTTAAACATAGAGAAATCATGCTATTAAGTTTTATATTAATCTGAGGGGAATAGGAAACCACAGAAGGATCTTTAGTAATGTAGCGGCAAATTTCAAATGCCTGTGCTATTAAAATCACTTTGAAAACCATGTAAAACATTAATTCTTAAATATTCCTTGGAACTTTATGATGATACTAACTGAAAATAATGATCTTGTGTCTTAGTTCATTTGTGTTGCTATAACACAATACCACAGACTAGGTAATTTACAAAAAACACAAACTTATTTTTCAATTTTTTTGAGGCTAGGAGGCCCAAGATTGAGGCACTGGTAAGTTTAGCTGTCTGGCAAGGGCTGCTTTCTGTTTCTAAATGATGCCTTGATGCTGCATCCTCTGGAGAGCAAGAGTGCTATTTCTCATGTGATAAAAACAATGGAAAGTGAAAAAGGACCAAACCATCTCCATCAGGCCTTATTATAATGGTATTCATCTATTCATGAGGTAAGAGCCCCCATGACCTAAACATGTCTCAAAAGGCCCCACCCCACAATCTTGTTGCATTGGTGATTAAATTTCTAACATGTGGATTTGGAGGGACATATTCAGACCATAGCATCTGATAAATCTGTAAAAATGATACAAATTTCCAGGCCTCACACCTGTTGAATTTTTCGATGTATTTGTACTTAAATATATATAATTTTAGTGAGACTCTCCTGATAATTCTGATAAGTCATGTAGAAAAAGTACGTAATTATTTTTATGTACTACTTTTGTTGTAAATATTTTTTACACGTTTGCTCTTCTGGCTCTAAATAATAGACAGTATGTTCCCTGGAAATATTGAAAAAATTGTATTCCTCCAACTTCAGCAGGTATATTTATATTTCTTCTACATATAAGATAAATTTTAAGAATACTTATAATTTAGCAGGAATGAAAGTTATTAACTCTTTCTCCATTGACAAGTGAAAAATCTTGGAACTTGGTATTTAAAAGCTCAGAGAACATGAGTATTTTCCCGAAGTACACCAAAAAAATATACTTACCCCAAATGGCTGGTAAGTTTCCACAATGTTCTGGCTTGGAGAAGTAAGGGTAATGAAAAGAACAAGAATTTCAGAATAATTCTATTCTCCCATTCATATACCTCCATCACTGAGGTGGAAAAGAGGTCCTGAAAAATAGTTAAAACTTTTGGCTCCCATTTGTGTCAAAATTGTCATTCTTTACCTTGAATCCCACCAGCTTTTTCCACTTGTCTATGTCATTCATCAAAAGCCACATAGTACCAGCTCAGCATTTATTTCCCGTGCTCAAATTATCTCTTTCTACACACACACACACACACACACACTCCTATTCTTGCTCTATGTCTTCTATTGCAACCCTTCCAAACTTTTCATGATGGTCTTCAAAATTGTTGGGCAACTTAAGTATTTGATGTATTCTGGTAGTATGCACTTAGCTTAGTACTTTTAAAAGACTGGAATTTGTTCTTATTGTCACTGATATTTTTTTCATACTGCCTAGTTTTGGATATATATCTGTCTTTTTCTTCACCCTGAAATTCCTGTGGAAAATCCCAATATATTCATATTAATGAATACATGGGTTCTGGATTTTAATTCACTATAGTCTAATCCTATAATCTTTGCAAATGGAATGGATTAATTATTATTATTAAATATTTACCACAGATTGAGCTAAAATTGTGTCTTGTTACCCATCTTCTAAGGTTCCTGAAATCCATATCCATTTAATTTGTCTTCTTTCATGCCATTTTGAATCTACAGAGATTCTGAGGGATGATCTATGTTGAGGCATTCTAGGGAAGGTTTTGGATTCACAGTTTCTATTTTTTTTTCTTTTTTATTAATTCTCAATACTGCCCATGGTCCTCTAGATTCAGATCTTAAATGTTCTTTTCCTTAGCACAATTTCACCACAATAACAACAGTTCATATGATGCCTCATTTTTGGTGTACAGACATTTCCTTGGTTAACAACTACTTTTTGTTTGGTAGAACACTAGAGGAAGTACCTCCATTCTGCTTCTAAGGAACCTATGAATCTGCTGTTGTAACTTTCATCTGTTTGCTATCATCTTATCTGAGGAGCCTCTAGGATCTTGACCAACTCTTCTTCATGCCTGTAAAAGGCATTTTTATTCTTTGGGTTTTGATCATGTTTAATACATGAAAAACAAACAAACAAAAAAACCACATACAAGAATAATATTCAATTATTCTTAGAGCGGATGGTTTCAGTTTGAGCTACCTCCATCCACTACTGGTCCTACTAGTATTAATCTCATTTCTCCATCCAGGTGGCTTTATGGTCAGGTCTTTCTGATCTGGAGTCACCTATTTCCACACATAAATTTGCCAAGTACTATGAAATTGACTAGTACTTCCCACTTAATCTCCAGTTCAAAAAAAAACACAGCAATATTTAGAATTTAGCACAGCATTTTGGCAGATTTACTGAGAAGTCTTTTACTTTGAGATTACTGAGTACAAAAATGGATCTCAGGCGTTTCTTCAACCTATGGGCTCTTGTGACCATTACCCTTGCAATTTTCATCACATATTTGCATGCCCTAGCCACAGTTAAAATGCTCTTTACTTGTCATTGGTTTATAGTAGATGAATAGAATCTCAGCATATGTTAATGGTTTGGCTCATAATAAGGAAAATAATTTTCCCAAGGGCATAATCCAATGATTTGATCTTCTGATTCAGGGTAAGTTCTTTAACTCTGAGACTGACAATACCACTAAGCATGTAATTAGTAAAATAAAAATATCTGAAAGCATTACTTTTTAAGATTGTAACACAATCTAAGTCAAAATATAATGTACATGGAGAGTATTAGAACATTCTGACTCTTGATACGAATAGCTTTTTAAGAATGTTGCATTACAAAGAGAAATTAGGCCAATCTAAGTTATTAAAAATTAGTCATATTCAAGTAAAAAAATTAATTAAAATATTTTTATCCTTCAATTCATTTTAAATCAATCTGAAATTAGGGATCAGAGAACACAAATAAAAGTTGTGTTCTAAGGCTGAATGGAAACATAATATTTATTGAAAACCTATTATTTATAATGTAAAATCTTAAATTTTTCTCTAACCTGAATTTAAATCATCAGATAATTAAAGCATCAAAAACACAATTTAATATAATATACACAATATATACAATAAAATATAATTTTAAATGTAAATACATGTTTTAGCCTATCTCCAGTTTTTCTATTGTGTATGTCAGTTTGAATTATTTAATAACAATTAAAAATCTTGATAATAATATTTTTGGACCAATAATAAAACTTATAGTATTTTCCTGTGATTTCTGTGATTTGTCATAGGTGTCAAAATAAGCTATTGTGTTATTAGTATAAATATTTACTCTCTCAATAACAAGTTTTTAAAAAATCTGAAATCAATTTCTAGTAGTTATTTTTTATTCAGTCATTATTTTGAACAGATTTCTTGAGATTAGAATAAAATTTCATATTTATAGCACTGACCAGCAATTGAGATTTAAAATCAAGAGGAAAGATTGCTTTTAATAAAATTTTACAATAATCTTATTTAAAAGAAAGTTGAATTTGTTTCCTTTATCTCCAGAAGATGTGAGCAAACAGACTGCAATACAGTAAAGAAATTGGAAAAAGTCCAAGAACATTCAAAGTAAACATTTTTCTAGAGCTAGGTTGCAATTATATAACACACTAAAGAATTCCTTCTAAAAGCATCTTGCATAACTGAAGAGATTTTCTCTTAAAGTGTATTCATGCCTGCAGGCAGAGATCTACCTATAGGTGTTTATCTGCTTGTCTTCAGTAAAAATGAAACAAAATTAAGGCATTTTTTCCCCAGCAGCATATATTAACCTTCTGTCACCTGAAAGAAAGAAGTCTGAAAGCATATGTACCTGCAGATGGGAATGCGTTGGCAAAATTTTTCTGCTGAAGGCCAATATTAGTAAAATAGACAGAGTTGTTTGTGTTTAAGTTGGAATAATCAGGGAAAGAAAATCCAAATACTAAGTAAAAAGTAGTAATACTGGTCCTTAGCACAATAAGATGATTTTTGCTTATGTGTTTGTTTTCTTTTGTTTTGGCCTTTCTTTAGGAGCCCGAGTTGCCTTTTAATATTTTCTGTTGGATTATTGATTTTCCCCACAAAATTGAAAAAAAAGTACGTGAATTTTCTAAAATAGGCCTCTTTTTAAGAAGTGAATGTGTATACGGGGAATAGAAGATAAAAAAAAAAAACCTACACAATAATTTGTCTGCCAATGGTGTTTTTTGGGATGTCAAGCACTTCCTCTCATTGGTTTCAGAATTGACAGCTAGATAAAAAGTAGAGGGACCTGATTCTCCATGAGATATTTCAATAATACTGAATCATTATTTTCATGCCACTCAAATCCTATTCTATCTAAATGTTGTCTAATTTTAGCTGGTATATAATACTATTAACTGAATTCATTAACCTTATCTTTCTCCAGATGACTTTCTGAATAATGACATTTTTTTAAGTTACCTAAAACCATCTCTATATATTTCTATCTGTATATATTTTGTCTTTCATCAAATATATGTATCTCTATATCATACAAATCCATGGTGAAAGCCTCATCCTACATCATGTTCATGTGTTCCACATGCTTACGTCATGCACATATCATCTACGTGTGCATTCACATCCATAAAACACCTGCAGATTCTCGCTGTATTTACATATTACTTTAGAATTTTCAAGGAAACAGACTCTCATTGTCTTGTTTACCTCTTCGACCAAAACTTAAAAAAGTTAGCTGTGCTCAGTTCAGAAATATGGAAACTTTGCTTCATAGAAAATTAAAGTTTCAGAGTAATATTTGTATTAAATAGCAAAGCTCTGATTTTTAAATCATACTAGCAACAGTTTGGTATGAAATGAATCTCCATTGTTTACTCCTACTCATTAAAGCTTTGGACACTAGAACTTGCTTTTCAAAATCATGTTGCAAATTACTTAGAAGAGAAAGTGCTTTAAGATTTCACTGTTGAACATGACTATATCAGTTTAAAAGAGTAGGGTATAGTTAACTTGTGATGAAGCTTAATCCAACGCATGAGAAGGGGAGAAGAGTTTGGTAGGCAAGAATGGGGGCAGGTTTTCTTCTATTCTCTATACTTGTCAGAACTTTTCCAACTTTTACTAATGTCACTACCCTTCCTCTGAACTTTTAATTTACTCTGCTTCTGAATTTACAGCAAACTGAAGCTACTTCATGAGAACTTCTTAAACGTTTTGCTCCTCTCTTTGACAAAAATATATCAACCTACCTTGATTGCCTTCACTTACACTTTCTCAGGGAACTGGTTTTATTATCTCCTCTCTGTGCTCTTACTAATTATAAAAGATAAATTTTTTAAATATCATTTAATTGAATCATAACACAAATAGAAATGTTCATAAAAGACATATGTAAACCTTTGATTGAAAATGCCACAAAGTTAAGACCTGTGTAACGACCAAGAGATGAGCTGGAACACTACCAGCTTGCCAAATCCCTTTCCAACACCACTCACACCTTCTGTCCCAAAAGCAACTACTATCCTAAATCCTATCTCTCCACTGTTGTTTTGCCTGTTGCTCAATTTTAAAGGAATGAAAAATGCAATATGTATTCTTTTATTATTCGTTCTTAATTATTTTTCTTTATATTTTGTGCTTTTAGGTTTTAAGGGTTTTTTTTTTCCCTACCTCAATGTGATGAAACTATTCTCTTATATTATCTTCATTATATTTTATAGTTCGCCTGACATTGGTTTCTGTGCATGGTGTGAAATAGGGGTCAACTCTAAATGACAAATGTGTAAATTGTTATACATAAGCACAAACTGAGAAAAAAGACACGATCATTTTTAAAAGGACTAAAAAATGAATACATTGAGAAGGCAAACTTTAATTTGGATCATGATTTCTCAGGAAATAATTGTCAACAAATAACAAGAAATGACCAAGAGACTAGGGATAGTGAAAATCCATTACCCTTACATCTATGTGCAATGGGAGGGAGCAGTATTATTAATATTGTCAATGCACAGAAGTCTGTCTATGTGTGGGGAGGGTCTCCAGAATGAAGTTGTATATGGGAGGAGAAGAACACCCAGCCAGTACCAAAACAGCCACTTGGCAGAGAAAGGATGAAAATCCTGACCTCTCTCATGTTGCAACTGAACTCCTACCAGTGCTGGCTTTTTGCCTGGGAAAAAGATGTGTCACTTGCAACCCCTGTGGAGATCAGTTTCTTGAGAACAGAGCACTGCAGAGATAGCTGCAGAACAAATTAAAAGGGCAGAATAACCAGTGCAGTTTGTAAAGGAAAGACCAATAAAAATTTTAAAATATGAAAGAACTTTGCAAATTGGAAAATTGAATGAATAATATTTCTTAAAAGAATGTCAAATGCAATGACTTGATTAAAATGGCTAGTCAATTAAACAAAAACAAGATGTGAAGGTGCAAAAAACACATCAGGGAATACAGATAGTGAAATAAAACAATAGAAGAGTTTAACGAATGAAATCCAAATTATATATCTCACATGTTAGGAAAGATAGCATTTGGTGATATTGGCATACATCATATTGGAGAAATTCTGATTGGCATGGACTATACTAGAAATAGGAACAGCAGCAGAAACACGACAAGGAATCCTAATGTGATTTTCTAGGCATAAGAAGATTACTGTCTACCAAGGATGATGGCTATAGAAGAGAAAACTATAAATTGAAAAGAATTATGGAGGACAAAACTACTTGACATATTTAAGGCTTTAATGTGATAGGGGAGAAAAGAGAAACTGAAAATATGGAGTGAAAATGATTAGTTTATTTTTTGAATAAGTCATGAATAGAAATATTTAAAATTGTGACAGAAAGATATCAGGGCTAGAGGCAGATTTTGAAAATTTTTCCTTAATAGATATGCAGTCAGAGTGTACACACTCTCTAAGGAATTTATTATAAATAAATGTTATAATGATGGGCCCCAAACTGAACCTATTCAGGTACTCACAAAGCATGAAATATTGAAAATCCATTGAGATGACAGAGTCATCAATAATATAAAATAGGTCGAGAAGATAAAAACAAATAAAATAACGTTGAAAACATTGTATAGTTTTAAAACTGCAATAACTGGTGACCAATTTATTAATATGTATTAATACATTCATAAATTAAAATAATTTAATTAATTTATTTTAGTTGAAATGTATTTTACTAGTTTAGCACCCTATCTCATGGGGCAGACACATAATGATGGTAGGTTAAATATGGAAACAAATAATTTAAAAGATTAGAGAGAGTATCTCAATTGTACTTAGTATCGAACCTATTAAATTGCTGATCTACCAAAAATTACTTTACTTAAAAGGAATCTATATAATTCTATTTTACTACATTATTTGCAAGTTTACTATTTTCAGCAATCATTCTCATATTTATTCTAGTTCTTTGTGATATAAGGATAGAACCAGGTGTAATTGAAAATTTAGAGTTGACTTAGGTACTTAAGAATAATTTTCTATTTTTAGGGTCTTACCAGCATTTTAATATTTTAATTTAACTAAATTGAAAGTAAATCACAGTAATTTTTTAGTTTCAAAATAAATGAAATAACATTGACAATTTAGACTACTAAAAGAGTTTTTTTTTAAAAGATAAATTGTTATTGTCTTGCCTTGGCCATCATTATAATTATCTATGGTGCAAGAATCAAACATTATGATTATCTATGATACGAGAATCAAATTCATTTTATGGCATCAATAGGTAACAATTGTTTGACACAGGGCATTTCACAAGTTATTATTCCAATCTATTTAAAACTAGTATTTCCATTCATTGCATTCCAGTTTCTGTATAAGAAGAGATACTTTGTCTTTCTTTTGAGGATAAAAAATGAAAAAAGTATTTTTTGTTTTGTTTTAAGAATTGACCTGATAATGTACACATTTATGGTAATGTGGATTTTAATTTAGATTATCTCAACAGCAAAACTGTGGATATTTTCATGGAAGGTTAATACAAAACTTTTACAAACTATGGAAACAATACAATTAAGACAGTAAGTATAGAAATAATATTCTCTTAGAAAGTAAAACACTAGATAGAGTACATTTTAGCCATAATCTTCTTTTTCTTAATTACCTCTTGGTTTTAAGCCATGTGCTTAGAAGAATTACTTGTTAGGTAATATCCATATATGTTAAAAAGATTTATTTCAAATAAAATTTTCTTATCCCCTTTCCAATTTACTATCTAAAAACCTCAAAATTATTAGGACTATAGAAAGCTGCATCTTAGTTATTTCTAGTACTTTTAAAAGTATATTGCTTAGAAATAACAAATAATAAGTCTTTTTAATGCTTTCTATATCACAAATATATATACACATATAGGCACTATAAAGTTATTTTATTAAACGAAGATTAGAAATGATGAGGTTATGCTTATTCTACTTTTAAATTTTTTGTCTGCAATAGAAGTTGGTCATTGCTTATTTTTACTATATAATGTTAGAAAAGCATGGGAAGGTTAAATACAACTAAATAATACTTTTAAAAAATATTTCATAAAATGGAATTTAGGGTAAGAATTTGATTTATTCAACCTTTGAAGTTTTATGCAGATTCCTCAACACTCAACTATAATCTGGATCAATATATACACCTTTCTGCTTCCATATTCTTCAAAGTATTATTTGCAAATCAACTTAGAGTACTTTTTGTGACATATATTTTAGTTATATTGAGATATGCTTTCTAGAGTATACAAAATGTTACACTGCAATGAAAGCCAATGTTTTTGATGGTATAAAAGAGTTTTTTGGCATTTAAAAATAGAGTGATAAAAACACTTTGAATGTACTGTAATGATAGAAATTAGGCATTTGATACATAACAATAATACATAACAATATTGCAGTTCAAAAAATCAATTGGTTATAAATATATTGGACTCAATTTTATCTCCTGAAAATAACATGCTTATATATTAATATATTGAAGATGATACATTCAATATGTTGTACCACCATTAAACTGATATATTTTAAGAATTAATGAGAATATTTGAGTCTTAATTTTGAATTTTTATTTATGTTTACTACCTAGATAATGCTTAAATATCCTTAATTTTTTACTTTCTTGAACTTTTAAATATTACTAAAAACAATTATTTTAAAAATTACATTTAGAAGATAATTTGTGTTGATATCTTAGTCAACATTCTTGGCCTCTCTGAAATAACTACATCTAGGAAGAAAAATGAGAAAATAAGTAGAAAATGAGCATTGAAGAAGAGGTGGGTGGAAATGCAAACAAAAGTAGATCAGATGGCTAAAGTGTAAGAGCGTAAAGTTGCTATGCTATTCTAGGCAAGGGAATAAATGTTATAGCCTTCCTTTTAAAAAGCTCCATTATTCACCAAATTAAAGATTCTAGAGCATAGAGAAAAACACAAATATAAATCTAAAGAACTACATTGAATTTGTTCCTACTTAAATATAGTTATCCTGTGTCTAAGAAACTGGCCAATAGATTACTTTAAATCTCATCACATTGTGTGAAAACTTTAAGCATCTCTTGGTGCTACAGAAGATTACATTACAGTATAATCTATACAATGGCCAGAATTAAAAAATGTGTGTGCAATGTAGATATCTACTGAAGGGTATATGAGTGTATACACACACACGCACACATACATCTTCAATATTTCCCTTTATTATTTAACTATTTCTCTTTATTTTTTTTCTTCACCTTGGATTTATTATTGCCTATAGAAAAGGCATAAAGATAGGGAATAAAAAATATATAGTAAGGATAGTTTTCCATCTGATTATTTCGGGGACAGACTAAAAGAATGAGAAAAAGACACATGCAAGAATCTGGATCCAAGAGTCCTGGTTAAAATCAAAATGGATACAGGGAGGTTAATGCATGTAAGAAATATTGAGATTTGTTTGTGGACATATCACCTTATATTATAGGAAACCTACATTCTTCACTATATCTAAAACAGTGTACATAAACACCAAAATATGTTCTCTTATCTTGGTGCAAACTTTAAAGAATGTTGCATCTTTCATGGATTGTAATTTGGCTCTGCAGTTTCTCTCTCTCTCTCTCTCTCTCTCTCTCTCTCTCTCTCTCTCCCCTTCCTCTTCCTCTATTGTTCTCTTTCTCTCTCCTCTATCTAGAAGGGTTTAAAATAATCTTATGGACTGTTATGTGGAGCAGCTGGGACTCTGTTACATTGTAAGTGGCAACATAGTTTAATACAATCACTTTGGGCCAAAATATTTGGCAGTACTTATGAAGATTGATTATATGTATATTTTATGAACTAACTAGCCTGCTTTTATATGCACACATGTGTGTATGTACATGTATTTAATATATACACACACATAAGTAACTAAAAAAAAGAAGTGCTATGTCAACCAAAAATGTGCAAAAATATTCATAACTGATTATTTTAACAGACAAAACCTGGGAACAAACCAAGATCCATCATCATTAGAATAGTTAAATATGTTTTGATTATTTTTATTTATTTATTTTTTTTTACAAAGGAATACTACAAAGCAATGCAATTATTGATGCACATAAAATCAAATCATTTCATAGACATAATGTTTTGCTTAAAGTAATCAGGCACATAAGAATAAGTTCTGTATGATTCAATTTATATAAAGTCAGACACAAGCAATGTTAATCTATGGCAATAGCAGTCAGAAGAGTAGTTACATTTGGGGTGACACTAACCAAGAAAGTATATCAAAGAGACTTCCAAAGTGCAGGGAATATTTAGTATCTTGATTTATTATATTTTATTTTATCCATATATTATATATGGGTATATTAGAGATATATATCATAAATGTGGCTATGTTAGAGTGTATTATATACAGATATATATGTATATAAAATTTCATCAATCTGTACACTAAGGATTTGTGGATTTTACTATATATAAAATATGGAATTAAAAAGCCAATCAAAGCCTCAGTCTTTAGAATATAACCTGTGAAAATTGCAAGCTCTATAGATCAGTCCATATATACAGCATGGTATAATAATGAAATATTTTCCTGAATATTTGCTAGAAATAGATGTTATTTTTCATCATTTTTAAAATATATATTTTGCTAGATATAGAATTTTAAGTTGATTTTTCTTTCAGTATTTTAAAGATTCCATTACCTTCTCACTTTCATTGATTCTGACAAGAAATCTGCTGCCATCTTTATATTTGTTCCTCTAGACATGCCATTCCTTTATTCTCTAGCTGCTTTTAGGATTTTATCTTTATCACTGATTTTGTACAGTTTTTAATATGTGGACTGATGCCATTTTCTTCACGTTTCTTGTGCTTGAAGTTGTGGAGATTCTTAGATATGTGATTATGGTTTTAATCAAATTTGGAAAGAAACTTAAGCATTATTTCATTACATTTTTTGTTCTCTCTTTTGGTACTCTAATTATGTAAATATATTTGACTGCTTAGGAATATTTCATAGTGTTTGAAACTCTGTTAAAGTTATTTTTTAGGAGGTTTCACATTTTTCTGTGTTTCACTTTGAATAATTTCACTACTATGTCTCCAATTAAATTATGACACCATAATTTATGTCCAATTATGACACCATAAAACAAGACTCAGATCATAATCAAGCTCTCTTTTTCTGCTGCAAGAATGGGTCTGGTCATCATCTGTGGTGTATGTATCTCTCTTTATAAAACTATGTCTTGCTCTTGTTCTATACTCCTATCTTGCTCCCCTTCAATAAACTTCACCTCATGCTTGCCTTACTTTGATGTGTTTAGTCATTCTTCGGCCATGAGCTCACCAAGAACCAAGAACACAGAACAAGACTAAACCTGATAGAAATTGTCTTCTTGAGCTGAGACAACTCCTGGGTAGAGGGGTACATGACCTGTTAAATGAGTTCCCACACATGGCCACTTGTCCAGTTGGCATCAGTTGGTCCTGTTGAATGTAGAGTATAAAAGATATTGTTACCACCCAACCAGGTTCATTGCCTACTGCCCAAGAGGAAGCCAATACACTGAGACAGCAGGTGTTACAGCAGAGATAGGGTTTAATTAAGCATAGTGTTAAGCAGGGAGACAGGAGGAATTTCTGAAATCCACCTCCCCCTAAATTTGGGAGAAAGTGTTTTCAAAGACAGTTTGGTGGGAAAAAGGTTAAGCAATTAGGTCTACTAATTGGCTGGGTTTGGAGTGGAATCATCAGGGTGTAGAAATTGTCTTCTTTGCTGACCAGGATCTTGGGATGAGGTCACAAGACCAGTTGAGTCAGTTCCTCAGTATAGTCCACTGGTCTGTGTGGGTCAGTTTTTCCACTGGAATATGGGACCTGAAAGATATTTCACACACTACCCCTAGGTTTTGAAAAGGTGACGTTATCTATGGAGAGAGCTAAAAATCTTTATGACTTCCAGCTATGTGACTCCAGAGTAGCAATTAGAGAGAAGCAAATAAGGGACAGTGACTAATTTTTATCAAGCAAATGAGGGGACAGTGGCTGATTATTATTATTACTATTTTTAGTTAGGCCTTCATAGTATTTTGGGCCCTTACACCGGTTCTCACCTTGTACCTCTTTATTGATTTGTAAGGGTGGTTTCAATATCTCAGAAACTAGTATTAGGTTTTCCAATAGTGATGATATCTATAGAAGCAATTAAGGAAGTCATAAATCTTATGCTAGTCAAGGATATGAGGTTCCTAAGTAGTAAGCAATTACAGGAATATAAGCTAGAGAACAATGGCTGGTTATTTTTTAACTATGTCTATACCTTTGCAGAGTTCAGGCCTCTACCACAGTTCCTACCTTGCAGCCCTTTTGCAATTATCTGCAAGTATATTAACAGGTGCCAGTTGCAAACCTGATGTTTGCATGACAAGAACATTAGTATTCTCATTTATAGTCTTAGAACAGTTCTTAAAAAAGCAGTAGACTATAAGATAAATAATGAGCTTTAGGATAAAGAGTGAGAATCTTAGCTTCAGGAGTCCCTGAAGAACTGATCTGAAGTCCTGGTAGATCCAAATGAATAGCCACAAAAAACAATCAGGCATGGGGTCACTAGTAGAGAGAGACCTGTTGTGGCTACATAGCTTGTTGGGAATTTTTTTTCTATTTTAATTTCAAGTTATCTTGGGGTATTTATATAGGTACAGCAGGTAGTGTTTAACACCACACAGACTTCTCCTTGTTTAGCCAACAGGAAATCTAGTGCTACTCAATTATCTAAGACTACCTGAGCTAGCAAGTTGAGAGATCTTTGTTGAGCCCTAAGGCTCTTTTCAGTTTTTTCTGCAATAAGTCCTAAACTCACAGACAGATTTCCAATTATATCACTGTTGACATATACTCTGTAAGTAGGAACTAGTACTCCCAGCAAGCTTTGCTACCAGGTGTCCCAGTATCTTTCTGGCAACCCTACCTTAAGTCTATAGGGGAAGAAAGTGGAGACTCTCAGTTAATCTTTCCTAGCTCAGGTAAGGAAAAACCTGACTGCATTAATGAATATTTTCTACAGATATAAATTTTGTCCCCACAAAATAAAGCTTTGCAGAATTATTTCTGTGGCAGCCAACCCAAAATATGTCAAAGAAATATATTTTGGCATAAAATATTTCTAATTCCTTCAGTCTCCATTTAAAAGCCAATCTGATAGCTTTGGAGAAATTTAGATTAGAGAAATTTGGGCTAGGGTTTGTTAGAGATAGACTAAAGAGTGAAAAAAATGGAATAAAGGGAAAAGAGCAAATTTAAATATATCATTTTATTTTTTTAAGTAAGTCTCTTGGTTCTATGGATAGATTAGTTTAGATAAACTGCATTGCAGTAGCTGGCACTGCAGATGACTTTCAAACAGTAAAAAAAACAAGGTTAATATTTGTAACATTTCATAAAATATTTTCCTTCACATCTTGAAGACATCCAGCTGAAATGTCTAGATGTTTAACTTGAAGAATCTTCATTAAAGTGGAAGTAGGCAGTGTCAATCTGACAGATTTTTCTCACCTGGAGTTTGTATGTCACAAGTTACGTTTGCAGGGCCTCGGGAAAAGACAGTGGCACTTTCATTGAGTACAAGTCAGAAAAATGGAAGAAAAATTTGAAAATATTGTTTGGAGACTTGTAGCCAAGGAACAATTCAGGATTCAGTCCAAATTTTAGGCAAATAACAAAAACTCAAAAGCAATAACAAGGCTAGAATCAAATAAGAGATGAACTATAGATTTTTTTTAAACTTAATTTTTTCACTGCCCAGTTTTTCATTTTTACCAAAGACAAGTCATAGTAGGACCAATTTATTTGTGAATATAAATTTTAGTCTCATTATACTTGGCCTGATTATTTGCATAAATTTCAGTAAGAATCATTATTGGCCATATAGGCTTTTTTCTTTTTTTTTTAATTGGCTTTGCTAGAATTTCTTCATAAAGGATCTCAGGTTAGACTTGAAAGCCTATCAAGTCAAACCAAGGATTTATCTGTGCTTGTAGATATCTGTATGAATTAGTAATTTTTTTTATTCTTGAGGTCTCAAAGTAACTTGGGATTCCTAAACCTGTTAGAAATTGACACTCTTTACCTAGCACAGATCAGGAAATGTTATAGGTGAGGTGTCAGGTCAGTTTTTCCAAGGGCTTTATGTTGGTCATATAAAGTCAATTTTAATTCCTCAAAGCAGTCTAGGCATATCTGAAAATATGCTATTCAAGTCAAAGCCTTGGTAAAATAATCAGTGTCTCCAATTCTGTCCTTTTAAAAAAGAAAGCAGATTCTTATTTAATTTATGTAAATAACTATTGCCATAAATTAAGAATATGTAAAGACATATATTAACATATATCTATGAAGACATAAAACAACATTCACATGTACATACAAAGACTTTACAGTTTTGATTTTAGAACTACAGTCATAAGACAAGTAAAACATACTAGTTTAAAAGAACAATTAAATTTAAACTATGCTTTTGTGAATAGATAAGGTTAAAGTTTTTCTTTTTTTCTGCTCCACTTGACCTGAAGTCCTCACTGAATATTAGAGAAAAAAGGGCAGCAATTTACATCTCAAAGCACACAGAAAGAGAATCTAAGCCTTTTTAAAAAGAGAGGTTTGGGTGTATCAGTTGGAGGAAGATTAAAATGCCAAAGTAAAATAAAATCTTAGGAATTTACTGTAAGGTTTTTTATAAAGTGACATATAGATGAGCTTAGAGGAAATTTAGAAATCTCTTTAAAATTAACAACCAGATATTGGAATGTCTCACCTTGGAGAGAGGTAGCTGGCCTTTTTATCTGGACCACTGAACTCGGGGCAGAGCCCATCTTGTATGTCCCATCCCTCCCAAAAAAGAGAGGGGGACTATGGGCCCAGGCCACCTTTCTTAACTAACACACAAAGAAATGAGAAATCCCTAAGGTGTATTCAGCTGGTTCTAATATTGTTATTTTGCCTAGCCATTATAAATATCAAGGTTAAATATTTTCATAATACACAGTAATTTCTGGTAACCCCAAAAGCAAAAATGATAATGTGATCCAAAGAGAGCAATTTTATACCAGAGAGGAATCTGTACATGACACTTTAGACTCCATGAGGAAAACAGAATACCCCAGAGAGGGAGTGATTGGCAACATTTTTCTGTGTTTCTTAAGGGATCTGAATCATTAGAAGTTCCCTGTAGGTTCTTTCATGGGATATCAAAGGCCACAAGAGGAAGGAGGAGTATGGAGAAGTAACAGTAAATGGAGTAGACTTTAGCCAGTACAAGCAGCTGATATTCTGTCTTTGAACTTTTTTCCCCCAGAGGTAGCCTTCTAAGGTGAAACCAATAAGCTTTAGCCAAGTTCGTAACTTAATTAAGAAAGCAGAAGGTTAAAGTGGAAAGCAGTTTTCACCAGATCCAGAAAAGCCACAAAAACAGTTCAAAGAAAGGGAAGTTTCACTAGCCATAACAAGTCAACCCAAACGTTCAAGAGTATTCTTTCAGACAGACCCTCTATTCTCCATCTGGCAGGTTTCAGTCTGTAGTTGTTGGTTCTTGGTGCACTCATGGACAAAGAATGACCAGACACACCAAAGGAAGGAAGCACGAAATGAGGTTTATTGAGGAGAGAAAGATAGGCTTATAGAACAAGAGCAAGGTATAGTTTACAGAGCAAGATACGTATGCCGCAGATGATGACCAGGCCCATTGTCATAGAAAAAGAGGGCAAAAAGTGCGTAGTTATGGTCTCAGTCTTGTTTTATAGTGTCTGGATTGGGACCCATGGCTCAGGTGTCACATGGAACCACTTTGATTGAACAGTTGGGAGTTATGTGAGCTGAGTCTCACTGTGTATGTGGATCTCCCATGAACCTCTCTGAAAGCCAGCTAGGGGGCACGTGAACCACAACAGCACCCACTTTTGTCCCTAGGAGACCCAGAATCCCTTGCTATCTACCTAACACATGCAGTTGAGGATAAGTCTCCCCACAATAAGACTTTTCCTATAATTTAGGATTCTGATTGACCTGAAATGAAAAGAAACATTGAGCAGTTCTTTCTTTCATACCTTCAGGCATTAATTATCTAAGTTAAAATGTCATACAATGAGTCAAAAGAAGCAGACATCTAGTGGTTTCTGGTAGGTGGCTGGTAGACTTCCTTCCACTGATTTCAATTTTGTTCTCTTCTTTTAAAGGTTTGTTGTGATTATGAATTGATACCAGTGGGGTAGGGTGTGTGCCTGTATGTGTGGGTGGGTGTGTTGAGGGGACGCTTCTTTGCTTCTCATAATTGCAATAGTTTTACAAATAGGTTTGAAATATCTTGTTTTATTACCATTTTATTCTTGGCAAAAGCTCCTGAAAATATTCTGCTGCTCACTATAGTTCTATTTAAAAGGACACATTATGAATATTATAAAACATATGCTTTTTTCTTTGACCTAGAAAAGCTTTTTGTCATAAAGAGAAAACAAGGATTATTATTAGGTGCAACAATAAAAGAATGAACTAAGGAACAGCTCCTGTTTTTTTTTTTCCCATATAATCCCATTTTAAGTAACAGTGTTAGAATAAGAATAAAGAACAGAAGCAGAAAAACATGTGGTATTTACTAATGACTAAGCCTTAGCCAACATTTCAAATCATTTTGATATTAAAATATGAATCTCTCTGATAGATCCTCCCAACTCTGCTCTGACAAAGATCCTAAAATAAAATATAGCCATAACTGCATTATTTCCTCATTGTAACCCAGTTTCCCTAGGATAAACAGCTTCCATACCAAGTAAAATACAGGAGCCAAAGATAATGTTAAAAAAAGAAAGAAAGAAATAGAAAAGAGACAAAAGTGTTTGGGGAATTTGTTTAAGAGAGGATTTATATGGCGCAGCACAGTGATATTTATTTATTTATTTATTTATTTATTTTGTCTTCTAAAGAGAGAGGTCTATAGGCATAAGTGTAAGGAAGTGTCATTGTTATCAGATGATATCTTGTTAATTATTATTAGTGCACAGGTGCCTAAGAGTAACACAATGTGTGAAAGAACATAGAGCGTATGTTCAGTCTATTGATAATAAAAGAGAATGTAACACCACTGATCAGAAACCTAAAACTATTAACAGCATTCTCTTTGTGAACACAAATTTAATATCTGAGAATGATGAGGGTACCCTTGAAAGTTGTTATAACTTGTATTTCAATATGTTAAGTAGAGTTGGCAAGGCATCACATAATGACATATAAGAGTGGAGAAAATTGTTCATGAATTTGCAAAAGACCAACCAGAAACTTCCAAGGTGTGTGGATTTGACTTTGTGGGGATTAAGGGCATAACTTGTGCAAAAGCTCCATAGACATTTTGTTAAACTTTAAAATATTATTTTAAATGAAACATTTCTTATGTTACCATATATGCATATATAGTATGTGATTTAACAAATATTAATTTCCCATCTAATATTTTATTTTGAGAAAACTAATATAGTTAACAAAATCAAAGGAGCAATGTCTTTAAAAGTCAGCAATGTACATAATGTATCAAATTCTTTCTGTTTCCCTCCCTTTCTTTCTTCATTTAATAAACCTTTACTGAGTGTTTGTTATGAGCTAATCACTGAGTATAAAATGACAAATAAGGCATGGCTGATGACATTGGGGAAATTGTAGTTTAGTAAGGGAAGCAGATATGCACAGATAGCTGCAATAAAGTGTGCCATACTTGCTGAAGAAAATAAATTGCCCTAGGTGTATTTTTATTATCCAATTACAAAGTTCCTGGAAAGACCACCAACTTTATTACATTTTTCTGTAATAACTCAGCCACATTTATTTTTCATAAAATTGAACACTAGTCAGCAACATTGCAAATTGGCCAAAGGAAATTACAAATACATAGATGGGAGATTTGGGCTAAAAAACGTGCTGGATCCTTGGAGCAATAAGAAGAATGAAAGCGTATGGAAAAGCTGAAAGGCAATCAAGGTTATTTAATGAAAATATTAGGCATTTTGATTAATATATGGGTAGGTTGTTTATTCTTATAAAAGTTTTATGATGAAATCAAGAGTCTTGTTTTAATGAGATTTGGGTAGACATGACCATGTGAGTGAAGAAAATTCATATTATTTCTTTGTAAATATAAAATCACCTGTTTCTTTTTCTACATAGGTATTATTAAGAGTAAGATAACCATAGAGACTGATAAAAATATGTGGAAACTCTGGACATTTTCTGCCATGTCCTCTTTGATTTATTGCCCATTGAGCCTCCATTTTTCTTCTCATTAAAATGTAAAAAGCCCACTTAAAATCTGAACATTTTCTTACTTCTGGGTTAATCTGTTAAATGACATGATATGGGACTATACTGATAATACTGATTAATGTGATGCTTGGGAATTATTATCAGATTTACACATTTTTTGTATTACTTTGTAAATGGACAAAATATTCATTAAGCATTGTGATTAAAGTGTTGACTATGTCTTAGTTGAGATTTAATATTTTAAGGTTTAATATAGAGATATACTAATTTACATTATGTGTTTTTGACATAGAGATAGACATACAGATCAATGGTATGAATAGACAACCCTGTAAATACACCCACTTAAACAAGCTCAATTTATTTTTGACAAAAGTGAAAATGCAATTCAACTCAGGAAGGAGGGGATTTTTAAAAATGGTGCTGGAGCAATTGGATATCCAGAAGCAAATAATTGAAACAATATAAACCTCACACCACAAAAATTAACTGAAAATGAATCATAAAATTAACTATAATATGTGAAACTCTAAATATTTCAGATGAAAACAAAGGGGAAAATCTTTGGGCTTGGAGAACACTTTTAGAATTGACATAAAAAGTATAATCCTTAAAAAAGAAAAACAAAAACACAATGAATTGGACTTTATTCTTAAACACAAAATAAAATAAAAGTTTGTTCTGCAAAATACCGTTAAGAGAATGAAAGAGTAGCCCTAGTCCAGGAGAAAATATTTATAAGGCATATATCTGACAAGGAACTCTAAAATACATAAAAATTCTCAAAAGTAAAATCTGAAAACTCAAAAGTAAAAGACAAACAAACAAAAAGTCCAGTTAAAAGTGGACCAAAGGCAGGTAGAGATATTTTACCTAAAATATTATATGAATGGCTATAAGTATTAATATATGAAGATATACTCAATGGAAAGTATAATAGGAGAGAGCATTACATACCCATTAGAAGAGCTAAAACAAAACAAAACAAACTAGTGACAATATCAAAATATGTCAATAATGCAGAGAAAATGGATTCCTTATACACTGGTGCTGGGAATGTAAAATGGTATAGCTCCTCTGGAGTATATTTGGAAAATTTCTTAAAAAACAAAACATACATGTAGCATATGACCCATCTGTCACTTTTTTGGGCACTTGGATGCAATATTTGAATGAATCTCGCTCAGTAGAATTATGCTGAGTGAAAAAGAGCCAATTTCAAAAGTCTACATTTTAAACTATTTCATTCTTATAATGTTCTTTAAATGACAAAAGTATAAGGTGGAGAACAAAGTAGAGTTGTCAGGGGAGGAAGCATGGAGGTGAGGCAGGTGAGAGGGCTGTGACTACAAAAGGCACAACACGTCCTTATGAAGGAACTGTTCTGTACCCTGACTCTGATGTTGATTAAGTAATCTACATAACCTATATATATCAGATTATATGAAACTAAACACACACACAAACAGGAGTACAGGTGAAACTGGTGTATCTAAATAAGGTTTGTGGGTTATATCAATGTCAGTTTCTTAGTTATGGTATTGTAATTATGCAAGATATCACTGTGGGAAATTGGGTGGGGAGTATACACCCAAAAGTATCTCTATTATTTTCTAAGACTGCATTTGAATCTAAAGTCAGCTCAATATAAAAAAATTTTGAATTGAGAAAGAAAATTGTATAGGTTAAAATCAGTGTACCTATTAAGTATATTGTCACATGCCTGATCTTTTCAAGTGATGAGGGAAGTTTTTTTATGCAATTATCCTTAAGTTTTAAAGTTAATGAAAAATGTTTAAATAGAAGGGACTAATCTTCTGAATATATTATCATATACTTTTTGATAAAATTTTTCTAGTCTAAGATGCATATTTTTCCAACTGTTCTTTGTAACTCTAAATATATTGTAGCATATTTCCCACCAGTTTATTTATTTATACCATGACACTCTGTTTCCATTGCATAATCTTAAATGATAAAATTTAACACAGTAATCTGAAAATTTAATAAGTTTCAAAATATTAAATTCCTATGCATAACATTTTGTAGTGTTTATAATATATTCATTTTTTCAAATATATATAAAAGCAATTTAAATGACAACTTTTACAAGTTTCAGAAAATTGAAGATATGCTCTAAGTTATCATAGTCATGCTAATATTCAGGATTTATAATTTATAATAGAAATTTCAAAGAGATGATTATTAAAAAGTGAATATTACCAATTATTGAATTATCAAGGGAATGTCCACGACAGAGCTTTTAAGAAACTTCTATTCAACAGGAGATATAGGTGTCTAAGCAATGTTACCTGTGTTTTGATCTAGTATTTGTTTCCAGTTAGGTTGCTTTGAGTTGCAATTAATGGAAAATTCAATTATGCCATCGCAAACAGTGAAGAAAATTTATTGACTCATTCAACTTAAAGTGCTAGAGGTAATTCAGAAAACAGACGTGGTTTGATCTGGGATCTGGATTTGTGTTCCTCTATTTCTTCTTTATCTGCCCCCATGTGGCTTTTGGGATCTCTCATAGTTAAAAACGTCTGGAGAGATCAACTGTGCTCATTACCATGGAATAAAGTTGCAAAGCTTTGTGCTGATTGAGTCACTATTCATTCAGTGACTCTCACCCGTGAACATGCAATATGGTAATTAGATGGAGCCTGGTTAGCTTAATACCTTGTTGGTTCAGATCCCTAGTGAAAGAGACCCCACATTATTTTTGAAAACAAAGGTAAAGATAATCCTGCTTAACTATGTGTAATATTTTATAAGGAGGGGGTTGAGGAGTCATTGTGATATTTGCTATATATTTTGTATCTGTTTCTCAACCAGAGAGACAAGGTGAATCATGAAATTGGGACAGGTTTTTGGTGGGATTTGGTTGTAGTGTTACAGCTATAGGCCTTGAGTAACTATTTAGATAATGGGGGTTTTTCTTTTTCCTGTGAAAAACTGAAAAAACATAAATGAGAAAGAAAAATAAAAATAAATAAAATGATGTGATTGAAAGTACTGCGTACCTCAGTTGCTGATGCTGTCAGAATTTTGTGAAGAACATGTTATTTTTGTTTATGAATATTTGATACTTTATATGAAACACTGACAGTACACTGAGACTTGTAGAGCAGATGAAAAGCGAACCTGGCAGAAAGTGAAAAAAGAAAATGCTCAGCTCATCAGGCATCCAAAATAAGCATATAAATTTTGATAAAATATGATATTCCATCCTGACTCCCTCTGTTCCCCACTATGATATTTAGGTACAAGAAAGTCACAGTAAAAAAATATATTTTGGAGTAGACACAAAAATGGTTTTATAATGCCCAGTATAAATATTTAAATAATCAATTATATTAGAAAATATCATGGAGCTAGAGTAAGATTTAAGAAACAGAAGGCTTTCCTATGCTTTTGATGCATGGTAAGAGATAAAATGGGGGTCATAATCTAAGTGAGGCTGAGATGGGGTATTAATTTTAGGTATAAAGATAAAAGGAGAATGAATGTGTGAAATCCAAAGAGGGGGGAATGTCAAAGGGTGCTAAAGAGCTGAGCAACAAAGGGCCTAAGAAAAGTTTGACTTAGGGAAATTCTATAGTTAGAATTTGTTTCTGACAAATTCCAGTGAAAAGGCACAGTGGGAGGAGTGACATATCTGATGACATTTCTAACAAATGGCCTGAGCATGTACATTTGGGTCTCTTTTGAATTTCTGAGCTAGCCTACCCCATGAACAGATTTGTTTCTCTTCATCTCCCAATCAAAATCCTCAGCAGGCATTTTTTTTTTGAAGTTGACAAACTGATTTTAAAACATATTCAAAAATGATAGCTGAAATAATTTTGATAAAAATAATTTTGATAAAAAATATAGTTAAAGGATTTTGCTATCTGATGTCAAGACTTTCTATAAAGCTACAAGTACCCTACAGTGGTGAAAGAATCAACAAATATATTAACAAAACAGAAGAGGGCATATAGAATAAACTTACACATGTAAGAGCAATTATTTTTCTAACAAATGAGCTCAGGTAATTTAATGAAGAAAGGATAGACTTTCCATAAAAGGGTGATGGGCAAAGTGTATATTCACAAGTTTAAAAAATAAATCTCATCACTATTTCATGTCATTCACAAAATTAAGCTCAGATGGATTATATAGCTAAATGTAAATTATAAATATTCTAGAAAGAAACATAAGAATAATAGATGGGACACAAAAAACCGTAACAGTAAAAGAAACAAATAATATATTGGTATTTATACAACTAAAAACTCTATTCTTCAAAAGACACTGTTAATAAAAAGAAAAAAGCCATACACAGAGGTACAATAGATTAATATTTACACTATAAATTTCTGATTAAAACTGTATTTAGGTAAATAATATATCAAGTTATATATGTTATGATATATATATATATATAATCAACAAAGAACAAATAATCCAATAAAAACAGGGACTACTAAAAAAAAAAAACTTCAATGAAAATGTATGAAGAGCTCATGAAAAGACATTTGACACAATTAATGTCCAGGGAAATCAAAATTAAAGTCACAATAATATACAACTTCAGGCACCCAAGAAAGGCTAAAATTAGAGAGACTGGTAATACCAAGTGTCTTAGAGGACTCTAGAGAGTACAAAATTGTAAAAATTTGGAAAGCACAAAAACCTGTACAATGACCCAGTCATTCCTTTCCTAAATATTTACCCCCAATAAAATGAAAATATAAGCAAAAATGGTCATAGCAGGTTTGATCATAATAATTCCAAAACTGGACAAAAGACTGTCTGTCTTTAGGTTAGTGGATACATTTATACAATGGAATACCACCTAGCAACTAAAAGGAGTGAACTACTGTTTTTTTCTAAAGTCCTAAATAAATAATGAAATTTGCCTGACGAAGGAAACTTGACACACAATAAAATGTGCACTACATGTTTCTAGTTAATATTAAGTTCTGAAAAGACAAAATTAAGTTGTAATAATAAATATCAAATCTGCAGTTCCCTAGGGTAGAGGAGCAGAGAGATGGACTGCAGTGGGGATATCAGAAACTTTTTGGAATGATGGGGAAAGTTCCACCTTGATTGAGATGGTACTTAAAATAAGGGCATATATTGGTCAATGCATATTAATCTGTGAACTTAAAATCTGTGCACTTTATTTTATGAAAATCATACCTCAATAAAGTCTATTTTAAAAACCAAACAAAAATGGTTTTTGATATATTGTGTCAAATAATTTCAGACTTTGTGAATTATAGGGCTATAGTTCTTTATCATATAGTAGCTCAACAAGATCTTACAAAACCCAAGTGAATTAGGAAGACTGAAAATGGTGTTGGTAGGAAAAGAAAAAACACTTTATATATTTTGTAGTTTATAAGAATTAAAATTATTTTCAAGTATTTTTATTGATAGAAAAGTTTCAAAAGGTTGAAGCATGTAGAATGACATTTTTGGCAGATAATACAGGCTGATAAAAAGGGAAATTCATAGATTATTAATAGAGTGTATTTTTTCTTTCCTTTAGATATCATTATGAATTTGAAAACATACAAGTAATATTAAGAAAAAGAATGACTGGATCTTTGGAGTATTAAAACAAGGTCAGAGAAGCTTTTTGTTTTAAAACATAAGTCATATTCTACCAAAAATAAATGAACTGTAGCAAAAAGATCAAGTTTAGTTTAAAATTATGACCCTGCAACAATTATGCATTTATAAAATACCTTCTTTTAGATATATAAATTATATTCCTGATCTCTCTCCTTTCCCCTTCCTTCCCTTCCCTCCTCTTTCTATCAATAACATAAATTCTTATCAAAAAATCTGTGTCCTTATTTTAAATACAATTTTTATATAACAACATGCTGTTGTTTTTTAAATGAAAAATAATCCATTGTTATAAATCATAACGTTTCCTGTTTTTTGGTCCCTGGAAATTAATTTCTATTACTAAAGATATTGGCCTATTTCTCTCCCTGACAATGCAGGCTTATAGGTGCAAACAGTGTAAGGGAATATTTTGAGATAAGGTCCTGCCTCTAGGCAGAGATTCAGGCAGCAATGCCCTATATATAGTTAATGGACCACATCATAAAGACACATGTTGCTAAACAATGAAAACTGATGGATACACAAATGTTTACAGTATTCATATAGGGGTTAGGTCAGGAGCATTTTGACCCTAGCCACCTGGATACAACTTATAAATATGTATATAGATCATTTTTGATATATCTTTTGCCTTTATGATGATAGGTAGATATGTTTTTAACAGGAAAGGTATTCAAAAGTACACAGTCTGCTTCCCTTAAGCACTGCCAATGTAATTTTCATTTAAGTTGCATAAGTGCAGTCTTGAGCAAGAGATTATGAAAGTTACAAAATTTTGATGGATTGGAATTGAAAATCGCTTTAATGTTATTTTAGTGCTCTTCTTGTGTGAGTGAGAGAAAGAGTGTGTGTGTTTGTGTGTATGTGTGTGTGTGAGAGAGAGAGATTTTAAATTGTCAGACTCTACCTGGGAGTAACTATTTTTTAATGAACAATTTGATGCTAATGCTATTGCAAAACACACTGACGATTATATAACCACTGCACAGTGTGTTTTCTATAACTAAATGAATAAACATTTTGCAATATTTTAAAATTATGGCATAAACAAACACTGTGCTCTCTTATTCCATGCTATGAGGGGAGTTTATTTTTAAGGCTGCCACTTTTAAATTTCATGGAATCTGAACAAAGCAAAACTAGAGAAGGGATACTTTTTGTCTATGACTGTTAATATCTGCTCAAAAGCTACGCCTTCCATCACTTTTAAACAAAACTGTCACTTTGTAAAATTAGATTATTAATTTCCAAGAGGCATGAATCTCAAACTTCGTGGTACTTTTTCAATATAATCATTAAGAGAAACTTCATGAATGCTTAATGAAAAAGAGGCATTTGCTTCATATAAATACCTCCAATCTTCTGTTCTGTATGCAGTGGCTGCATTACCATCTGGCAAAGGTTTCAGTTGACTGAAGCTGAAGCAATAAATTAATACAGTAAAAGATGCTACCAACAGTTTTAAACCAATTAAAATGCTCGAAGCAGGCTCAATGCATGTTAAAATGTTATGTCTACTTCTGCCAACAGCCATGCACGAAAGCAATATAATGAGCCAACCATGGCTGAAGGGAAGTTAGCAGGAGTCAAGGGTGCTTTTCATTGTCGGCACTTATAACAAAGGCTTACACAATTAAAAAGTAAATACTGGCACATGCCCACCCTCTTCACAACGACAACCTCACCTCTCAGACAAAGGGTGAAACTTACTGTTTATTTTTATTGAACATGTAAATACTATTGTATTTCAAATGACAAAGTTTGGGATTTCATATCTTTGTGAGAATACTTGTTGGGATATATTAGTGGAAAACTTACATTTAATTTTCAAAATTTTTAGAAATCATTACCCGACTAAAGAGAAGATATTTACCACTAAATGACTTTGAAAAGAGTGTTTTTCTCCAGTTTATTTATTATTGTTTTGTTTCAAAGCTAGTTTTTATTTTAAATTTAGATGGCTAGAAAGAAAGCAAGATTTTATGGAAGTCTTTCAATATGTAGAAGATTCTCATAAGAACATTTAACATATTCCATGTATATCTACCTGGGTTCACTAAAAGAGCAAAATGAACTAACAGAGAGCAATTCTTTCTCATAAGGCATATTGGTGTATACTGATAATAAATTAGAAAAACATAAAGTATGCGTTTCTCATTGTAAGACATTTAAAATATTTTCACAAAGTGAAATGGGATTATGTAACTATTCATCTATCTACCTATCAATTTATCATCTATTTCTAAATGGACAGCATTGATATGCATTATTAATGGAAAAGACACACTGTCCAAATAACTTGAAAAACACTAAGAAAATTCAGATTCACTTTGCCTTATCATGATTCTTATAACATCTAGTAGACTTTTAATTAATATTAGTTATCATTATTATCAAGAATATTATTCTACCAGGAAAATCTCTATCCATGCTATAAACTATTTAAGTTGATTTCATTTCTGCGTAACTCCAATTCCATTCCAAATAAATATAATTGATTCTTCTATTTGTTTCACCTACTCGTTAGCAATCAGAATGTGTCTGATGACAATTTTTTAAACGTGACTATTTTTGTAAAACCTCTCTGCAAAGTATATAACATGCACTAACAATAATAACTCCATAATGGTTCTTTCATTATAATTAATTTGCAACTCAGAAATGCTTTGAAGACAGCTTTTTAGTGATAAATCTTGAAGCATGGCAAGCTTACAATACAGTTTTCTATGCTCATCAAATATGAATTGAGTAGGTTATTATGATGTTAGTTTTGAAATATAGCACACCTGTGTAAAACATTATTACAATAATCTATATCCAATTTGCATAATGTCAATCATTTAGCATTCAATGAAATGCCTTTATTTTAAATTAAAATAATGTTTTTCTAACTTCAAAATAAGTAAGGTTGTGATTAAACTTGTATTTCCTGAACTGTAGAGCCCTCTTTTTCAAAAGTCACTTATGCACGTAATTACTTCACACATTAATGTTAGTGATGTGATCATAAAAGGAGATTTTTAATTGAAATATAGGTAGACACAATGTTATATTTCATATAAAGAGGTTAAATCAAGACAAGGTAAAAATAAAAATAACAAGTTTCCTCTGCCAATTTAATATTCAATATGTTAACAATATCAAGCTTATGCTATTATTCGATCATTATCCCTTAGTCGAGGTCCCACAACCTCCATTGTGTTAATTTTTCTTCTATTTAAATGCTGCTAAACTTTTGCCATGTTGACCACAGGCTATGTAGATGTGGACAGAGGATAACAAGATAGGATCATTAGAGTCAAGGAAGATAATAGGGGTAAAAAGCAGCTCATATCATAAAAACATTATTGTTAAATTAAAAAAATAGCTCTGATATTAATATAATAAGTGTCCCATTAGAAGTGAAGACACTGATTCTTACACAAATTCATAAGTTTGGCGTTATAGGTTAGCTTGGGTGTCCTTACATGACAGCTAGGTTTCAAGAGTATAAACCTCAATAGGTAACCATTTAAAAAGTCTCTGTTTATGTCACATTGCCTGATATTCCCTCGGCCAAAGTAAGTCACATGGTCAAGCTCAGATTCATTGTGGGAGGGAACTACATAAGCTCATACCTACTAGGATTTTTAGAAACTATTTATATATAACTATTCCTCACAGTAGCTACCTAGTCCTTTTTTTCTAGTATTTTGAGCATGAATTTTAATTGTCAAGATTCTTTCAAAATAAAGGACCTGATCTCCTGGCTATAACAATTCAAACATATAAGCCAGGGAAATTTATTCATCCTAGGACAGTTTCCCTTCTAAATTCAACTTGTTTTATGTCTTATATATTTTAAAAGTCATTGAAAAGTAAGCAAATAAACAAGATTATAAAATAGGCAAATTATAGGAGAACAAACTATCATTTCTTACATATGAATTCTACAGGGAATGTTAACTTCACATTCATAACTTGTTCTCTATTTTTCAAATCTTCTCTCCCATATAGCATGACACTCCTCTTGATCTTGTTGAGGATGAACACTTCATAGTCAGTAACCATTTTTAAGAAACCCAAAAATGTCTTCTCAACAATAAACAATCTTGCAGCACATATTTTAAATTGTTAAAAGTATAGAACTTAAGTAGTATGACTTCATGCATACTCAAAATTAAGGTCAAACTTTTTTTTAAATTTCAAAATGAAAAGTTTCCAGGCAGATGGGGGGGGACAGATGGGTATATTCACACCTAATGGGTGCGGTGCGCATTGTCTGGGAGACTGACACACTTGAAACTCTGACTCGGGTGGGGCAAAGGCAATTTATGTAACCTAAACATTTGTGCCCCTGTAATACACTGACATAAAAAAATTAAAAAAATAATAATTTAATAAAATGTCTAAGAAATTTTCTCCTTTTAAAAAAAGAAGTAATAGTCCATAGAAAATGTTTCAATATTCAATACATTTTTCTTAAAGCAGGTAGTAGTATCCTGAGGTACTGATTTTAAATCTTCTAGAGAACCCTCATGATCTGATCACCTCCAAAAGGCCCCACTTAAGGCCATCACTTTTGGCTTTAAATTCCAACATATGAATTTTAGAGAAAAATACACATTCAAATTATACCATTTGATTATAATCTCTATAAAAAATATGTATTTAACATTTTTCTAGTTTTAATGTTGCTCTCAGGATAGGCTTATCCATAATAGGCTCTCAAATATTTTTGATAAATTAGTATAATTTGTAAACAAAATTTTATTCAAAAAGTATAAGCAGATTTGTTGTTTGGAGCTAAGTATAGACAAGTGTAAATTTGTTCTATAATTTCCTTTGCTGTGTCTTCATGAGAAAATAGCTATCATTAAAAAAACAAGAGATAGAAATGATACATCTGAGAAAATTATTTTTTCTAATAAATGAGCAAAAATAATATTTTAATTTGATGAGATCCCATTTGTTTATTTTTGATGCTGCAGAGATTGCCTT
>VBSM01000483.1:17310329-17327055 GCA_008086735.1 Cheirogaleus medius
AAAAAAAAAAATGCCAAAAAAAAATATTTTAAAATTTATCTCTCTAAATGTTTTCTAAAAACATTTAGAACATTTATTGATAAGAAAAATTAATTATAATTAACTTTAAATTCCATTTTAAATTGATCAAAGATATATGTCTTTCTCTAAGATTTTTTTCCTTTCTCCACAACCATAGATTTCCCTAAAATTATAACATACTGAAACATTTTTGAGGTTTTTATTGTTTTGCTAGTTTATTGAGGAATAATCAACATATTCAAAATTGTATATGGTATGTAACATTATGTTTTGATATATGTATGCATTGTAAACTGATTATCACAATCAAGATCATTAACATATCTATTACTTCACATAGTCACTTTTTATGTTCATGTATGGTAAGATATATTCGCTCAGTAAATTTCAAGTGTACAATACATTATTATTAACTGCAGCTACCATGTTGTATAGCAGGTCTCCAGAACTTATTCATAACTGAAGGTTATCCAAATATTTTGATTGATAGTTCCATGAATTGTACAATCATATTTTAGCAACACACAATAATGAATAGGAATGAAACTTTATTTAAGCATGATTTTTACTAGTTTTGAATTTGGTAACATTTTGGTTTAATAAACTATGGAAAGTTGGAAACTGCCACAATAAACAACTAATCCCAATCTAGTGTCCTAGCTTAAAAATATAGTTGTTTTTCATTTTTAGCCACTTTATAAAACCTATAATCACAGGGCCATGTGCATTTATGAGCTATAACAGAGACTGGCAAGATTTCACAATTATCCATTTTTTTCCTACCTTTTAGTTGGTAAGGGGTCTATAATGCTAGAGACTATATTTCTGAATCTCTTTGTGGTTGCATGTGGGCATGCCACTAATTATAGCAGATAAAATGAAAGGAGCAGTAATACATTTACTCTCAGAGCATATATTTGTAAGACAATTGCTGCTGTCTACTTCCTCTCTTCCCCCTTTGCTATAGATTGAGTTTTAAACTTGATGGTGGGAGCAGAGCCATGTGTGCACTGGAAGACCATACCTTCAGTGATGGCACATAAACATGATGAAAATAGTCAGTTTCTGTGTGACTAGTGGTATAGAACCATTTACCTTGACTAACTGACACCATGGGCTGCTAGGTAAGAGATCTACACAATTCTGTTCTATTTGCAGCACTTCACTGCATACTTCTTTTACAACTAATAATAGCTCACTAAATAATAAGCTATGTAAACATTAGTTGAAATTTGTCCTTAGAAATTATGTAAAAAAATGATTCTGATCTCTTGCCAATTAAGATGTTGATGCTTACATTGGAAATTGTTTCTAGCCAAATTTATCACTGAGTTATTTCAAGTAGCAGAAACAGAAAATGTAAAGGCTGAAAGTCACAAACCTGCTGAAATGTTAATGTGGATCACTGCTTTAGACAATTTCTTAAACAAAAAGACATGGTTTCGAATTAGAGGTTGGAAAGCTTTTAAAAAACAGGAATCAAAGAAAGACAAGGGGTGGTAATGAATTAAATAGGAGGTGATGGTATAGTGCCACTGTTGAAAAGGTCAATGTTATTCTCAAGTGCACATACAGAGTATCTTCTTGTAAAGCAGGGGAGTTAATATTTGAAGAAACAGCCTTGTTCCAAGGACGTCTAAAGCACACCATGATGCATTATTCTTCTGTTTAAGGAGACAGAAGCAATCAAAATAAACCTCAGAATAGGAAAATGATTTGGGGCTTAAGAAAATATATTTGCTACATTCATAGTGGATCCATTACATGGTTATCACATTAAATCCATCAGATATATTTCTCCATGCTTAAAATAATTATTGTATTTATAAGTATCAATATTGAGTCCATAATACCCTGAATTTTAATACTTAATTTAATACTTGTGATATCAAAATTATAAATTTACTAGAAGATCAATATGTGGCTAAATCAATAGGGTCTAATGTATGATTTAAATTAAGAATAAAAAACAATTTTAATATTTCACATTATACAAAAGAAAAATAATAGCATTGCATAGTAATTATTTAAAATGACTATATCATAATTAAACATGAAAATTCTTAGATCAATTTTAATTGAATACCTACCTACCTTAGGACTTAGATTACAGAGGAACTGTTTACAAAGTAACAGGGACATACAAACTGGGGAAGAAGATGATTAGATAATAATGTAAAACTCAGCCACCCTGTCCAATTCTCTCTCATTTCCTCCAACACACACTCATACCCCCAACACACACACATACAACAGAGAAAGAATTGTATGTATATATGAAGGGTACTCTCTTTCCATATCCACTAGGGTTGCCATTGATAATTTTTTTTTCATTTGGAATAAATATTTGTTTAGTTAACCTTATGAACAAATGTAGGCAAGAAGAGTATCACTAATCTATTTGTTCAATCCTCCTGCTGAGAATCCAAACAAGATAGCTTCCCTGCAAGCATGTCAGGATAGATGCCTTGTTAATATATGTGTCTCCCCAGCTGGGGATGCTGTACAGTAATACTTCTCATTTTTTACAGGCAATAAATATACTGGTAAAGTTTGGTGTATTAGATGTATTCTACAAGCCCAGCATCTTTTCTGGAAAGTTGTGCATTGATGGTGAAAGCTAATAGGGCTGCAGCAGCACTGTTTCATTAGCAACAAGCACTGTGATGAAATTTCTATTTCTTTTGCAGATGCTTACTTCCTTGTGCTGCACTCATTGACTCCTACATGTGAATGGTGGTGACCTTAAATTGCATTCTTAATTCACCTCACCACCAAAGTAGTACATTTCATAGCACTAGAGAATTCTTTGTGTTCTTCTTATCCAGAGCACGAAGTGGTCATATATGGTATACATGTGGGGAAAATTGAAGCATCAAGGCTTCTACAACATGGACAGGCAGAGGCTTGGTAGGGCATCAGAGAAAACCGAGAGATTTCTGCACTATCTGGTATTTATTTTTAATTTATCTCAACAAAAAACTTAAATTGTAGAGTGGTTGGAGGTAAACACAGAATAAGATCTGGCACACTCCAAGTAGTCCCTCTGGGAAGATCCCCAAGCTGGAAAATGGCTCCTTTTCTAATACCTCCACTCTTTTCTTTTATCCCGATAATTATTGAACTAAATACTTCTGGGTGTTTCCGTTGTTGTTGTTGGTTCATTTTAAATACATGTTTGGTAATACTCTAAATAGCATGTAGATCTGGAAGGGACCTGAGAGAACACAAGCATTAACCCTAGCATCAAGCTCAATCT
This sequence comes from Cheirogaleus medius, assembly GCA_008086735.1. Classification (NCBI taxonomy): domain Eukaryota; kingdom Metazoa; phylum Chordata; class Mammalia; order Primates; family Cheirogaleidae; genus Cheirogaleus; species Cheirogaleus medius. The sequence goes on from VBSM01000483.1 coordinate 17,313,610, forward strand.
TTCCTGGCACTTATTTTTCTGTGCAATGCTTTTGTGCACACTAATCTGCTTTCCCTCGATGTTGCTTTCAGATACGCCATGCATATACTTTTAGACTCAGCACTAAAGCTAATGACATTGGGAACTTGCAGATTCATGTTCCTCCCAGCCTGGATTAAATGCTTCTTCACTTCTTTCCACAGCATGTTATGCATACCTTTATCACAACACTCCTCACCAAGGGCTGTAATTGTCATTTTACTTCTAACTCTCCTTTATTGAATTGCGACTTGCTTTCATTTTTCTAATCTCAGGAAACTAGCACAAGTGTATGGCACCTCTGTGTCCTCAACAAGTGTTTATTGAATAATTTAATGAACTACTTACTTTACACATATTAAATTGTGGCTCATATTGATTAAGGGGCTCATGGTTATTAAATTACTTGTGAAGTCAAGACGTTGCACCTACCTCTTAGGCTAAAGGTCTTGTCATTTCAAATTATGTGTACTCACAAGCAGTTATTTTCTCTTTCCATCTTCTTAGTGCTATGTCAACATACATTTATAACTATGAGTGTGTTGACCAAATACAATTTTAGCTAAGGAAGTTAAGTGCATAAAAAGTAACTGCTTAAGAAAACATTTACCTTTGTTTTGTCTCTTCATGATTTTCTACAACAATTGTTTATACATCTGCCCTCACTTGCTCTGTCACATCTGTAGGAATCTGTAGGAAAAAAAGGTGCAAAAGCCGGTGAAGCCTGTGAAATGCCTTGAAAGAATTATTGGTGACAAGGTCTCAAAGAATTAAACATATGCCAATTTCTCACTCTTTCTGTTTCTGATTCATAAAAAGATTACAGAGTATAGAACATCAAAAGGTTTACTTTTTTATCCTAAACTCTTTCTCAAGGTGGACTAACGGGTGATTTTATATTCAACCAGCCGCAAATATCAACTTTTCAAATAAAGCAGTTATCTTCAGCATAGAAAGAATTTTAGGTAAAAAAAAATTGAGATTATTTAGGATAATCCTTTTTTTTTTATTAGATGCACAGCAATTGAGGCACAGAGAAAGTAAGCCATGTGCTCAAGTTCATATTGCTAATTAACGGCTAATATGATTCTAGGTTCCTGCCTTTGAGCCTAAATTTCTTTCACTATATTAACTCCCTTCATAATATTATAAAAATAAAATGGTCATACTTTTTTAAAAATGTATTTGAGAAAATCTGAAACTTAATTTTGTGTTCATAATATGTCGATATGAAAATTAGGACTACCCCTGACTGGTTCTAACTTAGAGTTGAATCAACAACACATTTTTTTCAATATTAATTCTAACCATCAAAATGAAATAGGTAGAATGTATCATATTGTTATCTCTGTGAAAATTTAAACTTTTGTCACATAGTCAATTATGATGAATATGCAACTGTATTTGAAATTTTCCAATTTTGTCTGATCTGCCCTACACCAAATTGAGTTTTATTTGGTTAGTTGTTTCTTATAAAGCATTTTCCCAAGTAAACTGGACATTACTCCCCGTTCTCTAAAGCATAAACCTTTTTATGTTACTTTCAAGGTTTTGATGCAAATTCAGAGTTTTATGGAGAGGTTAAACTTGAAAAAATTATTCAGAATTTGATCATAAAATCAATACTATATTTTGCACAATTTAGGCAGTGTATTAGTTTTCTAGGACTGACATAACAAAGTATCACAGACTGAGAGGCTTAAAAAACAGATATTTATTTTCTCACAGACCTGGAAGCTACAAGTCCAAAATCGAGGTGTCGGCAGGTTTGATTGTATTCTGAGGACTCTCTCCTTGGATTGTAGCTGGCCGCCTTCTCCCTGTATCCCCGCGTAGTCTTTTCTCTGTGAGCAGGCATCCCCGGTGTCTCTTTGTGTGTCCAAATTTCTTCTTCCTATAAAGACACCAATGAGATTGGATTAGGGCCCACGCCCAACGGCCTCATTTTAAATTAATGACCTCTTTAAAAGTCCTGTCTCCATGGAATGTATTCTATTCTCGATTAAAAAAAAAGAAACGTCCTATCTCTAAGTACAGTCACCTTCTGAGGTACTTGGGGCTAAGGTTTCAACATGCAGATTTTGAGGGGGGCACAATTCTGCTCTGTAACAAGCAGCTTATACTGAAACATATTAAAATGTAAGTCTCTGCAGTGTTATGAGGCAGTGATACCGTGGAAAGCACTCTGGTATAAAAGTTAATAGTTCTGTGTACCAGAACTATCTCTCTCTCCAATTATGTATCCTTGTACAAGTCTCAAAATCTTTCTATGCTTTCGTGATCTCAATAGCGAAATGAAAAGGTGGGGCCAAAAAAATTTAAGTGTCTTCTCACTAAAATTCAATGACCCATGAAAATTTTAAGTATGTAAAAATTCATTTTGATTACATACTACCTCTGATATTTTCCATAATATAAAATAATGAAGTTCCAATTTCTCAAGGTTCCTAGGCTATCTTTTAAAATAAGAATATAACTCTTTCCACTTTGTTGCCTTCAAAGTTTTGCTATCAGGACTGTGTTAAAAATGCAAAATGAATTTTTAACAGAGCATTGACACTTGCATTGTTAATGCGCCTCCAGGCATGTAATTAGCTGAGAAGTTTAATCTTTTATATTCCAGAGTTTGATCAGAATGCATAAAGTCAGAAAAGCTATAAAGTATTGACCAGTGTCTTTGATAATAATAAAAATGAAGTTCTAAGCAGCACGTCTGTAAATGCAAATGCTCCCTGTTGCTTCTCAATAACTATATTAAATATAATGAAAATATTATTTTTATTTTTGAACATCAAATAGCAGCAAAGTATATGCTATCTTTCTTACCTTAGATTTTTGAGAGATTTATTTTGCTTTGGAAGACTTAAAAAGAGTCATGTGTACCTTTGACAAATGGATGATTTATTCTATGAATGATTCATCTTTAACAAATCATATTGCCTATTAAGGGTAAAAAAGACTACTAGGTAAATATATAAAATGGAAATAAAATGTAGGCTATATAAGTATTAATAAATTAATGCATTTCTCATTTATCTATGTTGTGTAAATACTAACACACATTTATTTTGGTAATGTTCAATCTTATATTTGGACATACAACATTTATCTAATAAGTAAGATTAGAAGGCATCAGGATTGCACTGTATACTGGTGATTCAGGTTACGAGAGCAAAGTGTAAGGACCGGAAAAGAAACCTCACCTATGAATTGAAAATGTATCAAAATAGGAAAAAGTTAGAGATATCAATCTCATTAGTCTGGGGGTGATTTTATTTCATTTGGTAAGCTTGTGCATAGGTGTATACTCTAATGATTAAAAACTGTCTCTTTTATTATTTTTATATTCACTCACTCATCATTCAACAAATAGGAGGTGGTAAGTAAATTTTGTTGATTAGAAATTGCATGGGCCTCAGAGAGAAATCAGAGAGTCCTGTTGTGTCTCTGCTTTAGGAGAAATGCGGAGTTTAGTTCTAATGTGGTTATGAAATATTCAGCCAGGAGAAGAGGTTAAAGCTTGAAAGTGAGAATAATGCAAAGCACTATACCAATAAGACAGATTATCATAATATAAAGTAAACAGTGGTAAGAGAAGTATGAGAAAATAACTCTTTTTGGTAAAACTCAGTCCTGTGGCTGAGATAATCCTGATATCAGTATTTCAAAAAAATTATAATGGCAGTTAATTTGCACCAGGCACTCTTCAGAAATCAGCTACCCACGGATTAATGAGATAATGCAATCACCTTACAAAAGGAGTCTTTGGAACCTAGTTGGAAACAGAAATGGGAATATAAATGAACAGGATTGATCGGTCCCATTTTTGTGCTTTCATTTATACTGTATTATATGTTTGCAGTATCATTTACATACCATTGAGATAGTGGAATACTCATATGATACTATTTCATGTTTCTCTATGGATATCGTAATCTCATTCAGCACGTTGTAAGCTCTTTGAGATATAACTCTATCTCAATTATATATGTATTATTCACAGCACCATTCATTCTTTTCAATACATATTTACTGAACCTTTACTATGTGTCGGTTGTGGTGCTAGATACAAGATAACTGAATGGCAATTTACTCTTTATGGCATCAGTGAACACCATGGTCCCTTGGTCCTTGGGGACACACACACAGGCACATTGTACTACGACCTATATTTGGTATATCTACAAGGAACAGGAATACTGGGGAAAGCGTGTAGGGATCTCTCTAAGGAAGTCAGATAACTGTATCTGGTAGTGTGCAGTCCTTCATGTGAGATTAGAAAGATAACTAGATGTTTATGTTGTGGTCAATAGGGGGCACACATTTGCAAAGTGTTACATCTGTGAGACTGCCTGATGTTTGGGAGTTACAGAAAGTTCATTATCATAGGAGCCTGAAGTGTGAGAACTAGGGTAGGGATTCCAGGACGGGTGAATTATGAAGGGCAGGAAGAAAGTCAAAAAGGGAGGAGTAGGGAGATTAAGACAGGAAAGATATAATACACAAGGACAAGGATGATCAGTAAAGGGGACAGATTGTATGAAGATATTCTATCATGATAGGGTGTTTACATTTCACACTTTATGAGAGAAAGACTCATTGAAGAAATTTAGCAAGAGAGTGACAAGAAAAATTATACGCGAATAAGATATTTTGGCAAATAATAGATGCTTAGAAAATATTGAATTGAGAAAGTATAACACTTGAAAATCACAGAAATTATTTTGGGAACATCTGAAAACAGTCATTATTACAATGATTCAAAAATAAAAGGGAACGGAAATATTAACTAAGTTTATCTATTAACCACGTCAATTCCAAAATCCACTCTAGACTGTTAAATTAACTGGGAATGGCCCTGGGGATGTGCATTTTAGCAAGCACTCCCAGGTTATTCTTATATAGGTGGTGGTTGAGACATATTTTGACAACACTGCTTTACAGGCAGCTCCTAAATGTAGTTTCAGTGGATCGCATTAAGTATGAAGGGTATTTGGTTTAAAACCTGGTTCTTCATTAAGAATAGCAAGGATAATAATACATAAGTGTGTCTGTGTGCACATTCCTGTGTGTGTGGAAGCAGGTTGTCTTGAAATCTTAAAAATACTATTGTAGTTTAGCCACCTAGAGTCCAACGATTCATTCACATGAAACATTTTCTTATTTTAGGTGAGGAAATTGAGACTTATAGAAAATACGTGACTTATTCCAGGTCACATACAATACAAAAGGCAAAAGAACCACCAAAACTAAATTCACACATGTGACTGCCTAGTTCATTTCAATTTCTTCTCTACTTCACAACAATAGATAGCCTATTTACAGGACACCAGGAAATCCTTTGATATTTTCATTCTTATAAATAAAATAATCAGTTCAGACCAGTGGCTCTCAACTCATAAAGAAATAGTTAACAACTCTATGCTCACAAATTTGATAACCTAGATTAAATAGATCAAATTCTTGAAACCTTCCAGTAAACTCACACAGGAGGAAGAGATAATCTGAATAGGACTATATCTATTAAAGAAATTGAATCACTGATTAATTTGGGGGTGGTTTTGCCCTCAAAAGGACATTTGACAATGTGTTTTGGTTATCACGATTTCAAGGGTGAGAGTGCAACTGACATAGCAAGTACAGACCAGGGATGACGCTAAAGATAGGAGAGCCAGCTCCCCAGCAAACATTATCCGGACCAAAATGTCAATCGTACTGAGGCTGAAAAATGCTGATTCAGAATAAGTACATACAAAGGTGCATTCCAGCTCTAAAATCCAATAAATATCAAATTGTCCGTGCATCTAATGTAGCAAATAGGATAAATTTGAAAAAGTGGTATTGAATTTTTTCTGTCTATTGTAAATAGTTAATAATCTCTTAATTTTTTAATTCTGATATCTTTTAGACTCAGTCTCTATATTATTTCAATTTTTGTCTCTGAAACATGTTGAAAAATTAAAGAGGACATTATAATTCACTGACTTCCTACTATGTAATAGGCAATTTTTATGTGTATTGGCATATTTGATCCTTAAAGCAGTATTTTAATATAGACATTATAATCCCTGCTGATCCTCTTGTAGAATGGATAGTCCTATAATATTGTACTTAGAAATAATGATTTGGTTTGCTGTAGCAAAGAAAACAAGTTTCTTTTTCTTACCCACTTATCTTTCTAATGGATGGATGTGGTTAAACCATCTGAGCCTCAGCACAAGCTCATGCTGTGCAGGATCTTCTCCGTGGTGCAAAAGTGAGATTTTCTGGGAGAAAGGCAGATCAGCATATGTTTCACAGGACTCAGCATGAACATCACAGAGAAAGAGAGAAAGCTAAAGTCCTCGTTATTTTTATGAGACACCATCAGTAACAAGCAAAGGTCTTAGTCTGCAAGTGAGGGAAATCAGCAAATTTAGTTTAAAAAAAAGAGTTTACAACTGTAGGCTTGTCGCTAATTAGCTATGTGATTTTGAGAAAGTCAATAACGTTTGTCCTCATTTTATTCAACTGTAAACTGTAAAGTTGGAGTAGAACATTTCTAGCATCCTCTCCAACTTGATAAAATAAGATCAGCTTTTGAAATTCAGTCATTTGGAATTCACTCGAAGAGTCTCTTAGCTATTTGGCAATAATCCTTGTGGAATGTAGAAGAAAAGAGAGAGAGAGAAAGAGTGTGTGTGTGTGTGTTTAGTGTATGTGTATTTTAATTTTCTGCAAGTGGTAAAGGATCTATTTTATAATTTAAAAAAAGTAAACGTGTATTCTGATTTTAAATATGCCTCGGTTTTTCTAACTTCAATGAAAATATTTTCAAACTTTATAATAATAATTTTAAGTAATTTCTTTAAGTTAGTGCTGGAGATAAAGGCTCTTATCTAACAGGAAAACAAAGGAGGTTGTCTTTAACAGTAAATATATTTGTACTTGACGGTGTCTTATTTTTACAAATCTCATAATATTTTAAAATAACTCAAGTCCATTAAGAAGAGAACAAATACAGTGAAGCCATGGCTTTGTATTATTGATTCTTCCTACTCTGCCTCTCTGTAGATGCTTGCCAGTTCTCTGTCCATGCTTATGTCATGAAGGTAGTAATGTATGCTCTATTAAAATAGAAAAAATGAAAAGAAAAAAAAAAAACCCAAACACTGCAAGGCTGAATTTTTTATGACACATCTAATAGCTTTTAACTCGAGTTACTATTAAAGATATAATAGAAAGAGGATATAGTCAGTTGATTAGTGCCTTGGTTACCATCTCCCCATTCATGTCCACTGGGAACTTTCCTTCAGAATATAACTTTATTTCAATGTAGGATCTTTGCAGATATAATTAGTTAAAGACCTTGAGATGGTATCAGACTGGATTTAGAGTGGGGCCCAAATCCAATGACTAGTGTATTTATAAGAAAATAAGAAGACAGAGAGACACTCAGAGAAGAAAGACATGTTAAATGAAGGTAGGCAGAGATTGAAATTATACTACCACCTACCAAAAAATGTCTGGGGCCACCAGAAGTTAGAAGAAGTGAGGAAGGATTCTTTGCTAGGGTTTTCGGAAAAACTATTGTCTTGATAACAGACTTCTAGCCTATAGAAGTATGAGAGAATAAATTTCTCTTGTTTTAATTCACCCAGTTTGTGATACCTTGTTGTGGCAGCCCTAGAAAACTAATACAGATTTTGGTACTGGGAAGTAGAGTGTTTCTGTATCAAATATTTTGGAATGGGAAAGTTTCTTTGGAATCAAGTAATGAGTAGAAGCTAAAGAAATGGAAGCTTATGATAGAAAAAGTCCCTTGAAGAGACTGTTAGTGAAAATATGGACACTGAAGGTACTTCTGTTGAGGTTTCAGGAGGAAAGGTGAAACATGTTATTGGACACTATTACTGGAAACAGAGGATGGACAATAGTGGATTGAATAGTGTTCCCCCAAAATTCACATCCAGCCACCCACTTTATGATAGTTTGGTAGTTGACAGAAGGACATAGGAAATTACCTCAGAAGGAATAATTTCTGAGATGTATGTTATATAGGGCTAGAGAAAAAACTTGGCTGAATTATGTATTACTGTTTGGTAGAAAAAAGAACTTGTAAGCAATGGGCTTAAATATTTAACTGAGGATATTTCCAAGGAAAGTGTTTTTGTGTAGTCTGATTTGTCCTTAAGAAATAAACTACTAAAAAAAATAGAGTTGAAACTGGATGATTTGGAAAATTCTTAGCCTATCTATATCTCAAAAGATGTTAAGGCATGCTCTGGAGAGAATGCTACAATGTGGCTGGACAACATTTTGCTGGAGATATTAGGCATGTGACTTGTGGATTCAATACATCATCTCAGCAGAAGCCAGAAATAAAGACAAAGTTGTCCAGGAAGGATCTCTGGGGAACTGTTATGACTAATGACATGTGTCCCCTTGACATATACAGGCAACCAACCAGGTTCTGGAGAATGTTATGTTAGCATAACATGTGAGTAGATTATACACAGAATCTTATCCATACCTAATTTAAATAATGTAATTTGGACATTTTTGAGTCAATGATATTTAGAAATATTTCAAACTTAGTTAAGATTTTGGGAATGTTAAGGTAGGGTGAGTGTGTTCTTCATGTGGAATGGATATAAATTTTAGGGGAACAGTTGATGGACAATAGTGGGTTCAAGAATGTCCCACCAAAATTCATGTCCCATCACCCAGTTTGTGGTAATTTGTTATGTCGGTTAGTTGAAAGAGCATAGGAAATTATCTTAGAAATAATGATTTCTGAGTTTATGCAACTTGGTATCATATACCATACTTAATTTTGATAATGCTTCCCCATTTTCCACCTATGGCCAAATCAGTGACATTCTTCTTCTCAACAGAAATAGAATTTAGATTAGCTTTTAAGCTGATATGGTATAGTAGTCTACCTTAGTAAATTCCATGCATGGTGCTAACTTGTGTATATTCACATTTCAACACTTGTTGTCAAGAAAGTATGTGTAGCATCATCTGGAATGGAGTCAAACAAATGAAGTTACTCAGGACTGAATTCACATCTTTTGGTTGAGGCCTTGAAAAGTTATAGTTAACACAAGATCCACATGGTACAGTTTATGGTACTTCATGCTTAATAATTGGTCATTTTAATTGTTCACGATGTAGTTTGTGTTCATTTCTTCACTCCAAGTAATTTGGAATCTTTCTAAAGTTCTGGCTACATTTGTAGATGCTCTACTGGTTTTTAGGGGAGCACTTAGTATTTCCAATGAGTGATACTGGAAAAAAATCACCTGATTTCATTGAGTATATAGGCTTAAATTGTCTTTCGTTTGCATTTAAAGCAACAAATAAATGCAGAATTTTTTTTTTTCTGTAAAATTGCTTCTTTTCTACTTTTCCTGGTAGTCAGAGGAGGTTTAAAGATATTTTCTTCTTAGTTCATGTAGAATAACTACAAACTATTCTGGAAAAGAAAACAAATAATGAAATAGATGTAGAAAAAGGAGTTCTAAAACACAGAAGGAACTAATATAAAGAAGACTGTAAAGCACAGTATATGGTATAACCTGTAGTATGAATAATAACCCTGAGCACACTACAAATAGAGTATATTTCCTTATCCTTCAAGAACCATTGATATTTCTAAAAATAAGGAAATCCTGAAGCTAGCTCTGTGTATGCCTTAAATTAACAATAAAATATAAGGCAACTTATTGACATGGTAACTCCATATTTTGCTTTGATTGGGCAATAAAGAATTGGTATTTGGTAGATTATATAATGAATAATTGGTCAATATATTTCAATTTTTATTTCATTTTCAGTTCATTCCTTGAATTAAAGTATACGCATATAGGCAACCTATTATGAATAGAAGCAAACTATAAAGTGAATCATGAGTAATACTATGTGTATTTAGTCTTTTATCCCAAACATTATAATGTATCTCTTCAATCACATTGCTATTGTCCTCCAACTCCAATTCTCATTGACTATGAGGTATTTTTATGACTTATCTTTATAGAAGATAGAGGTCAAGAAGGTAAAAGTTTCTTATTTACAAATACATAACTCCTTCTGAACAGCTTGATGAACACTGCAAATTTTAAATATAATTTGTCCAACTACTAGATACCCCACTGTGATATGTTTTGTAGTATTCTGTTGCAGATAGAGTAATGTAGAGATATAATCTCAAGAGACGATAGTGATAGATAGAAATGTTAGTGAGAGAGAGAACAAAGTCAGAGTTGGTGTTGGTGAAGGTAACTATACATGAAAAAGAGCAGGGAGAACATTTCTGATTTCATGACTTCTCTTTTTCCCCTTAAAGCTTTGATTTGTCAATTAGTTTTATTTTTTTGAAAGTATATTCTTAATGAAAAATGAGGATTCCAACCCTGATGTTATCTGTGTTAGTATCTGTAAGTACTTCTATGATGCTAATGCAAAAAGTAAATGTCTTTCCATGATTAGTAAAGTATTATTTTATAGAGTTTCAGTTCTTAAAACTATAAAATATAGATTAAATGGTTGATTATTTGATATTCTCATTTTGTGTGATAAGATGGATACAAGGTGGTATTTGAAGTTTCTAACCAAGAGAATTTAGTGCAAACATAGAATTTAATTCGAGGTTTATTTCATTTTGGGTTATTTATATTTGTATACATATTAAATATGTATATGTATACACACAAACATGCATACACACATACATACACAAATATACAAAGCAAACGAATATATCAGGATTTGGGTATAAACCTCATGTGCATGCTACAGATTTTCTGGTGTAGTTAGAATCACCAAAAGTGGTGTGCATTCCTATCTGAACATTTTATTCCATTTCAAACAATAGATGCTATTAAAATTTAAATAAAGAACTTTTGAGATGTCTGTTCTTACATTTATGACATCTTCTGACTCTTCTGTCTTTTAACAAATTCCATCTAATTATTTTAACATTTACTTTAGATGGCTTTTATGTCACTTTTATTAATAGTTTAGCTGTTTGCTAAAATTGGGAAATTCTATCACTTAACAATCACATCTGTATTTGTGTCAAATTGATTTTGGGAATGGGTTATGCTCAAAATGGCTTGTAATGTTAAAATAGATCTGGAATGCTACATTCTTAAAATAAAAATGTCAAAGTATTTGTAAAAACTCAAATAATTAATTAAATTGGGTGATTTTAAATTAATAAATGCTTTATAAATTTAAATATATTATTGCCTCAGTCTTAACTTATAATCTATCAATCACTTTGGTTGAAATTCAATTACATGATATTCACAGGAACTTAGTATAAGCCTGCCATTTAAACCAGCAAGAGTGTTTCATATGGAATCTGCTGATAAAATGTTTCCTGCATGACTTGGAGATACAAATGTCCTGCAATTTTCAGCAAAAGATATTATACCTAAGTTCATATAAACTGGGAGGTTTTGGGTTTTGTCTAAATACATCAGATGACATATTCAGAATGAGAAATTGCCCATAAATAAAGAAGTAAAATAATACTAATCCAAAAAACAAAAGAAGGCTTATGTGTTGAGCAATGATATATTAAGAAACTTGACAGGGATATTAGTAAATTAGATCCACTTTAGAGTGGATGGATATAAATGAATATATATGTATGCACATACACATATATGTATATATGTATACACTTGCTGATAACAATATGTTGAGCCATTTTCTCTTATAGAGGAATTTTTTGGTTTAATGAGGAATCCAATTATTTAAAAACTTCAGCCAAACTCTGAGTGTTACATAGCTAGTTTTGTGAAAGTGCATTTCACTCATAAAATATCTTAAGTATTGATTTTAATACATCTTATCTATTTAAAAAAAGGCATATAAATGTCTGATGATAAGATACGTGATTGGAAAATTCACACATACACTCAATTTTTACTTACTATCTCAGCATAATAATAAATAACTTTACTTATAACAAACATTCTTCAAAATGTATTTGAATTAAGCACCTAAGTGATCAAAATTTTTTTAATATTTTATTGCATTTAGTTTCTTATGAGTCACTGTTGATCCTGGTGAGAATTGTTTTAGTGGAGTGATAAGAAAAATGTTACACTCTAGTAGGCTAAAGGGTGATTGATGGCTGAAGACATTACAAAATTCCATAAAATTTTCCAAGAATTTATCTTAAAATGGGAAAAGAGATGACAGAGTATTCAGGATTTAGGAAAAGATTGTTAAGTTGTGAAATAATTGAGCATATTGAATGCTAATGAAAAAAGTCAGGGCATGGGTAAGTAGAACCTCTGTAAATAAAAACTAATAACATGGCATTAATAATGATCACTTATTCATTATTAATTAAAGGGTGGGAGTGGTAGCAGAAAGAAATGTTAACATTGTTTAGAATTTCTAAAGCATGGTAACAATATAAAGGAAACCAACTTTCAAAAAAAAAAGGACTTTGGGATTTCTGTAGCATATGCTTCCCAGATACCCTTGCCATCAATTATTCATTCTTCCTAAAGACAACAGTAGCCTTATGAATATTCTTATAAGGTTTTGTTAGTTATTTTCAATTAATCTAAAATTCCACATATTTATGCTTTATTGAAAAATTAGAAGGGACTAATGATCTTTAAGAAACTAATAAACAAGCTTGTTAACAACTGTTGACTTTACCTGCTTAAATATATTAACATTTGGGAGAAAATAAGATTGGGTGGAGATATACTTTCTGCCTTTATGATAATGAATACCTAAAAATATAGGTAAATATATCTTCAAGTAAGCGTATATGTGTTATTTTTGGCTTTGTACTGCATTTCTATTACAAAACCAAAATAATGCATTTAAGTTGCTTTTATGATTATGAAGAAATATTGAAATGATTTAATATATTACCTTTCATAGAATAATTATCATCAGATTGTTTTTATAAGCTTTCCCTTTATACTATCTGCAATAACTAGAGTAGCCAATTGCATATTTCCTGCTTAGGAGCATGACTCTTTGTGTAGGCAAAAAAACATAAGATTTCAGCAGCATACTGTAAGTAATATAGATATGTTTGTCATTGAAAGTCTCAGCAAAAATAGATCTGAATATGTGGTATCCTAGACAATAGATTCCTCAGTCAGATCCTAGCATTAGTCAAACTGCAAATGCTGAAAATGTTCTGCCCTCAGGTTAAGAGGATACATCATTGTATTTTACACCTATAACTGAGTAAAATGGTGATACAAAACAGTCTTTTTCTGGAACTCTGGTCCAGGTCTCTGGAGAATAAAGTTAAAACAGTTTCTGAGAAAATGAATAAAATGTGTGTAGGTAAAAAGTTTTGGATCCCAAAGAGAGTCATCCAAAATGTATAAACAATAAATGACTAGCAGACACAGGTAGCTTTTTTTTGTTTTTTTGTTTTTTTTTTTTTGTTTTTTT
>VBSM01000483.1:17327155-17354529 GCA_008086735.1 Cheirogaleus medius
TTTGTCCTATGAATTGGAGGAAATGATTGAGTTGGTTAATCACTTAAAATGTTTTTATTTAAAGTGATAAATGTCAATTTTGAAACCACTGCAAAGTGAGGTGACACTGCTTGGGAAGGAAACCTAATTCGACCAGTGAATTGGAGTGAGTTTCACAATTTAGCTGGATCTTGGAAGATATTGGTATTTATTGGGAAAAAGAGAACTTTCCAAAAGTAGAAATATATGTAGATATAATTTGTTTTATTTCTATTTGACAGTAATGCCATAGAAGGATCCATCCCACTCTCTGAAATATGGCATTTTTGTGGTAAAATAAGAGTTTTATGGAATATTTCTGGGGTGCTTGGTCTATAGCTACACTGATGGAGTCGAATAAAACATCTTACATTCCTCTTCAACTCTTTCATTTCCCTAGAGGTTCAGACAATTATTTCTATCATTTCTTATTTTCCTTTCACACTTCCTCTACAATCCACACTACCCACTCACAAGTTCACTTCCTATTCCATATATAGAAAATAGAAGCAGCCAGAGGATACTTAAACTATTTTGTACCACCATATCAAACCACCTCCTATTTCTGCTCTCAAGTACTCTGCCTTTCTTCCTGTTCCTTGTATTAGTAGTCCATGTTACTAAGGCCAAACCTAATAGCTATTCATAAAGTCACATTCTTACTAACCGCTAAAGGACATTTCTCCAAGTGCTTTCCCATCTACATCATCATTTTCCATTTTCCTGAATTATTTCCTTTAGAATACAGAGGTCCTTTTACCATCTTATAAATAAATGCTCTTATTTTTCTCCCATTTGAAAATGAATAAATCTTATGATCTCATGTAACATAGGGCATCTTATTTTTTTTCTAGAAAATGTCCTATAAAGTATTGTCTATAATCACTCTCTCCAATTTCTTTCCTCTCTGTCTCTCTTGAATTCATTCTAATTAGATTTTCATGCCTATGACTCCACTAAACTTCACTTCTCAATGTCACTAATAATCCTGTTGCTAAAAACTTTGGTAATTTCTCTATCTTCAATTAGCTTTACATCAGACAGCGTTTAACCCAGTTAATTCCTTTCTTCTCTTTGGAACACTTTTTTTTTCTTAGATTCTAGATACCACACTCATTTTATTTTCCCATATTTCTGGCTACTCTATTTCAGTTTCTTTTGCAGGTTCATTAACACTTATTTACTCAAATTTAAACACTGGAGTACCCCAGACAGGGTTGAGACTATGCTGATGCAAATGACCAATTCATCTTGGTTACAAAATTTAAGGAAGTACCAAAAAGCATAGTAAACAAGACAGATAAAATTATTTAAATATTTTTTTAAAAAGCACATTTCATTCAAAAAACTCATTGTAAGCAAAACATCATATTATATATAAAATAAAAAAACTGAACTAGTATTATTAATTTCTCCCCTGAGTTGCAATATTACTAGGCCTGGCACTAGTTCCAAGACCCTTTGACCTCTTTTGCTTTCTAATAATGCTCATTCCCTATGTGGTCCTATCTAGTCTCATTGTTTTAAAAATCATCTATATTGGTGATTCTCAAGATTACATCACCACCCTGAACCATTCCCTCACAATGGAATATTTTAGTGCATATACCATATCTCAAATTCAATGTTTAATGAATGTTAATCTGAGAGCAGCAAACACACAGAATCATAATATTTATCATTTTCTTTAAACCATGTTCTTATTATTTACGGTATTATATTTTAACACATTGAGTTTGGGGTTGGCTAATGAAATGGATTATAATTTGATAAACAGGAAAACCATAGCCATAAGGACTTGGAATAAAGTCTAAAATGATTTGGTCACTGTTACTCTTTTGAACTCATTTCTTTCTACTCTCTTCTTTTCTGTCTTTAATACAGACATATTATCTGTTTATTATTGTTGTTATGGTTATTTTTATATGTTATCTTCCTTTGGCTTTTTTTCTGCTGTGTTTATTTCCTCTTATATTCTATCTAAGTTTAGCCTTAATTTCTCAAGTAATTATTATTTACATTCTATTATTTATTATATTTTATAACATCTATTTTATATCTCCCTTTTTTCCAATATCTTCATTTCTAAGTTTTTATAAAATTCTAATTTATTTTGTTGAAAACTGCTATATATTTCATGGAATCTTTAGTTCTTTTTAAAATATTAGATTGTGCTTATTATCTGTACTCTTGGGGCATGATTTTCTTGAATACTTTCATTGTTAACCGGGTTAAAAATTTTGCTGCTATTGTGTTTTAATCCTCTGAAAGATTTGGATGAACTTTACTTCCAATCTTTTTCTATTGCTCTTTTTTCAAGGACAGTGAGTTTCCTTATACTTTTAGGAGAGAGTGTGAATCAGGCAAGTGTTTAGAGAATCATGGCCCTAAAGCTATCTTTACTGTTGGTTTCACAAAGCAATAGAAAAAAATAATACTTTTGGACAACTGCCTTTTGTACTCTTTTTCCTTGTTTATATGAGCAATCTCTTCCTATGTGTTATACTTGTCCTAATCAATTTGGGTTTTCCTATCAACGGTTTCTTCTCAGGGGAAAGATTTTGACTTGAAAAACAACTTAGTTTTGTTAATTTTTGGAGTTTATATGTATGGCATGCTCCAACACCTTTAGACCTTATCACATCATTATCCCCTTAAACTGACTTGAACATTTTGTCAAAATAGAACCAAAGTTGTTTTCAGGTTGGCCCAAAGCACTTTCAAATTTGGGGTTTTATCATTAGCCAGAACATTACAAACTTGGTTACCTTCCTTCTGCTTTCCCCACAGTTGTTGCTGATATCACACATGCCATGTAGGCTGTCAGTTGTTTTGAGTTCATGAGCATAATTTTCTAACTATGTTGTAGGAGATGTGTATTTTTATCTATTTATCTTAATTTGTTTGGTCTGTAGGGGAAAATCAGGGAGATTCATAAACATAATCATGACCAATTACTTTTTTATTAGCTATGTTATGAGCAAGTCAGGTTTATTTGAAGTAAGCCAGAGGAGGTTTGACATTATGGTAAGTTAATGTAATATATCACAGTAGCAGATCGGAAAAATATACTTTATACTTAGCATTATCTAATTAAGTTAGGAAAGGCATCTGATAAAATTCAACATCCATTACTGATTAAAATTCTTAAAAATGAAGAATAAAAAGGAAATTTTTTATTTAATAAATTGTATATATAATACATTATCAAATCATATGTGATTTTTAAACATTGAGATTTTTTTCCCTTGGGTAGTGACAAAAGGTGAGGTTGTCTATTATCACCCCTGAATTAGCTCTGAAATGCAGATTGTAGACACTTTAATACTATAAGGAAAGGAATTAGTAAACACACATCTAAATGACAATAAATTTTTCTTTTCTCATATTATTTGATGAACAAAAATTGAAATGGACATTCAAAGAACCAAGAATATTTAAGACAATATTGACAAAGAAGAGTTGGGGGTGAAATAGATTTGTCTAACACATATAACAGATGGACTAATTCTAATGTGATAATAATTGAGAGATTAGTTTATCCACAGATGAATAGATTACTGGATCAGTGAAAGAAAATAGACAGCTCAGAAATAAATAAATAGACACTCAGTTTCTGTCAAAGCAAGCACTTCAAATCAGTGGGAAACATGGGAGTCACTGAATAAATCATGGCATTCTGATGGCTTAAGTTTGCAGTAAAAATGATATTTCATCATTGGCTCTCACATATCTCAAATTAATTCCAAGTGTTTTAAATATTTTATTATGAAGGTAAAACTAAAAAAAATAGTAGAAAATCTAGAAAAATATCTTTTAGATATTGTTGAGCAGGACTTCTTAAACAAAACTTAAAAGACACAAGTATAAAGGAAATTTGATCAACTTGACTATATTAAGATTAAGAACATTTGTTGATGAAAAGGCAAATCAAGTAAAAAGTCAGGACAATAACTGGTAGAAAATATTTACAATAAATGTCTCTGGTTCATAATTAGTTTAAATGTACAAAGAATTACTAAAAATTACTGAAAAAAGACAAACAGCCAAATAAAACACCAAGTTGACAGAAATCACAATTTTTTGGTGCCAAGTCAATAGATGACTGCAAGTCTTAAATAGCAGTTAATCGAACTTTAGTGTTAATTTATACTTAAGAGTATAATTCGTTTTCTCAAAAAGGTCAAATTCCTGTTACAAATTTAACAATACATTAACTTCATTAAAATAAAAAAGTTTTTATTTCATAATATTTTGAAGTAGAAAATTATCTTTGTACTTTGCAACTCTATAAAATAATACTGTAATATGAATTGTGAGAGTTCTGTATCCAAATTAAATATTCACTGCAAAGAACACACTCAGGTGTCATTAGGTAATAACTCTAAATTTTATACATAACTAATTATTCAGGGAGTAAGTTGTGTAATGTAGTATAAAATTAACTGATATAACCACAATGTAGGCAAAGCTGTATATTGTTTCATTAATTGTCCCTTATCCTTTCTTCTCTCAGAAGAAAAGAAAAAGTGAGCCAAGATAATCTATTTTCAGCTTACTCTATTTCATAAATTGTTTGAAAATTTGGAATTTGGAAAAATATCTGCAGAAAATCTACTGAAGCCATAACACAGAGATATCAGTTACACAGAAAAAAAAATCAGAAAATGAATAAATTGATCAAGGGTAAGTTTTGATGAGAAAAAAAATGTAATTGACTTTGCTAAATTAATTGAGGACATTGTAGATAATTCACTTTGATAAATATGAATATGAACCTAGAGGTGAAAATATTCACTGATTTTTGCCATATGGTTTCAATTATGCTGGCATATTCTAATTGTTTTCAAATATATAATGAACCTAAAAAAACACTGCATGGTAGGTAGCTGGACTCATACATCAGTACTATTAATAGGTTAAATAGAATATTACTTTGCATCATAACTTTGACTTTATCTGTGTCAATATCATATACCATATGTCTCAGCAATGTGTTAGAAACGGAATACTGGACCAGTTGCTGACTACACGCCAGAGGTCGTCTTTATGAAGAGAAGCATGAAGCTTTGGGCATATGATAATTAATCTCAGAATAGCTACAAACACATGTGAAGGCTAAAGATGAGATGAAATGATACCACATCCCATTCATTGATGCTACTCAGTCTTCTATTAAAATCCCCTTTAAACACCTTATTCTTAATATATGAATCTTTTCCTATCTTTGAGCTTCTAAGGACAATGAATGTATCTCATCATTTGTCTTAGTCAGTTTGGGCTGCTATAAGAGAATGTCATGGACGAAATGGCTTAAACAACACAGACTTATTTCTCATAGTTCTGGAGACTAGGAAGACTAAGATCAAGGTGCAGGCAGATCCAGTATCTGAAGAAGACCTGCTTCCTTGTTTACAGATGGCTGTCTTCTCTTTGTATCCCCACATGTTGATAGAGAGAGAGGGATCTTGACTCTTCTTTCTCGTTTTATAAGGGTATTAATCCCATCATAAGGGCCCCAAATCACCATGTTATCTAACTCTAATTGCCTCTCTAAGGGCCCATCTCCAAATACCATCACACTGGATATTAGGGTTCCAACAAATGAATTTTGGGGAGACACAAGCATTTAGCCCATACCATTTGCCTTTTTATTCATCTCAGTACCTACTCATAGAACTGCAAGTTTTTGTTTTTTGGATTTTTTTTTAAATATGAAATATAGGATGTTTGCCATGTATTCAAGTTCAAGCACGTTGTTTCTCTGGAGTTCCCTCTAGAAATAATTGATTTTGCTGGCTCCACCAAATGGTATTAACTCTCATTATTTATTCTGTCTACTCTCAAGATGTTCTATAAAAACTTTTCTCCATGCAGCATAGATAATTTCCTTTCTGTGACTCTGTTTTGTCCCACTACTTGCCTGATAAACCCTGGTTTTTATATTTCCTGGCTTAAATCAGAAATGTAAGCATGCAAATATCCAGGAGAGAAGATAAAGTAACTAAATTTAGAAACCAAATTTACTTATTCTTACTATTTCTCATTTAATATTTCAAAGGTTTTATGTGCTCAATCTTGCAAGATGTTTTAGTTAATTAATGAATTAAAAAAATTGAACTCTTAGTGCTTTCATTGTACTCAGTAAAGAAACAATAATTTTATGTATTGTTAATTCCTTTTTTAAGATTTAGAATTTAATATAATTTAGCCTCAACTTTTCACCTTTGTCACTTCATGAGCTTGAAAAGATAATAAATTAATAATGTTGACCTATTTATTATTCTTTAATTTATTTTGAAGTTGAATATAATTGGCTTTTGTGAACTGCTTCATTATGATTTGCATAATTGCACCAGTACTCAAAACTATGATTTAGCATTCATCTTCAGTTTTCATCAGTAGTCAATTTTACTCTTAATTCCTTGATAGTTTTTCCTTCTTTTTATGAACTTTCTATAAACATCACATCTTTTTCTACTCAACCTTTTAAGTATGAAGGAAAACCTTTTCCTGACCTGCACATTGAGAAATAGCCAGTGAGCATTCGATAGGGTCAGGGTTTGGTGTTGTCTTAATCCATTTGGTCTGCTGTAACAAAATTCATAAACTAGACAGCTTATAAATGACATGAGTTTATTTTTTACAGTTCTGGAGGCTAGGTAGTCCCAAGTCAAGGCTCAGGCAAATTTGATGTCTGGTGAAGGCTGACTGCCTCATAGACTGCTATCTTGTTGCTGTAGCCTCACATAGTGGAAGCAACAAAGGAGCTTTCTTGGACTTCTATTATAAGATAGGGCACTAATGCTATGGACTAAGCACCTCCCAAAGGACACAATTCCTAATAATCACCTTGGGGGCTATCATTATAACATATAAATTTGGGGAGAGGGGGCTCATTGATACTATAGCATGTGTACTGAGAGGAATACTGTTTTGTAGTCAAGTCTGATTTTGCATAAATCATAGTCTTTCATATATTGTGTATAAAAGATGCACACTTAATTTAAAATACATCAATTCCCTCCTGTTATTTCTCCCTAGCAAGTCAAGTCCGCTACCATATCCACATCTTCATCACAGAGTGGTTGGCAGAAATCCTGGAGTACATTGAGAGTTACTCTTCTATCTCAAAGCTCCACCAACCCAGGCTCCCAAACTATCACTAGGGCTTGATAATTTTACTTTAATTACTTCTAAACATCATCCATTTTCGTATACTTTCACAGATAACACTTACTGCCTTTTGTCTGTTATTTTGCAACATCCTCTTAACAAATTTCTCTGCTTCTAGCTTTGATCCTCTACTGTCTATTATCTCCGTTATAGCCTCAGTTATACTTCTGAAATGTAAGTGATCATATTTCAGTAATATTCTTTTTCACTTTGGATTAAGTCCAGACTCTTTGTCATAGTTTATGTGGCTTTCAATGAACTGAACTGTGCCTAATAACACCTTTCACTACTTAAAATCTCCATCTCACTACCAACCACCTACTATCCCTAGCCATATTTTATTGCAGACATTATTAAAACCTTTTAGTTCCTCAACATATCATATTCACATGTCCACTTGAAATCTTTTTAGTTGTGTTCTCCCTCTCTAGAAAACTACCATTCTTTTTTGTTTTCACACTTTCCCTCAACTTTACATACTTGCCATGCCTTCTGCATGCCCAATCTCCCTTCGCCATTCCTGTATCATCTCAAAATATTTTATTCCATCAAGTATCATTACATATTAAGTAATGACAATGCACATTACATTTTATTTTTATTGCATATTTGTCTGTTTTGCCATTAGACTGAGAGAGATCTATGAAGATAAAGTGTGCTTTCATTTTGCCATCATTGGTCTCCAGCACTTAACATAGTGCCCGATAAATCATGGGTGCTTAATAAATATTTGCTGAATGTTGTTAAAAGGCTAGGATAGACTTAAAAGATATTTGCTCTGAACAGTTCTGGATTATATTTTAGCAATAAATTAATAAGAGTTTGTATGTAACTCTGGGGACATAGCTTTGATAGTATTCTTGAAATTTGCTAATAGAGTAGATTACAAGTGTTACTACACACACACATACACACACTCTCTCTCTCTCTCAATGATAATGATGCAAGGTGATATGTTAATTAGTTTGATCAGGGTAATCATTTTACAAAGTATACATCTATCAAGACATCATGTGTACACCCTAAATATAAACATTTTTTGTCAATCATACCTCAATAAAGCTAGAAAAAATATTCTAAGTGCTTCTTAGTCAAACTGTAGTCAAGACAGAATATAACTTATTCTCTGTACTGATGTAGAGCACTCACATGACCCTAAGTGGCTTTCCATGGCCACTTGCTAATATACAAAATGGACTCTTCTGGAGCTGAGCAGGGTGGTGCTCACCTATAATCTCAGCTACTTTAGCGGGCTGAAGTGGGGGAGGATCTCTTTAGCATAGGAGTTTGAGGCTGTGATAGGCTATGATGTTGCCACTGCACTCCAGCCCAGGCAACAGGGTGAGATCCTAAAAAGTAAACAAAATAAACCAACAAATGGACTAATAAACCTCTAAAGAAAGAAACAAACAAAAAATCCATGGACTCAGTTTCTCTTCTCTCTACTTTTATTTCCTGTGGTCACATTAATTCAAATGATACTTATCTCTTGCCTGCACTTCTACATTAGCTCTGTGATTGGTTCCCCACTGTCAGCCTTGCACCCTCTGCAATCCCCTTCATTCACCAGCCATAGCAGTCTTGCACAAATGTAAATCTAAATTCATTAGACTCCTGTTTAAGAATAACTTCTGCTGGTCTTTCTTATAGAATGCTGTTCTTTTCTCTCACACATTTCTTGCACATCCATTTCAGAATGTGCACTCACACGCATTTATGCATGCCTAAATTGTTATGTGTCTCCATATCTAGACTGTAAGTTCTACAGGGGCAAAAATTTGCCTTTTTGACAACTGCATCCTCAGCAATCAACACATAGCAGGTGCTCAATAAATACCATTGAATGAATGCACTGGGCAAATTATTCTTAACCTTCATTACCAACAAAGTTTTAGCATAATTAAAGTTCTCTGCAACTTGGGTAAATAAACAAATCTATGTATTGAACCACATTAATCAATAGTTCCAAGAAGTTCAAAGTGATACTAAAGAGTTTTCCGTTCCATCCTCACTCCCTCAGAGGCCAATTCCAAAAAAAGTACATTCAATAATAATGCTCAGCACCTAAAATTGGTAGCAGTGGGAGGTCTGGAAGGCCTCACTGTGGACTGTAACCTGACTGTCCTGGGTTTTGGTGCAAAATATTTTAGCACCAGTCCACATCAAGGGTTCAGTGTCTGTGGTCAAAATTGAATGTTATTTCTCATTGACTCATTCACTTTTGACCCCCTCACCAAAAAATTCTGTAGCAAAGTAGAGATAAATATACAGATACATATTTGCAGTTAGCAATGGCTAATGAAAACTATTTGGCCTTGATTTTCACAAAAGATCAACATCTGCACTTAAGAATACTGGTTAATTTTCTACTTACATTTTTATTAATCAAGGTAAGACCAACACTAACAATATATTTACAAGGAAAGATTTTAATATGTTAAATGCCAACCACCCCCATGATTAAGATTAAAAAATAAAAATTTTAAAAATAGGATTTGTCTTAAACTAAGTTAAAATTGCACTATTCACAAAAGAGTAGGAGAGAGATAATTAGGCTGCTAACAAATGCCTAAATGAAATAATTTAAAAAATACTTATTTGAATATTTACCTTTTAAAATTATCTATGTTTTTCAATGACAGTATTAAATTCTTTCCTATGGGTGAAAAGTCTCTTTCCATTTGGTTTCTCTTTGCACTAATTTGATAGTAGTGTGTACTGTTAACTGTGTGCCCTTGAAGAGGTTCTAAATATATTTGGACTATCAGGTTACTCTTTTGTTATTATTGGTTGGTGAAATATATTTTACTCTCTGGCATCATATTATAGTCCTCATTTGAATGCTCATTTGCATGACTTAGGTAGGAATGCACTTTAAAAAGCAAGGATCACTCATTCATTTCATATTCCAAAGTTCTTATGACTCATCCTTAATTTTCTTCTCACTAGTACCAGCCAGACATTCTCAAATAGAATTTATCTTGTATTTTACCTTTCAACTCCACAATCTTTCTTTCCCTTTATCTATGTACCTTCATAGAAAGAAATTAGGTTTTGTGAGTCAGGTAGCTGTGGTTCAAACCTAGGTTCTGGCATGTTCAGTGTTCAAAACTACATTGAACTGTAGGTATTTCTGCTTTCTGGAGACAGTCATTTCCAACCACAGGATTGTTGTGTGATTTAGATGATAGTACAGTCGACCCCTCCACATCCACAGGTTCCATATCAGCAGATTCAAATAACTTCAGTTTGAAAATATTCAGAAAAAAATAACAATACAACAATTTAAGAAATAAAAATAAAATATAGTATAACAATTATTTACATAGCCTTTATATTATACTAGGTATTATAAGTAATCTAGAGATGACTTAAACTATAGTCATTCCTTGCTATCTGTGGGGGATTGCTTCCAGGACTTCTTCACGTACCAAATCTGCAGATGTTTCACTCTCTTATATAAAATGGTATTGTATACACATATAGCTTACGTAAAAATCCTCTTGTACACTTTAAATCATCTTTAGATTACTTGTAATACCTAAAATAGTTGTTATACTGTAATGTTTAGGGACTGATGACAAGGAAAAAAAGTCTGTACATGTATAGTACACAGTTCTTTTTTTTTTTCTGAATATTTTTGATCCACAATGGGTTGAATCCACAGATGGGGAACTCACAGATATGGAGGGCTTACCGTATACTGGAGGATGTATATAGGTTACATGCAAGTACCATGTCATTTTAAATTAATATAAATGACTTAAGCATAAGTGAATATTAGTAATGGTTGGTGGAGAGGTCCTGGAACCAAGCTCTTCAGATACCAAGAGATGACTGTACATGTAAATAAACAAATATAATAACTATCACATATTAAGAGCTATTTGATAGTAATTATTTTTATTATTTCATTTTTTAATGGTGAAAAATTTTTGAGATATAAAGTTTATTTAAACTCATATTTACTCCATCTTGAGGACTTGATTAATCCTTGTTGGGTCTTCCAAAATAGCCCGGGGCAAAGCTATTTGTTTACTCTAGGCTCTGATATTGCATGTAGTCACCTCCATCTTTAAGACTAGCATTTTTTCCTCCTTTTAAACTTTTGTTATTCTCCTCATTCTATTCTTTATAGATAACATGACTACAAATATAAAGTAATACTTTCTACACACAAACTATCCCTTAGCTTGCAATATCAAATGCCATAATAGCAGACATTTAGTATTCACATAAATATTTTAAATTATACATTTTAAGTTCAAAGACAAATAAGGAGTCCACCTACAGGAAAAATAGGAAAGTCCTTAAAATAGGGAAAAAACATGAGTTTTATTTGCAGTGGAATTTTTCTTCTTTCCATGTAACAGAGAAAAAGGGTAAAATACAGGGAGACAGTCATAAAGTTAAAAAAAAATTAGTTGTAAGGGTGCTTGGCTTTCAAATCTAGGAAACAGCAATGAAAAATCACAGTAATCAAATCTGGCCTGAATAAAACTCTGTATAATTAGTACATTACACATCATGATAATGATCTTGTATTTTATTTAATTTTATTTATTTATTTATTTATAAATGACAACCATATTGCACCTGGATACTTTGCAATAATTAAAATAATTTAAAAAGTACGAAATGAGCCTTACATTAAAAAGACTCACGGATTTTCCAGACTGATAAAATAAACTCAGCTAATTAAAAGCCAGAACTCTTATTTTCAGCTTGTACTGGGCTGAAAATCTTAGCATATCTATTTATTTCTAAGTTAGAATGATGTCCAGATACACAGGAATTTTTACTAATAATTCAATTTTAAGGCCAAAATTTTAAGTGGTAGCAATTTTTTACTGTGAAAGTATGATTATACAAAAAAATAATCACAGAGATATATTCCTGAGGGATTATTTTTATAACTTGATTTATCAAATATATAATGAAGACATGCTATATATTAGACAATATCCTCTGGAGTATGGGGATGTTTTTCAACAGACATGTTTTTCCTCTTCTCAGTGTACTTGAATTCTTTAAGAAAGGTAAGTACATGTCAGAATAACACAAGTGATATTAGAACAACTATCAGAGTAGAAAATGACAACATCTTTAGAAGAGGAAAACACTAAATCTGTTTGGGTGTAAGAACTATTTTTATCTCTTAATGAGATTGAAATAAATCTGAAGTAGTAGCTAGGACTTCAAACGCCATATACACTATTAAAACAAAATGATGGTTTAGAATAGAGCAAGAAGGAAGATATTATAAAGTATTATATAATGGATAAACATATAAGCTGGGATGATACATATTTAGGTATTATACTACTTTAATGATTCCTAATAAGGAAATACAAGAACTGATTTTAAGATGGTGGTGTCATTTATCTGTACTATGTTTTATTCATATTTTCAAAATCTGGTCTTATGTCCAGCTAAATAGAGAGACACAATCTAACCAATTATGAATCTCTAAGGTTAGTGAATCCTACAGATAGGTCACAGGTATCTTCTAAGCAGGAGGATGAGGTTTTATAAAAAAAATTCTGTGATGAGAGATCCTTGTGTTTCTTAAAACTCTTCCAACAGAAAGAACATTGAAAACCACTGGAAGAAAATAATTCATATGCTATTTTATTTGAATGGCAAGGTACCTGGAGTATTAAAGGGAACTTAAAACATTTCTCCTAGCAATAATTTTCTTACTGTGTTCTCAAATTTTTTTCAATGACAATTCAAATTTGCTATTCCAGATTAATATGAATTTCACATTTATAATTTTTGAAAGGCATGGTTGACTTAATGAAATTAAACCACCTAAAAATAGTTTCCTCCTTTTCCATCAGCTTTTTGATTCTTGTCATTTCTGATCCCAGCTCATCATTTATAATATGAAAGAATAGTAATGATAATTTTGAAGAAACATTACTTAAATCCTGTATGTATAGTAATAATAGCAGTGAACATTCTTACAGTTTTCAAAGTCTGTGATCTTACCAACATGCTAGTACTAAGACCCTAAAAGGTAACATTCATACATTTGGCATGTAGTCTCAAAGGGACATTGTTTTGGTGTCATCAAAACTATGTCATCTTCTATAAGATAACAGAATTAGCATCAACTTGGCATAGGTTTGTAGAAGATGGAATACTTAGTAAAACAGATTAATTTTGTTCCATTTAGTTTCTCATATTGTTGAGAGTATGTAGAAAGTGTATAATTATTCTGATTGGCCTGTATAATTTCACAATGTCAGAGTAGTAAGCCATCAATATTTGCTGTAGAGTTTCCAATATGACAAAAATATAAAGGTAAAAATGCATAACATTTATAAGTGAGCCAAAATTTATCAGCAAAAAGAGCTGAAAATAGGACAATTTAGGAAGCAGCATAAATTATTTAAGGAAAATAATAAATTATATCTTATCTGAAATATAACTCCTAAACTGTACTCTTAGTAATCATTCAGTTATTCAACATTAGACAGTGCATCTTCTGGGAGACCCTAGTCTCTCTCCTGGATTGATTACAGGAGTTCTTCAAAACAGGTCTCTTTGCTTTGGATTATGTCTCTCTTCTTATTACAGCAGCCAACAGTAAAAAAAAAAAAAAGATTCTTAAAAACCAAGTCAGATCATGGCACTCCTCACCTCAAAACCCTTCAATGGCTATTTTTTCACTCCTGGCAAAAGATCATATGGTTATCATGATCTGTGAAACCCTACAGGACCTTCCCTTAGTTCCACTTTACTTCTCTGACCTCAGTTCTTGCTACACACTTGCTCCTTGTTGTCTCCAAACCCACTAAGCAAACCACTGCCCCAGAGCTTGCAATTTCCTCTGCCTTGAATACTTTGGCTCTTCCCCTAGATATTCATAGGCCTATTTCTTTACTTCCTCAAGTCTTAACTCAAAAAGTTATCTTCTTTCCATAGAGGTTGTATTAGTTTGCAGTTCCACCAACAGTGTATAAGTGTTCCTTTCTCTCCACATCATGCCAGCATCTGTCTTTTAGGGAATTTTTGATAAAAGCCATTCTCACTGGAGTTAGAGGATATCTATTGTGGTTTTGACTTGCATTTTCCTGGTGATTAGAGACAGTGAGCATTTTTTCATATGCTTATTGGCGATTAGTCTATCTTCTTTTTAAAAGCTTCTGTTCATGCCTTTTTCTCACTTTTTTAATAGGGTGGTTTGATGTTTTCTTGCTGATTTGCTCAAGTTCTTTATAGTTTTGGTTGTTAGCGCTTTATTGGATTAATAGTATGCAAATGTTTTTTCCCATTGTGTAGGTTGTCCGTTCACTCCATTGATTGTTTCCTTGGCTGTGCAGAAGCTTTTTAATTTAATCAGATCCCATTTATTTATTTTTGTTGTTGCTGTGATTGCCTTTGGAGTCATCTTCATAAATTCTTTGCCTAGACCAATGTCTATAAGAGTTTTTCCAACATTTTCATATAGAATTCTTATAGTTTCATGCCTTAGGTTTAAGTCTGTTATCCATCATTTGATTTTTGTGAGAGGTGAAAGGTGTGGATCTTGCTTCAGTCTTCTACATGTGGACTATCCAATTTTCCCAGCACCATTTATTGAATAAGGATTATTTTCCCCAGTGTATGTTTTTGTCTGCTTTGTCAAAGATTAGATGGCTACAACCTCTGTGGAAAGTAATATGAAGATACCTCATAGGGCTACAAGTAGAACTACCATTTGATCCAGCAATCCCATTACTGGGCATCTACCCAAAAGAACAAAAGACATTCTATTAAAAAGACATCCTCACTAGAATGTTTATAGCAGCACAATTCACTCAGGAAGACAGCTCTTGGACTAGGAGCTAGGGTAAGTGGGAGCCCTGTGTTCTTAGCTGCATCCTTCTTGAGTGTACTTTCTTCCTTACTGAGCTAAGAGGGAGTATGGAATAGACAGCTTTGTTTCAAAAATACCATACACTCTTAATGTTCTTATCAAATTTCGTATATTTTCTTAAGTATTTGTTTCTTTAATTTCCTGTAGGCTCTTAGAAGCATTTTAATAAATTTCAAATCATTGTTTTTTTCATAATTGTCACTGTTATTTGCCCCTATGGAGCATGTCCAAAGAACCCTTATGCTATTATGTTAGAAGTCCTAGAAATTTATTTTTAAAATTAGAGACATCTAAAGTAAAAGTCACTTACCAAAGTAAAGATATTTGGTGTCAGGGCCATATTTTTATCCTCTGTCTCTAATTTCTGCATTGCACATGATAGATAGTAAACAATCATTTATCCAAAAACAACATGCGATATTTCATACAAAAGGATGTCATTATTTTACTTTTGTCCAAATAAGTTAAAAGTGGAAAGGAAGCTATGGATTTTAATCTGCATAATGATGTAATGGTATTACATCAACAAAATTTTCCTCACTTCCAGAATAAAAATTGGAAAACTAACATTGAAGACATAGTAGATATCAAGCAGCACAATAACCAGCCTGGATGTTCAAAGCCCCAAAGATAATTAATACCAGTGAGAACATATTCTTCAAGTCAGTTCTACAGCATGCCCAGCAATAATCACCAACATTCATACAATGTTTATTAATTTTAAGATGCTAGTGCTAATATGCTTTAGGTATACCTTTGAATTATATAAGGATGAATTATTGTCATTATACAGATGAGAAAACTGAGATTGAGAGGTTTATATTGTTTCAATTATTTGCCATAATCAGTAAATGACAAGGCCAGAATTTAAACCTGATCTGTTTCCAAATGCTTTATTCTTTTAAATAAAATATATTGCTTTTAAATAACTGTTAAATGGTTTGACCATTTTAAGAACTAATAATAATATCAATTTCATATACAGTTTTAAAAGATAAAATCTCTGCGAAGAGCAGAAAATACCACATTGTTCAAACAGATTAAGTTATAGAACAAATGACCTCTAAATCTCTACTAGGTCTAGTGTTCTAAGATCAGCTTAAATGCCAACTGTTGAATTTCACTGTATTGCCCTATTTTGAAGGATTCACTAATATCTGATGAATGAAAATATGCAAATAATGTCTTTATCCCTTTAAGTATCAAAGCCAATACTTCTATATCTATTCTGCATCTGAAAAGTTTCATACCACAGATTTCTGCTTGATTTAGAAAGCAACTCAAGCCCCTGCACTTATATATCCCCCATTCATTTGCAATTTAAATGAAGCACTGTATGAGATAAAATTTATCAACAAAATGAATAGCAGTGCACTGACATATGGTGGGCAAGGGGCATTAAGAACAAGTGGACATATCAAAACAATCTCAGGAGCCACTCAACGCACTTCCATTTGAGATTCTGGAACACTCCCATATACATATGAAAAATGAGTGTTATTACCTTGAGAAAGGGAACATTTGGAACAAATGCTTGACAGTGAATCTTGGATGCTCTTTTTACTTCATCCCGCCTCTATTCCCACGATACTCTCTGACAGTCAATGGAATATAGAGAAGAGAATCAAAAGCGATCTTAACTTATAGATCAATACTAAAAATTATCATCCCAGAAAAACACACATTTTGAGTTTCAATTTTGAGAAAAATGAGCCTATCTATTATATCTACCTGTGATCTGAGAAAGGAATCTGCAAGAATTTATTTGGGGTACCAACAAATTGTCCCATGACATCTACCCTATTAGTAGTTTCAAAAATTCACACAGTAAGAATTTTCTTTTTAATAACTGGAGTAATAAATGTTGAAATAGTTTATTTGGGGATGGTACTAATAAAAATCTTGACTAAATATAAATAAAAATCATTTAAAGTTAGATCTACATATGGAGAGAAAGAAACATTTTTTTCTTGTTTTGTGAATTAATATTTCCATAATCTTTGGTTGTATGTGACTTGCACATTCCTAATGAAAGTAGTGTTTTTAAAGAAACAATTTTATGAAATATATTAAAGATAGGAAAATGCTGCAGCTATGGGAAAGAGCTTGAAAATAGAATAGAATCAATAATGAAGCACAAGAAAAGTATCTCTGGAAAAGAACACACAAACTAATCTGTAATTGATGGCTAAAAAATGTTGATAAAGTTAGTGCTAATTCATATGGTACCAGAACACATTTTTTAGTTGTTTTATTGGTTTATTCATGTTTTTTTCATATGATTTTAGAAGCTGCCAATAAGGAACAGAAAAACCAGGATTCCCAAGAAAGAGTATCTTTCCTCTTTTATCTCTTTTCCTCCCCTCTTCATATTCTTTATGAGAGAGTCTGTTGGGCGAAGAGTCCCAGCCCTTAAAAACAGTCCAATAGTGTGTGTATAAGATGGGGTGGCTTAATTATAATACAGGACAAATGTTTTTATAAAGTACACACAGAATGTAATTAGCTCCCCCTTAGTAAGTCAGGAAATGAATGCTTCATTGAATAGGTGATAAACTTTATCCAATGTCAGGATTTAGATCAGTAACAATCATAATACATTACACCCCCATACTCCATTGCCCTTTTCCAACTTCTATTTATATATACTATTTATGAGATCCTCACAGAAGCAAATAAGGAAATCAAGGCACAGAGAAAGTTAGGTATTTTGTCAATGATCACATGCACAGTTAATAATGGTGCCAAAACTAGACACCAGATTCTGTACATACACTTAGTTCCCCAGCTATATATCAAAACATAAATGATGGCTTATCACAGCAACAGAGAGCTATTATGCGCCCTCTTCAGCTTAAACTAAAAATTTTCAATAAGGAACAATTAGGAATAATTAGGTAATATACATTGTAAACACAAAGCAAATATGTGGAAAAAAATAATGTTAATCCAAGCTTATTGTATTTTCCAGTTAGCAGGGTGTTTTTGTTATATGTAGGTGATATTTGTTTATTAGTAGAAGCTGTACTCCTATTGAGCAAGATGTCAGAAAATCATTATCTTAGCAGTTGGAAATTCACTTGAACTGGAGTTTGTTCAGAGGAAATAGTATACTAAATAATGGCCTAATCTTTTTCACACAAATGTAGTATAATAAAATAGCAAAATGTTTATTTCCTATGTTATGATTAAGGAAATGTAAAAATTCTATAACTGCAATTCATGAATTAATCTAGTGTAGTGGGTTTCTTCTTTTGTTTTACTTTTTAGAGATAAAGAATGGTGATGTGTGCAATTTTCTTTTTACTACTAGAAAATACTATTCTTAACTTATAAGTAAAACTCATTTATATTGTATCTAAAATGAGCTTAAGAAAGATTAGATGAGATAGCAGTTATTTCAGAAATATCATATAAAATAAGCCCAGCATAATTTATATAGGACAATGTGAAGACATGTCATATGTTTAATTATTCTCAACTAATGATATGATAGCATATTAACAGTGATAATCACTCATCATCACCATAGCACTGTTCAACAGCCTAAAATCATTGCAAGTTTTTGATTACTTGACAGATATATTTCGACACCTTCTTTATAATTATTACACATCATGTAGGAATATAAATTTAATAATGAACAGATTTTATTCTGTTGAAGTTTGGTATATTGTGCAATATTTTATAAGAACAGTCAAAATTTAAAAAGCCAATTTTATTACTGTCTTACTATTTTTTGTATTTTTTGTAGCATCAGTTTTGTGTGTATGTTATGATATGATATTTGAAGAAAGTATTTCCTGGCCCAACAAAAACCTATTCCCTTTCAATTATTTTCCTTTCTTACCTTTCTAACATCTTCATTTCTATTATTCATTATTTGGTTTAGATTGGATATCTTGAGATGCAGATACTATGTCCAGTTTCATGGTCCCCACTTCTAGGTTCCCTAAAGACCTCAGTTAATCTCTGATTATAGTTGCTTGTGGCTTTCAGTCCCAGAATCAAATAGGTACCCTGGGAACTGATTTGTAGTGTCTTCTGTGGTAATGGAACTGCAAAACACTCATCACCGGCTGGTAGCTGTTTTTAGTAAACTATGAACTCTGTTGAGGTACTGGTTTAAATAATCTATTGCTGTGGGCAATGCCACAGTAATTGTTTCAACCATCTCTTCCCTATGTCTCTGTGAAGTGCCATATCCTTGCTCACAAGCAGCTCAGACTGCATCTTGTTGAGTCTATAACATACAGCTATAGTCACATTTTATTTCCTCCCCTAATTATTTCTTCTAATCTTAGCAGCATCTTTTGTAATCATCCAAAGGAAATAATTACATAAATTTTCCATCACTGGTAAAATATGTCACCCATTCTCATACAGTATTTACTCCCAATACATCACAATTGATGATAACAACTCCCTTTCTAAGTGAAATAACTTCTAATGCCTTATATATTATTTTTCTCCTATTGTGGATAGCAAGATAACTGTATCTATCAAAACA
The DNA here is from genome assembly GCA_008086735.1 of Cheirogaleus medius. NCBI lineage: Eukaryota > Metazoa > Chordata > Mammalia > Primates > Cheirogaleidae > Cheirogaleus > Cheirogaleus medius. Next base: position 17,346,727 of record VBSM01000483.1, read on the forward strand.
CAATGTGATTTTAAAAATAAAATAAAAATTTTAAATCTACTGTGTATCTTGATAAAGAAAAAACAAAGCAAATGAAGCAAATGTGTCCTTTTATTTATATCTAAGTGTGATTGAGATTTTCAAGTATTTACCGGAGATTCAAACTGGAAGAAGCTAATCATAAAGGAAGGCTAAATATAGTCTTATTAAAGATAATGCATCTTTACTGTTTTATGTATTTATTCACTAAAAATTTATTAAACATGTTTTATGTGTCAGTACTTCTCTGCTACTGTTTTAAGGATATTAAATCCTTATTTTTGTTCTGAAAGGAAACAAGATAATCAAAATAATAGCCAATATTCATTTAATATTAATACTCCAAGGAATTCACATATAGTATCTCATTTAGTCTTCGGGAGAACACTATACTTTAATGATGAGGAAATTCACTCTTGTCAAATAGGAGGGTCAGAGCCAGGGTTCCAAACCATGTAGTCTGGCTCCAGACCTCTGTACTTAACCATTACAAAACATTGGTAATAAATGCTTACTAAATGCTATGGTTCATCAGAGAGAGCCACCTAATCCCAAAGAAGTGTTAAAAACAGTTCCCAGAATCAGAAAGTGATGATGAAGATGATATTTAAAGGCTGAGAGTAAGTTAATTATACAATAAAGAGCTGTGAATATAATATATTTAAGTGAATCTTGAATCTTGAGATGGTTAATGCTTCTGGGGACATAATATATAGAAAAAAATAATATGTAGATGTTGTCTCTCTGCTTCTGTCTCTCTCTCTTTCTCTCTCTTATTTATTTATTTTGGAACACTGGGGAAAAGGTATGTAAAATCCATTAGCTTTCCTTTTGCTTTGCTTACTCTGTGGCAAATATTACCACTGTTCACATTCATTAATATCCAGTTCTATTATATTTCCAAGAACACAAGGAGATTAAACTACCCCCACCCACTTGGTTAAGTATGACAATATGACTTGCCAGGGCAACAAAGTATATTCTGCAATAGCATGTGTGTCTTCCAAGTGAAAGCATATAATTGCCAGTGCCCAACTCTCCCCTAACTTTCTTTTATTATGGCAGCAATAGTGGAGAATCTTTGTAATATGGAGGTTCAGTGCTGAATCATTGCATGGAGGAACTTGAAAACACAGTGAACTTTGGGTTAGTGAGACAAAAACATTTTTAAAAAAATCACCAACATTTGAAACTGGTGGTGATGACAGCATAATTTTGCCACTTTTGACTGCCACAGTTCCAGCTTAGATTAACTCTCAACACTGGACTTCCACCAGAGTATTGGCTTCTAGTTTGGGTCAAAGTTCCCGTGGCCATACATTCTCCAATGCATCTAAATATTGATTAAATACAGATCATTATAAGTATCAACATTAGTGTACATGTGTTCCAGTGGTAAGAACAATTTATCTTTCTCCTTTCTAATCTATGGCAGAAATTATTTTTATTAAGTATTATTATATCTAGGCTGTAGAAGAGGAATCAAGAATGCATTTGAGGTGTAGAGCTCAAAACAAAAGAAACAATGCATTGGTTATGGTTCTCCAGAGAAATAGAAACAATAGTATGTGTATATTTCAGAATATGATTTATCTTGATGAGTATCAAAGTTGGTTTTGATTGGTTTATCTTTTTTCTTTTTGATGGGTAGCATATCTCTGGCTTTTTTTGTAGGCTTGATAATCATTGATGTTACTGAGCCAGAAATTTCCCTCCAGAAATTGTAAATATTACCTTTTGGGCTGCTGTATATTGTTGTATTCTTACAGTTATTCTTGAACCCTCTACCAGTATACAATTAAGCTACTTAGAAATTGGTCTTTTGCACCTTGTCTTTAAGATAGTTTTAGATGAGACAATAGCATTATTCACCCTAGGGCTAATTATTTCTAACACCTAAGGAAAGACATTTCTGAGTACTCTAATACTTCAGTCATTAAGGAGTATCTTAGTGTACTTGTGTTTCCATAACAAAATAGCATCCATGCAACAATTTAAGTATGCATGTTTGTGCACACACATATGTATACATAAAAACAACTTTATATGAATGTAGTTTTCATAAATTTTTGATTTACAGAAATGGAATTGATCTATACTCTTTTAAATTATGCTTTTCTGATACAAAAATATATCATGAGTACCTTCAGAGTTTAGGTCTAATTGATTTTTAATAATTTAATTTATTTGAATATATTCATTTTTAATATTTTCAAATATTACATGGAGCATGATTATACAAAATAAGCATTCAGGTTTTTTCTTATAGATTGACATTTACTTTTTTTTAGTTCTTGGCCAAAACTAAAGATGCAGCAATAATCATTATTTTACATATACTCTTTCAAAAAGGTATGTTTTTAAAATGAAGCCTGAGAAAAAGCTGTGGGCCACACTATTTATCAAGCCATTTTAAGGATTTTTCTTTTATTCTGAAGCAAATGAAGTATTATTTGAAGAAAATCTATGAGCTATGAATAAGGAATTCTTGTTTCATCACTGGACTATTTTACTCCCCCTCCAAAAAAAAACCCACAAAAAACAAAAAAAACCTCACTGACAAGAGTTACTAGACTCTATATTTAAATGATAATTCTGGAAAATTTGCACTGTTTGAAATCAATTATTAAAAAAATTCATTATGGTAGTATTTATTAATGGCATTAAGACAGGGCCCAGATTTACTTTATCTCCATGATTATGGCAGTGCAAAAACAAAATTAAAAAAAAATTATATAGCTGTAGATTATAAAGCATCTTTCTTAGCTAAAGAAGATAGTGACCAGGATGATGAACTATTTGGAAATTCTAGTATATTTACACAGCCAAAATCTGTTGGGGAAAGGTATTGAAAAATATGACAGGTGATTCCTTAGGTTGCTACAATGCCTTAAGGAAACAAGGCTGAAACTGTTACTTGACAAGTGTCAGTTCTGCAGCACCTCTGTAAATTAGATGGGACAGTGATTTCATAGCACAGGTTGAGCCCAATCTGGGTTCCCACCTCCCCTCACTTGCTCTAACCTACAAAGTTTAGGGAACTAAATATATCTGGGGTATTAGGGTATATTGTAGGCAGTTTATCAATGACTACTCCAGTATTGTCAAGCCTTTCTGCAATGCTACGCATGGCCAGTTATAAAACTTCCAACCAGCAAGCTCATGACCACAGCCTATAGTGCCAGAAATGGTTCAGGGACTGTGGCTCATTCATTTACTCAGGAATAGTGGTGTCCAGCCTGTATGTTAACTTTAAAAACATCAGTGATCTTACAACTCAAACTTAATCTTTTAAATTCCCCCCCTCCCCCTGCCAATTACCACTATTTGCCAAACTACAGCAGACCTAGGGTGGTGGTAGTAATATAATATTTTATAGTGTTACATTTAAGAAACTTCCAAGAAAAATAAAACCATGTAATTTACTACTAGAAAGCTGACAGTGAAACTGCTCCGGTTACCATTTCTGTCTAACAAATTATTTCAAAAACTTAGTGTTTAAACATCGTTTAACACTGCTTGCAATTTTATGTGTCACAGATTTGGAAAAGGCTCAGGAGGGGCTCTGGTCATTTGAAGCTTCAACAGGAAGTCAATATCCAATATGGCTTCCTCTCATGGCTGGAAGTTGATAATGGCTACCGACTGCTATATATGGCATAGCCAGTAAGTGGGTTTCAGTGGAGTCAGACTTTTCATATGGCAGCTAGCTTTCATCAAAGCAAGCATTCTTAGAGAACCAGACAGAAGCAGCAATGGCTTTCTCTGCCCTAGCTTCAGCAGTCTCATGCCATCACTTCTGCTCCACTCTATGGGTCAAAGACGTCACAAGGCCTGCCAATGCGAAAGAATTAAATTTCAGCTTTTGATCTAGGAGGAGGAAGGTTAGAAGAGGGAAGGAGGAATCACATGAGACAGAAGATAACTTTGTGGCTATCGTTATGGCTAAAGTGAGCTAGTTTTAGAATTCCTACTCCAAGAATGACAGAAATTATTCTTTATTAGAGTATAGATTCAAATACAGTGCCCCCAAAACTGCCTCTACAATAGATAGTAATGTTTTAGAAATACCAATCCATAGTTCCACATATACTATATGATTTCTGGATGCAGGAGAGAAAATAGATATTAGAACTAACTAAGGGGTAGTTCTTTTGGCTAAAGATATTAAGGCACAATAGAAAAATCATACAAATAAAAAAATACTTATATCTAAAACATACAGCATCAAACATTGCTACTACATATAGACAATTTAAAGCCATTTATATTTATAACAACTGATATCTAGCCTGCATTTATTTATTTATTCATAGCCTCTAGGTTTAGAATAACAGAATTTTTGAAACTTACTGATGGTTTAAAAACCATTTAATTCATTTAATCCGGGCAAATCTCAACTGAAATCTGAAAGCCTCCATTGTAGAAGAAGTGATGTGGGAATGCTATAGTCTATTTATGGATTGTCTTCTAGGATCTAGTTCTATTAAAGGAACATTTTGAGATTTGCTTAATGAGGAAATATGTTAAGAATTTAAAATACCTGAACTACCCCCTATCATCCTCAAAGGGATTTCATCTTAACTGATTTAAACGAAATTTCAAGTATAATGGGGACTCTGTCAGAAGTAGAAAAGGCAGGAGAAAAAGTGCTGTGTTTGCTATGACATGGATAAATTTTCCTAGGCAAGCACTGGTCTGTTTCTCTGGCTATCTCTCATCCACTCTTTTGGAATAACCAACAGTGAGATAATTGTATAATGGTCTACAGGAATGAAAATTAAAAAAAAAAAAAACAAGTATAGACATAACTGAGAATTCAACTTAGTCTAGAGTTCATATAATAATTTTGAAAATATATTTTATTTATTTATCACAATAACATTATGAAGGTAGACTGTTATAACTAGTTTATAAATTAGAGGAGTAAAGCCAAGAGAGATAAAGTAGCTTGCTCGCACTTACACTACGGTGTGGGAATCCATTATATAACAACAAGCAGTTTGTTTACAGAACATCTCAAATAACTTGTCACTAAAACCCTAACTTCATCTCTCTCTTAAAACTTTCCAAAATAAATCTTAGTTTCTACTTTCACTCATGCTGCACAGTTTCTTTACGAAGTTAGCCACAGAATGTCTCAGTTTCTAATTAATTGAATCATACTTGTAACAAAAATATTCATAGCAGAGGACATATTACAAGAAAGAAAAATTCTTTGCACTATGTTTTTGTGTATGGGAATTCTATTGGGAAAGAAATGTTTTAATCTAGTATTCAATGCAGAATGCATTGCAAAATATTACATAGAGTTAAAAATTATATATCATCTCTGCCCTTATTGTATGTAAGGGGGAGGGTATTGTTCCACATTATTTCATTTCACATTTATTGTGGGACTGAGTCTGCATATATGACTTGGTGACTCCATTAATATAAGAGTCTCTAGAATACATTGGAGCAGATGTAGGAAGACCTTACATATTTATAACCAGTTCTCCAGATACTAGGACTACACCACATCATGGAGAGGCAAAAAATGCTGTTTTTTGAATCTTAGGGAGTGTCTCAGGTTGGATTCACCTGAAAGTAAATTCTGAGACATTTTGATTTAGAATGTTTGTTAGAGATTGCTCCTTGGATCAACATCTGTGACTAGGAAAAGAAGAAAACAGGAATGGTGAGAGAAAGAAGTTGTGCAATGCTGTGTCAATGAAGCCTGCAATTGACCCAACATAGAGCTATGAAGCCAGAATAGCTCTTCAGAGGTGGCCAGAAATGAGGCATGTGGTTAAGCCTTTATATCCATGTTCACCTCCTAATTCCTTGAAATCCATCAGTCATTGAATTTAGGCTGCCCCACTCAGGAAGGGAACATGATTTTGGAACAGATGTTTCTCCTTAGTCAAGACAAAGTCCAAAGCAAGCTGATGCCTAAATTCCATCTGCTAGTAGCATACAGCACCTGGATAAATATATCTTTCATACATGAATAAAGATTTGGGTATCTTAACACAGAGTCTAGAAGAGCAATAGTTAGGAGAAGGCGGTAAGACAGGCTGTTTGATAAGGGACAATATGAAGCACAGACTCGAAGCATAGAACTTCCCATCTCAGCCCTTGGAGACTAGAGCCAGACTTCCTATACAGGAGACAATAAAACTGAAAAAATAAATGAGCCAAATAAACTATAGAACCACAAGAGAAAAGCCCCAACCACAGAGTTTAAGGCAAAACAGTAAAGCAGTACAAGTTCAACTGGAATCTGGCAGCTTTGCCAGTGTGTCAGCAAAAGATGGAGTGATACCTGAGCAGTGAAATGGACACTGCTTGAATGATGTCAAATTGAGGAGAAGATTATAGTGTTTTTCTGGGTTATTTCTGGTTAATTCTCTAAGTGTATACATGGCAGGGAAGAATCAGTTACATAAGGTTTGTCATTTCAAAAATTATGACAGCAACTTTAGCCAAGGAGTACAATGAAGTAGGGACTCTAAGTTTTCCTAGGTTAAGTGGGCTGGAAATCAATGTCAAATTGTCACTTTGATCCTCGACCTTTCACCTATGGGGAATTTTTTCCAGAAAAATGATTACCAGGACAAACAAATTATGTTATTTGAAGACTATTAAATCAAGAATAGATTTAGGTATTTATTATTAATCAAGAAAATACATTATAAGTAGAATTCAAAATCACCCTACTGAAGTTGGTTTAAGAATAATATGTAGATATATCTCCTCCTGCAATTCAGTATGAGTTCCTTTCACTATGACATTGCCACAGAAAGTGAGGGAAATATTCGTTTATCTTTTGTTTTCACATAATATATAAACTATTCAATTGGAGAACTTTTGATTAAATGGCTGCAATTGAATAGTGTCTGACTCAAACATAAAATATTTGAAAGAAAAATGAGGTCTTCTTACTTATAATAAAATTACTGTGCTCCATGTATTCTAATTTAACTTAAAGAGATATTTCATTAAATTTTTGGATTAAAAGTTATTGGTTTCAGGTTTTTACAAGAATGGGAATAAACCATATCACTAGCCTGAAGGTCATCAGTCAATTTCCAGCCTTTGGAAACTTTACAGTACTGAGTTTGAAAATTTTTAACTCAGTCAAATATTTTTAATAATATATAGGCAGCTTTTCAACAATGATAATCTTTTAATTAATAATTTTAATAGTTCTTTGACAAGTTTTGGACTTATCTTTCTATTCTTTGAACATTTCATTCTGTCCCATATAGTGAAGAATTTTTGAAAGGTAAGAGTCAGATCTTTGCTACTTTTATAATATACTCTAGTAAGAAATAAATCATTTCTCATACTACATCAAGGAAATACAGAGGATTTCTCTAGTAATATAAATAATTCTATCACCAAATAATTGTATCTATATCCATGACTCCTTTTAGAAGAAAAATGTAAAATAGCTTTTAGAAGAAAAGCCATGATATATAAATGGCTTCTTTTCTTTCTCTCAGATTTAACACCAAAACCATGAAAATAAATGTTAAAAATAAGAAAGAAGACTGGAGTGTGATGTGGATTTTATTTATAATTAGTTCATCATGGTAATGGAAAATAGTAAGGCACAGTTTCATTTATTTAAAACATTAAATCTAATATAATGTCTGCAATATACTAAGAAGCCTAGTTATTTAAAAATATCAATTCGAAAGATGTATGACTCTGAATGTAATACAATCTAATTGCAAGATAAAGAGTGAATAGGGGCCGGGCGCGGTGGCTCACGCCTGTAATCCTAGCACTCTGGGA